>JAPPVO010000031.1:104338478-104870736 GCA_030407325.1 Camellia japonica
ATAGTACAGTGTATGAAAGCCTGTGAGCAGTTTATCAGATTTTTGTGCAGTATAGCAGATTGTGCGAAACAGAGTATGGTTTGAGACTGTGGTCAGAAGAACATACCGGCAGGCTGTAGACGGCCAAAGCGTCGAGAGTCCGCTGCAACATCCCCATCAGGGAGGCATTCAGCTCCACAGACTGACGGGTATACTCGGAGGAAGCCTGCAAAAGTATTAAATACATCAGTATTCTGTGGGATATTTGAATGAACTGAAATGAAATAACAATGCAAGATGCAGAAATAAAGTAATACATACCGGAGGCAAGTCGGAATGCCGGCCAACTCATGACCAGCTGGAGGAGGAGCAAAAGGGATCTGGTAGGTCTCCCCACTCTGCCCCCTGTATGACAGCATGGTAGGCAGAGCGGGCCAGCCCGTCCCTCGTCCCCTCTGCACTCCCCTCTGCCGCGAGCTCGGGCCTCTGTGACGACCCCACTCCTGCTCCTGCCTCTGCCCGGGCCGCTGGCGCCGCAGGTCTCGCTGGATCAGCTCGGGAGCCCCCGCTCAAAGGCCGCATCAAGAAGGTCCGGACGTACTCTGAGTAGTCGCCCTCGCCCCTATAGCCGTCCTCCAGCCGAGGGTGTAGTCCTCCATCTGCTGCACAGAAAACCTCTCGGTATCCCTCATGTGCTCGGGAGGGTGAACCGGGACTATCTGCTCTGGCAACCCGAGGGTCTGGCGCAGAAAACGCTCCCCCAGGTACCAAGCCCGACAGACCGGGCCCTCCAGCAAAATCCGGTAGCGCGAGGTCTCGATGGCGCCGGCATACCGATCTCGTATCACCGCTGGTAGTGGAGCCCACGGCTGCCAGGTGACCTGAAATGAAATACAGTTGATTATCTACTGATATAGAAATGTACGCTTGAAAGCGAAGTTTAAACCGACTGTAAGAAAAACATACCTCGGTGGGGGTGATGGTGTCGAAGAAACGGCGGAAGAAGCTGAATGTGTCTCGGGGCCTCCGAGTGCACCTCCCATCGTAACGGCGGGAGAAAGGAACGACCAGAGGGGTCTCCGTCTCCGGCACTGGCTCTAGTCTGGGGAAGTAGGCGTACACCCACAGCTGCAAAACAGACGTCAGTATGACTATCAGAAAGCAGGATGCAGAATAAAGCAGAAATAAGAAAACCGTGTGTGGCGCAGTGTATTGAACAGAGTGTGCAGTGTGAACAGTGTACAGTCAGTGTAAAGCAGAGTATGTGTGTGCCGTGTGTACAATATGCAATCCGTGGGAAGCAGACTACAGTGTGCGCAGTGTGCAAAGTACAGAGAATGTAAAGCAGAAATGTAAAGCAGCAAAAGAAATGTACCTCCCAGGCTCGCCAGTAGCCTCCTAGCAGCTGTCCACTGCCACGAGAGACTGAGCTCATGTAACCGTAGAGGGTGGCCAAAGCCGCGCCCCCCCAGTCATACTGCACAATCCTCTCGACGTCCACCAAAGCGCTGAGCAGGCAGAGGGGCACTGTGTTCGCCCGGTCGGCAAACAGGGTGGTCCCCAGCAAGAACATGAGGAAGCCGCGCGCATATCTCTCAGCGGCCTCCTGGGTCATCGGAGCTGCGTCCACCAGCGCGGGCTGCACTCGGAACTGCACCTCGAACCAGGAGTAGCGGACGAACCCTGGACGAGCAAGTGGCGGCCCACCTCGCCGAGCAAGTAGACCTGGGCTGCGGTCCACTCATCCATGTCTATATCGAAGGGGATCGGATCACCCCCCACCCCGATGCCGGTGAGCATCGAGAAGTCGTAAGGGGTCATCGTCATGTCCCCAGTCGCTGATAAGTGAAATGAATCGGTGGTGTCCCACCACCTCTCTGCCAGGGCGGCAAGAAGAGGTCTACAAGCAGAGAGTCTGGAGAGTCCCCTGCAGAAGGTGCCAAAGCCGGCCCGATCTACAATGCGGCTAACGGCGTCAGGCAGCGCGGCGTACCAGTCGCGAGCGACGACGTTCCCATACCCGCGGACGGCATGGGAATCTCCCTGTTTTCAAAAAAATAGTTGCAAAGCAATATGAGATGTGCAATTCTGAAGAAACAGTTAAAGTCAGTACAAATCTAGCATGCGTGCAAGTTTTTCAGATTCAAACAGAAACAGGGTACCAGTGTGCTTACAGTAAACTACGGCGCGTGATGCGTCAGTGTGCTTTGAGTGGTCCAGTGTAAATTTGGTGCACATGTGCACATTTTTCAGAGGTAAGCAAATGTCAGGTTTCAGTGCACCAGTAGGTGGACTACGACCTGTGACGTGTCAGTACTCTCGTGCGGATCAGTATAAGTCTAGCATGTGTGCAAGTTTTCAGATGCCGGATACCGGTATGTCTTAGTAGATTACCAACGTATGATGCGTCAGCGGGCTTTGTGTGGTTCAGTTTAAATACAGCATACAGTGCGTTTTCAGATTCAAACAAGTACCGAGTGTCGGCGAATTGACAGTGCAATGTGCGCCGTGTGTTTGGGTGATTCAGACTAGTGCAGTGTGTGTGCATGTGTCTCGATCCTAAGCAGATATCAGTTGTGAAGTTGTCTACAATCAACTACAGTACAGTGTATCAGAGCTAAGCAGTTAAGGGTTGTAATCAGCTATGTCAGTTGACAGTTTACAGTTCTACATTGCGAAAAGTAAAACAGAGAAGAGTGTTACCTCGACAGTGCCGAAGGACAGGTGAGAGGTCGGCTCGCGCAGTAGAAGCTCCGGGTCCAGAGCCCTGTCAAAACCGCGGAAGTGGCGGAGTCCATCGGGCGGTAGCACATGGATGGCCGGCCGGTAGGTCGCCGGGTCAAAAGGACGCTCACTCAGAGGGAGGAGCTCGACCCCGGGGTCCATCTCGTGGTCCGGGGGAGTCCCAACATGCGGAATGTCATCAGCCATGGCAGTGGCGGTGAGAAAATGGCCAGAAAAGCCGGAATACGAAAAGTCAACCGAGAAGGTCAACCCCGAGAAGGCCGGAAATGGCCGGAAAGGTCGGAAGAAGAAAAGGCACGGAAAGGAAGACGGAATCAAGGGGAACAAGTCCCGAAAAAGCGAAACTAGCAAAAAGTGCACCGAAACGAAGATTTGTTCGGTTGAAAATGTCCGAAACGCGAAGAATATCGCGAATCCGACGAGAAAATGGGCGTGAAACGCGGAGAAATCGAAGAAAAATCGAGAAGAAAACGCTCTAGAGAGAGAGGGGTGAGATTTCGGCGGTATAGAAGTGAAGAGAATAGGGTTTAAAACCCTATTTTATAAGACCCGAAGTGAAATGGCAGAACTGCCCCCGATCAGCAACTTTTGGCCGGTCGGCACTATTTTGTGCCGGTCGGCACAATTTTGTGCCGGTGGCACGATTTGTGCGATGGATTGTTTTAGCAGCCGGTGGTGCCGGTGACCACCCCACCCAGCCGGTGGTGTTCCAAGGATGTGTTTAGGCTAGATGAGGGGTTTTGGGTCTTCATATCTCAAGAAAGTGCAAGAAAGTGCATCCCCCGCGCTCAACCGGCCTCCGTTTTGACCTCGACCGTGTCTTCTGTGCGTGGCACTCGAATTCAAGCAAGAATGTATCCTTTTTGTATCCTTTTGTCTTTCGTAAAATTCAAAAGTTGCCCCGTGCGCATTGCACGCATCCATTACATTGTCCGGCGCGTCGCGTCGCGCCATCTTACACGTCCTTTGTGACTTGCATCATTTTCCATTCAAACGAGGTACGTGTGCCTCGTTTTGCATCTCATTTTCAAATGAGGTACGTGTGCCTCATTTCGCATTCCATTGCATCTCGAGGTACGCGTGCCTCGTCTTGCATCTTCTTCATTTGCATTTCATCTTGAGTCACGTGCGGTGTACTACCTCGCGTGCTTCGTCTTGCATTTTGTTTTGCATTTTCGTACCGGTCTGACGAGACCTTAAACACGTACCGGTCTGGCGAGACCTTAAAACACGCACGGTCTAGGAGACCTTAAATCCTCGGGAGGTGTAAGACCTTCAGTGCATTAAAGTGCACACCTCATTGCATTTGGCATACATCGTATCGCGCCGCGTGCGCACCCCATTTGCACTCCATTTTCCATCCTTATGAGGCACGCGTGTCTCATCTGCCCTATCGTGCATTGTGCATTGCCTCTTTGCGGTCTGACGAGACCTTAAACACGTACCGGTCCGACGGGACCCTAAACACGCCCGGTCTAGGAGACCTTAAATCCTTGGAAGGTGCGAAACCCTCGTCTGATGAGGTACGCGTGCCCCATCTTGCATTTCATTACATCTCGAGGCATGTAGGCCTCGTTTTGCACTTCATTTTCCATCCAATGAGGTATGCGTGCCTCATGTTTCATTTCATCCTCACTTGCATTGTTTTGCATCCCGTGTGGCACGTGTGTCACATTATGCAAATTGCCCCAACGAGGGTCCGGCGGGACCGAAAACACGCACGGTCTGGCGAGACCTTAAACCCGCTCATTTGCATTTAGCATGCATCTCAAAAGCCGTGCGTTGGCGCGCATTTCAAACAGTCATGCATCATGTGCATTTCAATGCATACGCTGTGCATCCCGGTCTAGGAGACCTTAAATCCTCTGAAGGTGCAATTCCTTTGGTGTTCGTCGTGCCCGAACGACTTTCGGTGGTCTGGTAAAGCCACCTGTCTGTGCTTGCGGTAAGTTCCTAGAAGACCAACTGGGACGGTGAAAACTAGAGTTTGAATGGCTTATGCCTAGAACGCAAAGGTTCGGAATTTCCGAGACTAAAGTCTGGTTTAAATACCCAGGGGGCTGTACCCTCGGCTTGAAATCTGTATGGAAGCCCCATAGGTTGAGGCGGCATGTTTACGCCTCGATTCTGGATACTGAACCAACCTAGTATATCGCCCTGTTGGTAAGATAGGGAAAGCTGCGATCATAGCCATGCATCATTAGCGCATATGTCATGCATAATAAAAAACCCAAAAAAAAAAAAAACACACATGCATTTGTCATGCATCATTGTAGTATAGCGCATATGTCATGCATTTTCCACAATATCCATCCCATTGCATGCATCCACTGCATCATCTTCCACCTATGGCTTGCGCCTTTCCAGGTTGAGCTTGGTCTGGTATGTGCTCATACTTTTCACGTCTATACACTCATAGTTCTGTGTGCGCTCGCGCCTTGAGGGCTTCGACACCTTTTCTATGTTAGACATGGCTTGTACGTGTACATGCCTTTCCTAGGCAAGATTTGGTTTGGCCCGCGTGCCATATCCATTGTATCAATATCCACTTCTATTGCATTTTAATTGCATGCATCCACTGCATCATCTTCCATCCATGGCTCGCGCCTTTCCAGGTTGAGCTTGGTCTGGTATGTGCTCATACTTTTCACGTCTATACACTCATAGTTCTGTGTGCGCTCGCGCCTTGAGGGCTTCGACACCTTTTCTATGTTAGACATGGCTTGTACGTGTACATGCCTTCCTAGGCAAGATCGGTTTGGCCCGCGTGCCATATCCATTGTATCCATTTCCATTGCATTGTAGTATTGTTGCATCCGGCATTAGGATCATTATTCCCTCATCAGCGGGTCGTTTCCCCACTTATGTCAATCCACCCAATACTTGTTCTTATGTCTGTCTACATCACTCATAGTTCTGTGTGCGCTCGCGCCTTGAGGGCTTCGACACCTTTTCTATGGTAGACGGACTTGTTACTCCATCAATCTATTTGACATTCGTGTGGTTTCGAACCGCTCATGATTGAATCATGATTCAATTGCCCTGCACGTAGTTTGCATATAGTTTCAATTGCATTGCATTATCATTTGCATTATTCATACATAGTTTTGTATATATTGCATATCATTCAGCATTCACATGCATATTGCTAACAATATTGTACCTGTTAAGTTTGCTTTCTTTTCAGGCACGATATTGTATGTACGGTTCATTTACCGCTGGTGGAACCAGGCGAGCCGCACAGGTATTGTATCTCCCGAGTGAGACGTTTTGAGAATTGCATAATTCTCTTACATCCTTTCCACATTGTGATGTAGACTGTTGCATGTTAGCTTATAACTGTCGCATGTATTGCTTCATTACAGCTTTCTTTGCATGATCATAAGTTATGCTCGGCTTCTTGCATTTTCAGTTGCATTTTGCCCCCGCCTACGGGCGCATATCTTGTCTTTGGCATGTGTGCCTCCTGCATGAACTACGCTAGTTTGATTCCCTAAGGGATACATAGGCAGCTTGCGAGTTCAACCATTTGCGCTTTGTATGTCTGTCCAAGTCTTCGGCCTTGTCAAAAATGGGTCGTCTCTGGGCTTTGACATTCACTCCCGTCATTCTTATGACTTCCGAGTTCTGTCAAAGAGGGGCAACTGTAGACACCCCATTTTTGACCGTCCTCAAGGCTTGGACGTCACCGTTGGAACACTCGGTGATTATCCATGTTTGTGTCCGTTTGGAGTTCCCGGAGTTCTCGGCTGCGCGCGCCGTGCCTCAGGACCTCCGGACTCGACCGTTTGTGTTTGGTTTTGCACCAAACACTTGTGTTTTGCCTTGGAAGGGCAGGGAATGCTTTGTGAGGCATCCCTACACACCACCGGCTGGGGCTAGAGGCCACCGGCTGGCTAGAGTTGCCATCGGCACTATATTGTGCCGGTCGGCACTATTTTGTGCCGGTCGGCACTCTTTTTGGCAAAATGACCATTTTGCCCTGCCGACTACTGTGCACTTGCCTTCTGAGATATTTTCAGACAGCTGTGTAGCTTTTTCTCCCCTCCATACACGTGTATGGAGGGATGAGCCCTTCCAAGCTTGTTTGACAGTCTTACAATGTTCTATAAGAGGAGAGCTTCTCCTCTTGGCTTAGGTTGGATTCTTGAGAGGTTTCAGCCATTTTAGAGAGAAACCAAGCTCTGGTTTTAGGTTAGATCATATATCTATCTTATCTCTCTCCTTTCTTGCTTATTTAGTACACTAGGTGCCTTAGTTCACACTATTGCACACAAGCACCTAGTGTCTCACCTTCTCCTTGCAACTGAGGTTCTAAGGACTGATTTTGAGTGTTCTTGACTGGTTTGGAGCTCAAGGGACCAACTACTCCAACCTTTGTGAAGAAAAGCTTCAAGGGTAAGAAACTTACTTTATTTACCCCATTTTTGCACTCCATTTTTACCTAGTTTAAAACAGTTTTTGTGCTTGGTCTATAACACAAAAAAGTTCTGTTTTTTTATCCTCTTCATTGTATATTAAGAGTGTTTTGTGGTTTGAGCAAGTTTGACCACCCTTAGGCCTTGAAAAGGCCACTTTTTGTGCTATTTTGTGGGAGATCCGGGACTTGTGTGCTTGGACCTTTCCACTACTGAAATCTTGAGGGATTTCAGTGGTGGAGATGGTGCCTTAAAGTCCTAGAAAGGGGAGGGCCACCCCCTCTCCTTGATGTCCTTGAAAAGGGCAAATTTTGCTTCCTTATGTAGCTTCATGCTTAAGTGTGTGTTGAGCATGTTTGACTTGTTTTCTATGCTTATATTGCCATGTTATAACATGATCTCAAGTTGGTTTTGGTCTCCTATGCATGCCTAGTATAGTTGCCTTGTAATGCCTCTTTATGCCTTAACATGTCTAGGTAGTGTGCCTCCATTTCTAGCATGTTTTAAGCTTGCATTTGTGAAGCTTGTATGCTTATTTTGCCATGATTTAGCTCTGTCCATAGCCATTTGGGTCGATCTTATCATGCATTACATAGCTCCTTTGCATTTGGCTTGTTGGCCTTAGGAGTGTGAGTGTGTAGCATGCCTTGCTTGCTTCCTTTTTGATGTTTTGGAATCATCTAACATGATATTTCAGACCTTTTAGTGTGCTTGTATGCATGCCTCAGTTGCTTCTTTAATGCTTTAAAAGCATGTGTTGAATGCTCCATGTTTTGGTCATGTTGCATGTCTTTGTGCTTGAACCTCTTAGATGCCATCTAGGTGCTCCTTAGGCTTTGTTTAGGTCTGCTTGTGACCTGTTTTGAGTCCCTTTAGCTTTGTGAGGCTTGGTAGACTTGGCCTTAGTTTAAGCCTTAATGGCTTGTTTCAAGACTTGGACCATTTGTTGCATGCTTTGACTTGCCTTGTTGCATGATTTGGCATCATATTTTGCATGATTTTCAGAGCTTTATATGCATGCCAATTGTCCATGTTTAACTCACTTCAAGTGTGCTTGAATGTTGCTTAAGTGTTGGTACCATAACATGTGTATGTGTGCATGTGTGTTTGGCCCTCATAATTTAGCATTGTGGCCACTGATTTTGGGCCTACTAGAGTTGCCTAATTCATGTATAAGACCATCCCCCATTGGTTTGCATGCTTGCTTGTGTGCCTTGCATAAGTGCATCACATTGGTCATTTTGCATGATAGATAACATGCTTAGGGTTGCATCACATTTGCATGCATGTTAAGCCTCTTGAAATGAAGTATGATAGAGGTTTGAGCACCCTTGTTTGCTTGTTTGCATTGCATGCATTTGAAATCAAAGTTGCATTCTTGGTTCTTAGGGCCATCATGCATGGAAATGCGCGATTGGTGGTCCGAGAATCGAGGCACATGCCCCTTCGAGTCAATAACATGATAGGGAGTGTGTTTGGTGCATACATGCCTTGAATTGCATTGCCATGCAAGTTTTGCCCTCTGCTGCTGTGAGTTGCAGGTTCTGCAGGTGTTAAGTGCCGACCGGCACCTTTTAGTGCCGACCGGCAGTGAATTGGCAGCCGATAGCTTCAATCAGTGCCGGTGGCCACATCCTTCAGCCGGTGGTGTTCTACCCCAGCCGGTGGTACTCCCTAGTGCCCTGAGAGGCACTCCTGGGACTTTGGAAATTTTCAGAGGAGGGTAGCAGGGAAAACAGAGGCAATCCTTGCATGGCGGTGCGATTCCGAGCCAGCCCCGAACACGCGCTGCATCCGGCCCTCATCCCGAGGCGGTTTAATGCTTAATTAGATTAATTAATTTAGTTAATTTGTAATATTTAATTAGCTAGAGTAGTTAGTTATTTATTCGGTTTTGTATTATTATTTGGTCCCTCCGAGTGAGGGCAAAAATGTAATAAGTGTGTGTGAGTGGGTGTATGTCTTCCAAATCCCCATTTCTTTCTATCCCTTTTATTTACCCGCTTACGATGGTAGATTAGGGCACATTTATTTTAGCATACCTTATGCAATGCATGCGTGCATTCATGCATTTGTTTACATGCACCGGGCTCGGCGCATCATACAAACTGCATCGTATTTTCAATTCCAATTTGAATACGTGATAGTTGTAACATTTCACGCGCCATGCTTAGGGTTAGCCGAGCCTACTCTAGATTGCATCTATGCCTGTGTTGCATTAGCCACTTAACATGAACTAGGTCATGCATGTTTGCTAACCGGGTTATTGTTTTGGCACAGAGTACGATGTAAGTTTTTTATGCTTTAGCACTTCGCATGCATGTGAATGTTGCCATGACAGTATGCTTACCATGTGGCTAAATGCTTATGTGATATTACTGTTTGAATGCCTGTGGGTGGAGGTTGGATTGCGTGAGTTGGAACAACTCATTGAAATCCGTATTTTAGCCTACTTGCGAGTAGCAAAACCAACACGTTTTTCGAGACAAAACGGATATGCAATGTGTATTTCCAAATTAGGCAATCTAGTCTATACTTTTGTGCTGTGCGCATAACATAGTAATTCTAGGCTAATAATCGGAATAAGAGCATGTAAAGTTTTCAAAATCGGATATCATGGTTAGTAGAGGCCGGTCTTCGGACCGGGCGAAAGGGGGTGCTCATAGCTGACCTTCCCCGATCGTACCCAAGCTCCCGAGCCAAGTCACTTTGGTGATGACGGACATGTGGCCTTCGGCGCCGAGTCAGGGTTTCCTAAATTCCCCATTTTAAAAATATTTAGGTGGCGACTCTGTAATCTGGCAAAGCAGTCCATGTTTGGCACTACTTTTCAAAAACATCTGTTTTCTCAAAACAATTTGCCGGATGTGGACTCTTTGGTTCAGATTTAGAACCGCAACACAAAAAGGGAGTCCGAACTGTAGCGAGGTCCCCCGCGGGCTTGTTACACCCTGTGGTGGCAGATGCTTTGGAGCCAGAATTGGATGTTATGGTAGATATTCTCTTGGGCATGCATTTCCCTTTTTATGGTTTTCTCGAGCCATGGAATGATCATACAACAAAAAAAGCATAGGAGAAATTCTAGGTCTGGGTTTGGGTCTGGGTCTGGGTCTGGCATTGGCTGAATCTATAATAGATCTTGAGACTAGTGCGGGACCAGTAAACTCGGGAGATAATGTGACCATTTCTGGGATTGGGGATGGACCACCCGTGAATTGCACAAATTTCATTCTAGATGCAGTTGATGGCCTGCACTTTAACTATTGAGAATGGTTTTTGTTTTGAGTTATGAACTGAATGTTGAGTCTAAGTTTTATATGGTTCTAAATCTGTTGATTTCGGGAGTGCTAACCTAGACATCTCTGTCTTACCTAGGTCTTCTTTGTTGTTTTGTTTTGAGTCTATTGTCATCACTGAGTTGGAGTTTCTTGTGAATAAAGTGCCATAGATTCTACCTACTTCTCTGTGCCTCTAAATCATTGCATTGACCAAAAAATTTTAAAACTTTTTCGAAAACTTTGATAAAAATGAAGATGAAGGAATTTCTTGGGATTTGTAAAATTTGATCAACTGAGAGGAAGAGATGTGTGCGAAGAAGGGAAATTGTGGAAGGTAAAAATATTGACCTAGAGCCCAAAGGAGTGGATGTGTGGCCCAGAGCATTTAACCCAACCAAAGTAGCTCAAAAATAAGGGCTAGGCCCAAACCTCTGTTAAGCCCATCCAAAGAAGAGACAAAGTCACATGACCAAAGGTTTGAATAAGATTGCCTTTTGGAAGGAAATCTGCAGTACAAAGGAGAGTCCTTAGATCCATTTGTAATCTACGATGGAGACCAGAATTGACAAAGATAGGGATGTAGGATCAGTGTATCCTAACAATATGATCATCCAATGAACAAAATCTGATGGTCGAAGATAAGAATAGTTATTCGAAAGTAACCTATGGTGACGAAAAGTAGTGAAGAAAATAAATTTCGTCACTAAATAAGAATAATCCGTGACGAATTACAAAATTTTGTCACATATAATAGGAAAATAAAAATAATAGGTGACAAAATTTATTTTCGTCAACAAATACTTCTTTTTATGTGAGAAAAAATTAAGTTTCGTCACCGAAGGTTTTCCGTTAATTTTTTTTTTTTTTTTTTTTTGTGGCGCCAAAATTTTGAGACTTTTGGTGAGAAAAAAATTTGTCACCAATTATAAAATTATTAGTGAGGAATATATTTTCGTCAAAAATAATTTTTTATATATTTTTTTTTGAGAAACTTGATTTTAAATATTTTAAGACCATTTGGTGAGAAATATATTTTTATCACTAATAATTTTTAATATTTTGAGGTTTTTTAGTGAGGAAATTATTTTGTCACTAATTTTGGAAGGAAAATTTTGACATATTGGGCGGTAATGAAAAAAATAGACTACTAACTTTTTCTCCCCCCCTCATTTTATTGTTTATCAATTTTCCTTTCCCCTCTCTCTCTCACTCTCAAAACAAAACACAAGTTAATTTCTAAGTAACCTATGGTGACGAAAGTAGTGAAGAAAATAAATTTCGTCACTAAATAAGAATAATCCGTGACGAATTATAAAATTTTGTCACATATAATAAAAAAGTAAAAATAATAGGTAACGAAATTTATTTTTATCAATAAATACTTCTTTTTAGGTGAGAAAAATTTAAATTTCGTCACCAAAGGTTTTTCCTCAAATTTTTTTAAATGACGCCAAAATTTGAAACTTTTGGTAAGAACAAAATTTGTCACTAATTATAAAATTATTAGTGAGAAATATATTTTTGTCACTAATAATTTTAAATATTTTTTTTGAAAAATTAATTTTAAATATTTTGAAATTATTTGATAAAGAATATATTTTTGTCGTCAATAATTTTAACATTTTAAAATTTTTGGGAAGAAAATTATTTTACCACTAATTTTGAAGGAAAACTTTGTGATATTGGTAATGAAAAAAAAAACCCCTATTAATTCCCTTTTTTTTTTTTTTTGGTGCTTCAATTTCTAGTGGGTTATTATGATAAAGTAACATAGAAGAAAGAGGGGGACAAGAAATAGGGTTCCAAAATTCTTTAGAAGGGGAAAGGGGTTCTTCAAACCTTGTTCTGATTGACTGCTAATTAACCGAATAGCTGTGGTGATTGAAGGCGAACACGGCGGTCCTAAAGCGCTTTTGAGGTTCTTCAAAGCTTTACGGCAGTGTCCTAAAATAGAGAGAGGATCACAGCCGAACGATGCACTCAAAATAGAGAGAGGATCAAAATCAATTGCTGTGAGAGGCGAACGGTGCACTCATATCTTCGGTGGCGAGACTAGTTCGATGGTAAGGCACTCATCTCATCTCTCTTCTCTTCCTTTCACTGTGAGAGGCTGCTGTTGCTGTTGTTATATATATATACTAGAACACTTGACAACAGGCATGAACCCACTTTCTTTCCCATTTTCTTTCCTGTTCTGATTGAATTCTTCAAAAGTTGGAAACTTGAATTTGAAAGAGAACTCGGGGGTCTGTTTTTGGTCAAACCCATTCGAAAATTCATGTCTTCTTGTTTGGATTTGACCCCTGTATATCCACGGTTGTAACTCTGTTTTTGGCTCAATAGGAATCGAATCTTTAAGACTGTTTTCTGCAGAAAAAACCTCCGATTGGTTTGAATTGTCCTCTGATGACCTGTCATTTCTTTTGAATCTACAACATGTACAAGCAAAATAATCAGAAACAACATAAGATTTTAAAACAAGATTTTTTTAATTACCATAAAAATAGAAAAAGAAAATTGAAGACAAGAGTTTTGAAATACCTGATAAGGTATCTCTTGAAGAAATCGAAAAGAGGAAAAAAGTAGGTGGAGACAGAGAAGCAAAAAATGCCGACAAAGAGAACAAATATTTGGTACAAGAACTGTGTATCAGAACCCATATCCACTGAATTGAAATGGGTATACACCACACAATTAAGCATTCACTCACCCATCAAGTTAGTGTCGTATTACTGATGTACTTCAGTTGTTTGTGTGTATATCTGTGCTGATTCAATCTTATACTTGTCTCAGATGCCCTTTCACATGCTATTTGATATTTATTGATGATTTTTGAGTCAGTCCTAATTTTAAAAGCAGTTTTCTTTTGGGCTTTAAGTATGACATTGTTTACCTTTGATCTATAGAATGTCCTTGTGTTATGCCAAGCATTTTTCATCTAATAGAATTCCTTTTCTTATGCCAAACAGAGGGAACATGATGACTAAATTGCTGATAGCTTCTGGTGGACAATAGAGATAACTGAATAGAAATGGGAGGCTGTTGCTACTACTGTTCTAAAGGAGGGGGACTGAACAGTTCGCCACCATTCTATCATGTCAGAATATCTCTCCCTTACACAGGATTATTTTAATTTTTTGGTATCAATTGATCCTAACCTTTATAGCTTTAGTAGAATTTTGTGCCTAGCATAATCTTGGTTTACGTGGCATAGTTGTTTTGCATATAGGGTGAAACATCATTTTGCTTTCTAGAATTTATTCTATTTTTGGATTCAGCTACTTAATGAGATAATAGGGAACTCGAATTTCTTACTTTACTGTCATTTGCTAGTGGTTACTTGTATTGAAGTTAACTATGTGATGCTTTTTTCCCTTTTTAATCAGTAATGCTATAGTTCGGACTTAATTTTATTATGTTTTGGTGCAGAAACTGCAATTTTGTTTCCTTATGCAAGCTCTTGTCAGCTAGAAGATATGAGGGATCTTTAGTTGCTTTTGAACTTGGGAATTCGAGGCTTTTCCCAAGTTTAGAGTGAGCTACATTTGCTATAAACTATTTGAAGAACTTGGTGGACGTGTTCATTCATTTTCCTTTTTCATCAATTGTGTTCTTTCTAATCTTTATTATCTTGGTAGCGCATACATGATTGAAGAGTTGCGATGGTAACAACTCTAGTTGTTTTTTATACCATGACCATATGATGTAGCTGCAAACTGTTCATCATGATCACCAATGCTATGAGGATCCTCTTTTTCACCATGTGATGTAGATGCTAAGCTGCAAACTTTTCAGCATGATCATGGATCCTATGAGAATCTTCTTTATGTCTGTACTAAATGAGAATCGATTTTTATCTCACACATACAAGCCTTTCACATTTTATTGGAACTAAACCAATGTAACCAATGTAGCCTTTCACATTTTTTTGTCTATTCTAAATAAATTTTATACGATTAGTTAAGTGGTATTATTATCTAATTTTTTTTCTTTTTTTCTGGGTAGTGGGCTCTTACTGGAGAATCACTTGCTGTCACCATTGTTTGTCACACACAAATAATTAATACAAACTCAAAATAATTCATGTAAGAGCCATAACAGAAGAATCTTAAGCTCAAATTTCAATGCTGACTACATAACAACTCTTTATTCTTTTAATTTTTCCCTTGTTTTCCTTCTGTTACCTAAAGGGCGCCATTACAAAGAGGATGACAGCAATTGAAGAAATGGCTGGAATGGATGTCCTCTGTAGTGATAAAACTAGAACTCCTACCCTGAATTGCCTTACTGTCGATCGAAACCTTATTGAGGTATGGAAAGCTGACTTCATCAAGTCTCAATTTCCCTAAGCTAATACATACTTGATGATAAATTTCTTCTGTACATTTTTAACAAAGATATGGACAAAGACATGATTGTCCTACTTTCTGCCAAAGCATCAAGACTGGAGAATTAGGATGCCATTGATACAACCATTGTTAACATGCTTGCTGATCCAAAGGAGGTTAGAGGAAAAATATATTGCTCTTAAGTTTCTAGTTTTTTTCTTTCTTTTCTTTTCACTTGTAGGTTATTCAAGAAGGGAAAATCTTTTTGTCTACAGGCACGTGCAAACATCACAGAAGTGCATTTCCTTCCTTTTAATCCAGTGCATTGATTCTGATGGCAACTGGTATCGGGCCAGCAAAGGATCTCCTGAACAGGTAACCACACTATAAAGAAACAATCACTGTAATTCTATAATCACATTGTTTCTGGCACATATGGTTATGAACCTGAGAAAAGATTGTGTAGATTAAGTTTTCCCGACACAAACTAGGAATTGTTCATTAAAGTCCTTGTAGATCATGATCAGGGACCGTGATTTTTGGAATTTATAAAATTATTTTACAACATAAGTACCATGAATTAAGGATGCTAACATAGACTTTGATGTGGTACAAAGTATTGAACCCATCAATTAAGAGTTTACACGACATGCAATATTGATTGATCCACACACAACCAAGAGAGCACAGTGTTCATAACATGTCCATCCCTATGTTTATATGCCCACCTTTGTTCTTTGATCCCCCACAACATCCTTTATTCTTTGCATCAATATGGAATGTATAATACAAATGTTTAGCAGAATTTACCATCACAAACATCCTCAAACTTGGACAACCCACACGATAGATTGGAAAAATGAGTTTATGGTGAATTGGTAATCAGAACCCTATATTTGCCCATTTACTACTTATAATAGAGAATTATAAATTATAATTATCACTGCTTTTGATAAGAGAGGAAATACTCTTTTTGGCAGTGGGATACATATATTTAATGAAAATTGGAATAGTACACCCTTAAATTAGCGTATCTTGCTTAACTTCTCTGGACTTCGTATATGATTGAGTAAAGAGAAAATCAAACAGAGTGCGAATTGCAGTAACATGCCATAAGTACTACATTTTAGTCTCAAGGCATTCATTGGAATTGTCACATGTGGCTATCAATTCTATTGGCATCGTTCATTTCTTATATCCATAGCTTCTTAAGAACATTATTAAGTTCCTCTGCAGAATTTAATCATATATTTTTTAACATGCCATAAGTACTATATATTTTTTTTTAAAGAATTTAATCACATTAAGAACATTATTAAGTTTCTCCTCTGGTGGTTGCAATAGTAACCATTTGAACACTGATGGTTTTGACCTTGCAAAAATCTTTCTGGTTGTTACTTTTTTTATTTGTTTATTTATTTTGTCAAGGATGATTTATACAGGTCTATCTTTAAAAAACAAATGATATTACATATTTATATGTTTATTCTTTGTAATTTGCAAAAAGCTAGCTTAGAGAGTTCAGTTAATCAATCTGAATTGATTCAATTAATTGCCAAATTCTGATGATACAACATTGCTGTTGAGGGAAGCTAGCTGGAGCTATGATGGGAAGGAAGTTGCTGTTGAGGGCTCATGGGATGATTGGAAGACGAGTTGAAAATTGGTTTTTCTTTTATTTCTAATTTTAATTTTTGCATTGTGAACTGTAATCTGATGTAATCTTGTTTACCCTGTTGATCAGAATGCCTTTGCAGAGATCAAGGAAGGATTTCACCATTATGAAAGTGCTACCATCGGGTGTTTTCCAATACAAGTTTATCGTTGATGGACAATGGAGGTATGCCCCTGACATGCCATGGGCCTAGGATGAAACCGGCAATGCTTACAACATATTGGATTTGCAGGTGATCTCCATCTCTTATAGAAAAAATGTGCAAAAAGCAAAAAGAAAAGGGAATCTTTGAATTTTTTTGTATAGTTTGTTTGCTTTTTGGCTTTTTTTTTTTTTTTTGGTGACTTTTTGACTTTTAGACTAAAATAGATGGTTACCAAATGAGGCCTAAATTCACCAAAATGTTATAGGTGAACTTCTTGGGTCTGCACAGGAAAATCTTTATTGCGAAAGAGCTCCACCTTGGGCCATATATTCGATAAATTGTTTCTCTAGTATCAAATTATGTCATCTCTCCAGCTTTCTCATGGTCATGCAGTGAATTTCTCTTGAATGAAGTTGTTCTTGCTTTCTATGCAATTGTTGTCCTCTTCGTATCTCCACACCATTCTAGACAACTTTCCTCATCTTGTTTACACTGGTGGTGCTTCTAGCTTCTCATTAGTGGATTTTGTTCCTATTTTGTTATTTCAAGGTAATTTTTGGGGGAAAAAAATTGAAAAATGGAAAAGGGATGGATAACATAATGAAGACTACATGGATAAGCTAATTATGGTGTTAAAATATATGTAATTTCAGAGCATTTTGGGATATGACTTGAAAATTCCGAAATCTAAACTATAATGTACAAAGATAACTGGAAAGTTAAATATGGTGTTCGAGATTAATCCTCTCTGAAAGAGCTGACTTCTCTTTCCATTTCTTTCTCAACCTCTGTGATTTTTTTTTTCTTTCTTTTGGGTAAGTAATATTATAGCCATAAAAGAAGGATATATAATGAAGTTCAACACATATCTTTGTAAGGAGCACAAAAGTAAACAGAACCGAACTACCTCCTCCTCTGTGCTTCTTTCTATTAAGGTTGAAGAATGTAATAATTGAGTAGTGCTGGCCTGCTGGCATCTCATGACCTAAGAGGTTATGTAGGGCACAAATGGCTGAGGTAGCATATGACCCAAGTGAGGCACCATGTTCTATGATGGATTACCTCATAGGTGCATATTTTATTTTTCCAAATCTGTACTCTCTGAGTTTTGGTTGTCACATGTTCAGGTGCTTATTTCTTAATTCTCTTAGATGCTGATGACATATAGGATGACAATCATGAGTGCCAAATGTCTGCGTCTTTGTTATCAAGCAATCTTTTTTGGCTGTTCGTATGGCTACAATTGTTCGCCTTGTGTTTGAGTAAGTGTTAGCCGAGGCCCCAAAGTTGCAAAGCATATTTAAATAAAGTACACACCCAAGAAGTATCTCTAGTCTCTAGGTGTGTCCAAGTGTAGGTATTGAAGCAGTGTTCTACATGGACACTGCTTATTTGTGTCCATGCTGCTAAGACTATAGTGGTTGCTAAATGGTATGGAGAGTCTAATTTAACCATAAGCAGTTTGATTATTAACACTTTTTGACAAATACTATATTGATTACTATTATTATTTTTATTGTTATATTTAGTAAGACAAGAAAATTGACTATCACTAATACATAGGATACAGTTACAGCATAGAAATGAACTTTTTTCAAAGTAAAGACAAAATTATGTGTTTACTCGTGTATTTTTTCTAGGCAGTGTTGAAGTTGCTCTAAGTTAGTGATGTGATTAATAGGAGCTTACCATGTACAAAAGAACTTTTGGTTGTTAAGTTAGACTCATTGTGTACACAATTTGTATTGACATGGATAGAGAGGTCTATACAATGTAATTGGTAATATGTTAATGTTTTTCTTGTTTATTTTCTTTGCAGATTGGTTTTTGATGACGTTTGGAAGCATACTTGCAAATCAAGATCAAGTGTTGAATTATTTTTTTTACTGAACTAATACTTAGTTGTAGTTGCAAATCAAGATTGAATGTTGATTTTATTTTTATTTATTTATTTATTTTTTTTGTGGACTCCACATTAGTTTATTTTAGGATTTGCTTTGATGATTTTTTTGTTATACTTAATGGATTATTATTAAAGCTGTTTGATGGATATATTTTGATTTATAATACAATTGTTTAGTGAATTTTTTTGTGGAGTGGTGTATAATAATTAGTGGATTTCTTAGCATATTTAAAAGGCTATTGGGATATGAGCAGATATTTGTGAAATAATAATTTAAATTGAAATATTAATTTAAATTGAAATATAAAATATGGAACAAGTTTAGTGACGAATTTGTTTTGTCATTTGTACTTCTTATTATGATAAAGTGATTATTCGTTACTAATAAATATTTTTTTTGACAAAATTTATTGCAAATTATATATGAAAGTTTTTATTGATTTGGTTGTTTGGTGACTAAAAATTTCGTCACGTATATAAATTCTTGTTACGAAATATATTTCGTCACCCATTTGACTTTTGGAAACAAAATTGTCACCTTTACATCTTACTGTGATGAAATTATTTCCTCATCAATGATGAACATGTGTGACAAATTTATTCGTCAACTAAAATTATAAATATAGTACTAAATAATTATTTGGTGACGAAAATGAAAATTTTTGGCGACAAAATCTTGTTTTATTGGTGACAAAAAATTTCGTCACTGAAGTAATTTCATTGGTGATGAAATTAGTTTTCATCACGGTGATTTTTAGTAACAAACATTCAATGACGAAACTGGTGATGAAAATATTTCCTCACAAATATTTATAGTGACGAAATTAGCTCTTTGGAGACAAAAATTTCGTCATTCAAGACCCAACTTGTTGTAGTGAAGCCATCCAAAATGAAACAAATCCGATGGTGACAAATCGAGATAACTTGACCACTTGCCCAACCAAGGTCCAGGGACATAAAATGCCATTAGATCA
Organism: Camellia japonica; assembly: GCA_030407325.1. NCBI lineage: Eukaryota > Viridiplantae > Streptophyta > Magnoliopsida > Ericales > Theaceae > Camellia > Camellia japonica. The sequence goes on from JAPPVO010000031.1 coordinate 104,357,924, forward strand.
AGATAGTCATCCAACGGCCTAAATACAAGGTATTTACACTATGAAATGAAGGACTAGAAATAACAAAAAAGAGGCAAGTAAAAAACAATATAATTTAGTCTTTTGTTTCAATATAATATGCCAAAACACTATTATGACTTGACCGTAGGAGGATTTTCCTGACCAAATATGGTCGGTAGTGATTACTGACGACTTGGTGTCTTTTTGCAAAGCGTAGGAAGGAATAGCTTATCTCGTTTTCCCTGTGGAGAAAATTTCGTCCTTTCACAGCTTATACTCATTGCAGTAAGGCTAGTAGTGCATTGTTAATGGTTTGTTAGATTTATCTGTTTCTTGGTCATCCACTACTTCCAAAAGTAAGTAATTGGATTCGTTTTCATCACTTATGTGCTAATTGATGGGAGAAAGCACATATTACCCTTATTGATCAATTCCGTACACTTGTCAGTTCCAATGTAGTAATTATCGAAACTATCAATATATATAGATTTTGATAACATCTCAGTGTGTTTTTATAGATGTTTGTACAGTTCATGTTTTTATGGATAGTTGATATTTTAAGGAAAGTTAATATGTAAATGTGCAGAACATATGGTTGAACAAATTTAATTTGTTTTGGCAATATTATATTGGAATAATAAAAATTGTGGCAATGTATAACCGAACATGCCCATCATAAATTTAGAAAAGAAAAATGATATTTTAAGGAAAGTGAATGTGTAAACGTGTAACAATAGATGGATGGACATATATAGTTTATTTGGTAACATAATACTGGAGTAATTCAAAAGTAATATGTGTAATGAGAAAAATCCGTAAGGGTTTAATTTAGGATTAGTTTTGATATTATAAAACGTATATATAATAAGAATTTTAATTATTTTTTAAGGGCATTGATTCGGACCCCCTTAAAATTCTCACCCCCACCACCCCCACACACACGTGGGGGTTGGGGATTGGGAGAGAAGAAAAAATAAATAAAAAAAAATAGAAAAGTTGACCAATCAAAAACAAAGGGGTGTGAAGGGGATGACCCCTAAAGGGAGTCCCAATCTTTATTCATTTTTTAATAGTGTAATAAGAAAATAGGTGTAAAGAAATAAAATTAGGGTGTAAATAGAATGTCTCAAACGTGAATCATATGAAGCATAATCCAACAATACAAATTGAAAAGATGATCATTTGCTACATAAATTACATAATTAATTGTTGTTTTAGTGCTTGCATTATTGTTGTTGGTCCACCCATTTCAATACTTATCATCTACACGCTTAATTATCGGAAATATATAGAAAAGTAAAAGCTGTCACGAAACACGTTTTTGTTTTATGTGCCCATGGTGCTGCTATGCACATTATTGAAGTTGTTATATATAGATATAAATGTTTGCAAGAGTTGCGTTGTACATGAAGCATAATAAGGCATATCTTAATAAGATGGATATGACCAATGATGAACGACGGATAGAGCTACTCAAGTCTCAAGCTCACATATGGAACCACATATTCAACTTCATAAACTCTATGTCACTAAAATGTGCAATTCAACTAGGCATACCAGACATAATCTACAAACATGGCCGAGCCATGCCTCTCTCGGAGCTCGTTGCAGCTCTTCCAATCAACCATTCCAAAGCCCAGTGTGTCTACCGCCTCATGCGCATCCTCGTGCATTCCGGCTTCTTTACTGAGGAGAAGCTCTCCGAAAATGCGAAGGAAGAACAAGACGGCTATTTGCTCACACCGGCCTCTCGGCTCCTACTGAAAGATGAGCCATTGAGCGTCACGCCATTTTTGTTGGCCATGTTAGATCCAATCTTGACAAAGCCATGGCATCATGTGAGTGAATGGTTCCAAAATGGCGATCCCACGCCGTTTGGCACAGCTCATGGAAGGACGATTTGGGAATATGGGCGACATGAACCAAGGCTGAACCATTTCTTCAATGAAGCAATGGCTAGTGATGCCCGGCTAGTCACAAACGTGCTTGTTAAGGACTGTAAGGGGGTTTTTGAGGGTTTGACCTCGTTGGTTGATGTTGGAGGCGGCACGGGCACAGTGGCGAAGGCCATTGCTGATGCTTTCCCAAACTTGAGGTGCACTGTGTTGGATCTGCCACATGTGGTTTCTGGCTTGCAAGGGACTGACAAGTTGAACTATGTTGGGGGTGACATGTTTCAGGCTATTCCTTCTGCAGATGCAGTTTTATTAAAGGTAACACCTTCTTTGTTTAGGTGAAATTTTTTTTAATAAAAAACATTTTTTAGAAAATTTAATTTTTATATAAAAAATATTTTTTCATGTTTGGCTACAACCTTGAAATTAAACTAATGTGCCAGTATTTGTATTAGTAGTCGTGGTGGAGGTAGAGGTGGCATGTTGGTGGTGGGGTGGTGGTTACGGTGATTGTGGTGGTTGGGGGGGTTGTGGGGGGGGGCAGCGGTGGTACTGATTGTTTAATTAGAAAATGGTGGTACTGATTGTTTAATTAGAAAATGAAGGCATTACAAAAATAAAACTATTTTCGAATGTTTAATAATTATTCTTGGACAAAAACAAAAACAACATAAAATCGGAGAAGGGGGCTTTGTTTTATTTAATAATGTTGCAAATAATATTAACTAGTGTACCAATTAACATACAAAGTAGATACAATATTATGTGAGATATTATTGTTATTAGCATTGCTCTATTTTTTCAGTTCCATTTTCATTTATATCTTTTATGCGTCTGGCTCCTCTCCAATTTGTAATCGGATTGAAGGGTATTCTTCGGCCATAATGTGGCCCAAATCCAAGCTCATCTTGATGATCCAAACCGTTCAATGTATAGAACTTGTCGAGTATATCATTCCTCCAAAAACTCATATTGATCAAATATCAATAGCCATTTAATTGAACCACATTTCAGTCAACGACAAGTATGATTTTCAAAATAAAATGTGGATAAAAATGTGATATGATCAAATGGTTATCGATATCCAAACAAGTTAAGTTTTTACAAGAATAATGTACTTGACGAGTTTTACACATTAAATGATTTTGATCATCGAAATGGGCCAGGATTTGAGCCCACCATGGTCCAATTGCACCCTCCAGTTCGATTGTGAACTGGAGGGGAGCCAGACTCGTCTTTTATAATCACAATTTAATGTGCAAAAAACTAGTTATTGCCCTTCCAAAAGCGCACTGTTATTCTAATCCAAATGATGGATCAATCTTTTAAACTCAATGACATGACAATCAATTTAAATATCTAAGACAACACTTTATCTAAAATTTTTTCTAATCATTAACTAATCATATCTCTTACATATCACTAAGTCTAAAAAATAAGCTTTTATATCCTTTTTCCTTCGAAAATTGATGCTTACAAAAATTGTGCTTGACAGTTATAACATCTTCAATAACCTTTCTATTTTTGCCTTCTTACCTAAGAAGAGAGAGTCAGAATTTCAAAATTCATTTGAAACAAGTTCTTTACCCCACTCTTTATTACTGGGGAACAATGTTACGTGTCCTAAAATTCTTACTAAAGGTATATGTCTAAACATCATTTGATGTTCAAGTATTATTATTTTTTTGACAATAAATTTTATTTAATCTCTCATATTTTTTAATAAAAGTTTTAGTATATATAGAATTATTCACTACTGGGTGCTTGGTTTAGGCTCCTTACATATAGAAGTGAAAACTCACTTTCTATCCTACCCTTTATCTTCAATGTATATTATTTTGGGTATAAATTCCTACTAAAATGTAAGATTAAAATAGAGTCTAAACTTAGAAGAGAAGTCCATATAACTGTTGAGAATATGACATTATGTAACTAATAAAGTTACTATCTTTCTAACAACTTAAATCTTTAAATGAGTTGGTGGTCAATAATATCAGTATAACATATAAGAGTTTTAGTAATTAAACTTTTTTTTGTCCTTCGGAGTAAAAATTTTGTTGCAAATGATATTTAGGGAAGAATTCTTGTTTTTACAAGAATAGTTGCTCAAAAGTCGTCTCAAAAAGTCAAACACAGGGCTTTAGTGACACAATTTTAAAAATATCGCTAATAAATGTATTGTAGGAACAAAAAAATTGGATTCCAAAAGCATTTATTTTTTATACAAAAAATTTTAGTCCCAAAAGAATAATAACTCATCATTAATTTCTAAATTTTGTTGCTAAAAGTACAATAATGACACTTCTCACAAGTTGATTTTGTCTTTAAATTTTTATTTCTAAATCTTAGACCAATCAATTTTTTAGATGCGTTGATCACAACACTTCAATGCCTACTACATAAATCTTGTAATTACATTAAAGGTGCTTTTGATTAAGAGAGAGAAAAAACTTCAACAGAACAAAAATCCAATCCAGTTTGATTGCTTGAAACATTATATTATGTGAGATGAGAAAAAAAAAATGATTGGAGTTTTTGTGGGAAAATAAAAGAAATTATTATAATTTCTCACCTTATTTGGATGGATAATGATTAAAAGAGGATACATATGTCATTTTATTTTATTTGGTTTGTGTTTAGAGGGGTAATTTAGGTATAATAAATTTTTTATAAACAATATTTTTGGTTTTTTTTTTTTTTAAACCAAATCTCACTACTTTGGTGAGAAACAAAACTTAAGTTTGGAGTAATACCTGGCCCACTGGACTGACTAATCTGGAGGACTAATCCTACAATTTACTAGCAATGTTCTCAATTAAAGCCAAGGCAAAAGCGCCATATGAATTGACTCTGAAAAATTATTTATACTTAGAAGATGTTAAACCTGAGACCATGGAGGGACCACAATCCCAAGCCGCAAGCCATGACCACTAGGACAACCTGTTGAAGTTATTTCTATTGACCTCATTAATCATCTGAAGAAGTGATAAGAAAGTTCATTATCTTCATTTCTTTTCTTTTCTCACCAAACCTCTCAATCTAAACTTAATGTTATAGTTAGGATTATGGATGCCCTGTTTGGGGGTTACAGTTTATGCTTTATTTTAAAGTTGTGTTTAAATGTTGAATTTGTGAAGATATTTTTAGAAATAAATAAAATAAAGGAAAAAAGAAAAATAAAGCAGAAACTTTACAATTTTGAAATTCAAACAAAGTGTTTCAAAAGATAGTTTTTAGGAATGCTAATTTTGTCTGCGAATAATGGCAAATAGTGGATATTGCATGATTGGAGCGATGAGGAGTGCATAAAAATACTGAAGAGATGTAAAGAAACAATTGGAAGCAACAAAGAGAAAGGAGGAAAGCTGATTATCATAGACATGAAAGTTGAGAACCAGAAAGCAGGAGATAATGATGAGTCAATGGAAACACAACTCTTCTTTGACATGCTTATGATGATTTTGTTAACAGGCAGGGAGAGAACTGAGCAAGAATGGGCCAAGCTCTTCTTCGATGCCGGTTTCAGTGACTATAAAATTACTCCTATTCTGGGTTTGAGGTCTCTCATTGAGGTTTATCCTTAGAACAATTCAATTCAAACTTGTCATGGTTTATTATGCTTTGCTTAGCAATATGAGCCTCTCCTTTTGTTTTGTTTATATGGTTCGCATCGCATGTGTTTGTGCGGTGTTGATCGTGCCGGTCACCTTACCATCCTAGTATGGTGTTGTGCTACAATCGTGTGTTTCTATAATAAAATTTAGAGAATGAATGTATATTTATCTGTTTGAAAAATGCTATATCTCAATGAATTTTTGTGACTAATTTGTATTACTTTTTTACATGGATATTTATGATTGGTTCCTTCATTGTAAATAATTCTTAAGAAATTAAGAAAGAGAAAATTGTGAGAAAGTCTAAGCTAAGGAAAGTATAAGGTATTAGGTTCACTGAATATTTTTTGTTGGTGAGAGATTCACCTTTTGTGAAATAATTTAGTGAGAAGTCATTCTGTTTATTTTGAAAGACTTTATTATGTTTTCAATTTTACCCTTACATTTATCTGTTGATTTTTTTAAATTTTTTTTTATCTATTAACTTTTTTGAACTATTCAAATTTATATTTATTTGTTTAAATTTGTTTGACTATCTGTTCAAATTTATATCTATCGATTGAATTTTTTTCCTTATCTGTTCAATTATTTTCTCTATCTGTTTAAATTATGTAGGTTTCTCTCTTTAATTTTTTCAATTTGTTGAAATTCTTGTGTTGATTTTTCTTATTTGTTGAAATTCTTATTCTAATTTTTCTTATATGCTAACATCTATTTTTATCTATTCAATTTTTTGAATGAACTAACACTAGTCAAAGAGAGAGAGAGAGAGAGCGAGAGAGTGAGAGCTGAATAGATTTTACGCAAACAAAACACAAAAATATTTTTATAGAGACCAAAAACAAACACATATATACAAATTTATTCAAATCTATCCAATAAAAACATTATAAACTATTCTAATTTCACAAACACAAACATAATTTCTAGATCTATTTAGAAGGGGGGAAAAAAAAATTCAACACCATAAACAACAACAACAACAACAACAACAAATCTAAGCCAAAAAAATATGAGCAAAAAAAAAAAACCAAGAGAAGGAGGTGTAAGATTTAATAATATATGTAACCATAATAATAATGCAGAATTAAACTTTATAGGATATTGAATTCGATAAAACTCAAGAATAAAATGAACATACCTTTGTCAGCCATTGAATTAGAGAAGTTGAAAAAATACCCCTAATAATTGAACCTTTAATTCTTAGCTCGCCTTCTTCTCTTTGTCTCTCTTAATTAGGATGACTATAAAACTTGGAGTGATGGGAAAATACTCATGATATAAAAGGGGAGTCACCCATCCTTATATAGAGAAGAGAAAAGGGCCAGATAAACTCTATCAGAATAATTCCTATCTATCAAGGTTTCCTTCTTATCTTAGAAGAGTAATTATATTAAAATTCTAATTACTGAACTTTATATCAAATATTGGCTTTATCTAATTGTGGAGTCTAAATAAATTAAAACATGTAGATATATGTAGGCTATTGGGTCACACTAGAAAATAAATCCAATATTTTCCCACTTGGCCCATTAAAACGATTATGATGCAACTATGAGTTTTTCCAAAAAAATATGCAATTTATAAAATTTTTGACTTATTGGATTCCATACTAAAAACTTTGACACGTGATCACAAATTTTAAAAATAGCCAATAAGTTTAGCTGTATTAGAAATATAATACTATGATTACTTCAGATCACCAATGTGAGTCATAGCGGTTATATAATATTTATGTCATATTTCCTTCTATGCACTACACCATCGATAACTTTCACCAACCCAATCCATTATTGAAATATGTAATTATTTGCCTGAAAGGCCCCTGTAATTTGTCTTGTTAAGACATTTCCTATTTATCAATATTCAAATTAATGTGTACACACACTTTTAAACAGGAAAATAGAAACAAAATTATTATTTTGCAAATAGTGTCAAATAAAAATAAGCACTCACAATTAACCATGCACATCATGGGTTGCTTAAAAGACCCATCCTAATAACATGCTCTTTGTATGTCTTTGGTGGCAATCCCTTGTGAATGGATCAGCAATCATAAGAGATGTGCTTAAGTTTTCAACTAACACTTGTTGTTTCTGGACTCTTTCTCTAACAACTAAGTACTTTACTTCCATGTGTTTGGAACCACTGCAGTACTTTCTATTCTTAGAGAAGAAAACACTGTGGTATTGTCACAATATATGTTTAGCGGACTGGCAATTGAGTCAACAACACCAAGTCTTGAGAAGAAATTTCGCAACCATAAAGCATGATTTGTAGCCATAAAGCATGCCACAAACTCAGCCTCCATAGTAGATGAAGCAATAGTGGACTGCTTCACACTCTTCCGTGAAATTGCTTCACTAGCTAATAGAAAAACAAAACTTGATGTAGATTTTCTACTATCAGGGCAACCAGCAAAATCTAAGTTTGAGTATCTGATCACTTCCAACTGTTTTGATCTCCTATAGGTGAGCATATAGTCCTTTGTTCCCTGAAGATATCTCATAACCTTCTTCACTGCTTTCCAATGTTCCATTCCAGGATTACTTTGGAATCTTTCCAACATTCCAACTGTAAAACTAATATCTAGCCTGGTACATGTACGAGCATACATCATGTCACGACCCAAACCCTCCTCTAAAAGTTTGGTCGATGACCGGCCTGTACATAGGCCTCAAAACAGAATTTTAGAATGATATTTAACCACATACAGGGCTTTAAGCGGAAGCAATATCAATAAAAGACAACATCCATTGAGCTTGTGCATACATGATGGCTTAATTAATTTAAGCATTTAAATACATTCCCATAGATACATATACAATTACAGAATTATGCAGATCTCACACACACTTAAATAAGACTCCAAAAATTACACAACTCCCAGTAATCATAATTAAGGCCTCGACACGGAGGCGTACCCCAGGTGACTTGGCAGACAGGTAGACCTCAATACAATTCTAGTGTCAATTCCCGATGGCTCACCTACATAAATATACATAAAAACGGAGTGAGAAAGGCTTAGTGAATAATAGCAATGTAAGGAGGTTAATTGAATAAGCAAAACCTTGGATAAAATAAATAGACAGATACCAAACTATACACAGGTCTTATCCATAACTATATTTCAATACATTCTTAGGCTTACATGTAATACAGACTGGCTTCAAGCCCATATGTAATACAGACTAGCCTCGGGCCCTTGCAGAATACAAAATGGCCTTAGGCCCAACATATCATGCAGAGCAGCCTTAGGCCCAACAGATTATACAGAGCGGCCTCTGGCCTAACAGATTATACAGAGGGGCCTCTGGCCCAACAGATTATACAAAATGGCCTCTGGCCAACAGATTATACAGAATGGCCTCTGGCCTAACAGATTATACAGAATGGCCTCAGGCCCAGTATTAGCAAAACAGAATAATCCCAGATTCATAAGAATACAATTACACAATAGTGCACATAGATTCCCTATGGTTTATTACAAGTCAACATGGTTGTCTTGCGAATAATAGAACATTAATAATAATTATTAACGGAAGGCAAATGTATCACTACAGTACTATTAATAAGGGCAGAACAATTCACATCATAATGGCCTCAGGCCCACTTCTATTAATAAGGACCGAATGACCTTAGGTCTATATCAACGCCATTATTCAATCATATTCATTAATTTAATCAAAGCACAATATCAATGGAATAGGCCACTCACAATTGACAATACATAAATCATAATCACAGGAAGTAAGTGAAACATATCGTTACACTACTATTACTCACAGTGATCGGATTCCGGTAGTAATGGGATGATGTCCTCGTCTCGACCTACAAACACAGTGCACAACACATAATATGAGGTTATAACCGATCCTTTACTTATTCTCTTTGATCAATTAATCACTTAGCCATGGTGGTCCCAAACTCGTTATTCCTTAATAAGTTATAATCCATGTCTCAGAAAATAGAAAGAATTGATGGGAAATGGTTTAGGTGAAGAAATGGTACAAAACTGGTTGACAGAAAGTGAACAATCGTCACTAATTTGGGCATAACTATTTCTGTACTTGGAATTTGGGGGTGAGATACCACCATTGGAAACTAGACTTCTGGGGCTTGATTTTAGGCTCACGAATCACTCAAAACGGAGTCCGGATGCAAAAGTTACGCTTGTTCAAAGTTGGCTGGACAGAGTTGTCCCCACACGTGCGGGACGACGTGCCTTTTTAGCAGATTCAAATTTGGTTTTGGGCATGGACTGTCGCACGTGCGGGAAGACTCGCTGCACGTGTGGCTCTAGGCAGTTTTCAGTCCGAAAAAGGCTCTTTGATTTGGAACTTCTCATTTTCAAAACCAAACTTCAATTTCATATAATTCAAAGCCCAAAACTCTTTAATACATGATAAATTTCACATTCTTAGCTTCCATTTCAATTCATAACTCCAAAATACTACTCAATTCTCAATCACAAGAACAAGATTACGAATTAGAACACAAAAACATAAAGTAGCCATGATTTGGGGTTTAAAACTCATTTACATGGTGGGATCCTCTTTAACCTCTTTAAGAACTATAAAACCCCTACAAGAAATTAAGTTGTAACATAAATTCATGTTATGGACAAGGATTCAACATCTTATTGCTTGAAGAAAGCAAACCCTTACATATAATCATAGATAACCCAAGAACTCATTCTTTAGCTTATAATCTTCAAGTATTGAGAGGGAGAATCTTACCTTAAGCCTTTACCATCACTTATTCTTGTATAACCATGATGAATTCAAGCCAAATCCTTGATTTCTTGATCATTCTCAAGTTTTCTCTTCTTCTCTTGCTTCTCTCTTGCTCTCTCTCCAGATTTTTCTTTCCATAGATATTTTCTTGGCTCAAAGGTTGAGTTGAACCACTCATATAGCATACCTATCTATATATATATAAGCTTCCACAAATAGGAAGGGCCAAACACGCCCTTACGAATTGCACAAAATCAAATTTTAATTAAACTTCTCAGATGACTCTAAAAATTACGCTGATCATAAATATATCCTCCGTTCTGGTTTCTGAAGTCTCTAAGGCCTTCAATTTGAGTACAAAGTTAACCACCCAAACATGTATTAACAAATCAGACAAATTAGATTTCCAATTAATTTTCCCAAATAGTTCTAAAAATTCCCAATAACATACCCAAGTACTCAATTTTGATTTCTGAACCCGTAAAGGTCGGTAATTTCAATTTTAAAGTCGTGGCTCAACAAATCGTTTCTCAATTTGAACAGATATCATTAAATTAAAATGCATTAACCCACAAGGACATAAAAGTAATTTCATATACGGATTTTGGGGTCGTTACACATCAAGCTCCCTACTGCTAATGCATATGGAATGTCCTTCATTTGTTTCTTTATAAGTCATTCCTTGGACACTGTTTTTCACTTAATTTATCACTCTTCATGATGGGTACATCACCATCTGAACAAAACTGCATATTGAATCTCTCCAAAACACGATCAATATATCCTTTTGAGATAGTCCTAGCAATCCTAGAGATCGATCCCTAAAGATATCTATGCCAATAACATAGTTTGCCTCCACATATCGACCATTTTAAAGTTCTTGGAGAGATATTCCTTGGTTTAATGCAATAAGCCAATGTCATTACTAGCTAACAAAATGTCATCCACATATAGCACCAAAATAATGAACTTACTCCCACTAATCTTCAGATATATGCACTGATCAACTGCATTTTCCTTAAATCCAAAAGAGGTAATGATATCATTAAACCTTAAATACCATTGCATGGAAGCTTGTTTAAGGCCATATATGGATTTCTTTAATTTGCAAGCTAAATGTTTTTTACCTTTCTTTACAAATCCTTCTGGCTGCTCCATATAAATTTCTTTATCCAAATTCCCATTTAGAAAAGCAGTTTTCACATCCATTTGATGCAACTCTAAGTCATAATGAGCTACCAATGCTAGGATGATTCTAAGCGAGTCCTTCTTAGATACTGGAGAGAAGGTCTCTGTATAGTCTATGCCTTATTTTTGAGTAAAACCCTTGGCAACAAGTCTGGCTTTAAATCGTTCGATATTGCCTTTTGCGTCGCGCTTGGTCTTGAAGACCCATTTACACCCGACCTTTTTACAATTATTAGGCAATTTGACGAGATCCCAAACACCATTCTATTCCACGGATTTTAACTCTTTATTTATAGCATTGACCCATTTAGTAGAATCATCACTATTCATGGTCTGTGAAAATGAGACTGGATCTTTGTTAATCCCAATATCAAAATCAAATTCCTGTGGATACACCATGTAATCATCTGGAATGGCAGGCTTTCTTTCCCTCTGAGATTTTCTTAGAACTACAATTTTTCAGTGGTGGTTCTACAATTTTTCAATGGTGGTATCTTCATGAAGTGGTGAAACATGAGGTGGTGAAGGATTTTCATTATGTTGTTCGTTTCCCTCAGCCTGTGGAATAGTCTGAGGAACAACAATTTTTCGATAAGGGTCAAATGTTGGCACATCCACCCTAATTTCCTTGAAATTCACCACTCATGTTTTCTTACTCCCGCTAATTTCACTATTCTCTAGGAATCTAGTATTACCAGTCTCCACTATCCTCGTACTGTGATTAAGATAATAAAATTTGTACCCTTTAGACTTGTCTGGATAACCAATGAAATATCCAGATATTGTTCATGAGTCCAACTTTTTCTCTTGTGGGTTAAAGATTCTTGCCTCTGCTGGACAACCCCAAATATGTAAGTGTCTCAAACTAGGTTTCTTACCAGTCCACAGCTCAAAGAAGTTGGGACCACCTTACTAGGAACCCTATTTAAGATATACATTGCAGTCTTTAAAGCTTCACCCCACAATGAAATGGGTACAATTGAGTAACTTAACATACTCCTTACCATATCTTTAAGTGTACGATTATGCCTTTCAGCAACTCCGTTTTGTGGTGGCGTACCAGGCATTATATATTGAGCACACATGTCTTTCTTTTCTAAGAATTTGGCAAATAGGCCAAGATTTTGGCCTGACTCATCATATTTACCATAATACTCACCACCCCTATCTAATCTCACTATTTTAACCTTTCTATCTAATTGTCTCTCGACTTCAGTTATGTATACCTCAAGGATGTCAACAGCCTAAGACTTTTCATGAATTAGATACACATATCCATAACATGAGAAGTCATCTATAAATATGATAAAATATTTTTCACCACTAAGATATGGGATGTTGGGTGGCCCACAAATATCTGTATAAATTATCTCAAGAAGCTCATTACTTCTTGTGGCACCTTTTTTGGTGTGTTTGGTTTTCTTTCCTTTAATACAATCGACACATATCTCAAAATCAGTGAAGTCTAGGTTTTCCAAAATCTCATTCTTCTCCAATTTTTCAATTCTATTTCTAGAGATATGCCCCAACCGTCTATGCCATAAGATTGAGGATTTATCATTAATTAGACCACGTTTTAAACCAATATTCGAATGTAGAGTTACTAATGATTGTGCAAACTTATGATTTAAGGTAATTTTATATAAACCATCACATAAATTACCAAAACCAATTATTATTGAATTAAACATTAAATTGAGTTTTCCACAACTAAATAAAACTAAATATCCAACACGATCTAATTTGGATAAAGAAAGTAAATTCATAGAAATTGAAGGAACATAAAAGTGTCTTCTAGATCCATCTGAAAACCTGTCTCTAAGATCAGTCGATAGGTTCCTACAGCTACGACTTCAGCTTTGAGACAGTTCCCCATATAGACAAATCTTTCACTTTCCTTTGGTTTCCTGGTTGAGAGGTATCCCTGCATGTCATTTGTAATGTGGGTTATGGCCCCAGAGTCAATCTACCAAGCATTAGAAGGTACTTCAGCAAGATTTGATTCATAACAAACAAAAGAAAATTTCTTACCTTTCATTTTGAACCAAGCCTTTCGCTTGTTGCAGTCTTTCTTCATATGTCCCTTCTTGCCACAAAAGTAGCACTTGACAGTGAAACCATTCTGAGTCTGATTTTCTTCCACAGGTTCATTCTTTTTCTTGGGTGGATTTTTCTTTGATTTTACAAACTTACCCTTCTTTTTCTTTATAGCTCCATGAGTTACAGCCAATGCAGTTTGACGTCCTTCCTCCTTCAGCCTCATTTCCTCCTGAACACACATATTAGTCAGCTCATTCAAACTCCACTTCTCTTTATTGGTGTTATAGTGAATTTTGAATGTGCCAAACTGTGAGGGAAGTGAGTTGAGAATAAACTACACGAGGAAAGTTTCATCAACTTGCATCTCTAAAGTTCTAAGCTTTGCAACTTTGTCAGCCATATTGAGGATGCGATCCTGAACTCCTCGGTTGCCTTCATATTTCATTGTTGTCAATTCAGCCATAATAGTGCCAGCAAGTGACTCGTCAGCAGATCTAAATCGATCTTCAACAGCCTTTAAGTATTCCAACACATTAACAGTTTGAGGTAAGGAGCTCTTGATGTTATTTGCAATGGTCATCTTCATGAACATCAAACTAAGTCTATTGGGCCTTATCCAAGATTCAGAAAGGGCAACTTGTTCTACAGTACTCTATTCATTAATGTCTGCAGGTTTATCTTCAAGCAATGCCATATCGACGTCTAACACACCCAGTGTAAACTGAACATGTTCATACCATTCCGAAAAATTCAAGCCAGTAAGTAGAGGGACGCCTGATGCAAGAGAGTGCAATGAGGTGGGAACTATTACTGAAATAAGATAGAACAATATACATATTAAAATTTTGAGAATTATGATGAACTATTGATATCACAAAAGTCTTTCCTTTGGGCAAAACTTAGGTATATCTATTGTCCACTCATCAAAAATTGCTTATGTAGGTCTAAAGTAATTTATGCAACTTTTCTGCTAGTCATGTTACCTTTGGGTATTCAATTCTAATCTATCAAATTACATAAGTTACATTACCCTACCCAGTTCATAATTATTTGAAAGTGACTCTCCTTTCGGCTAGTATCAATCTCCTAATTATAACTGCAATTGAGAATATTATCGACCTTAATATTACCCTTTCAACAATTCTTTTATGTAGTTCTATATTCATAAGTTTTGCAAATCTAGGCCACTTTGGTAGCTACTAAATTAGTAAACCTTATGAATACGGAACTAACCAACAATATTCTCTATTCATAAATTTGAGTTATTTAATTACTATTAATTCAATCACTATTTATGATTTCTAGAATTTCTTTTATGTGATTGCAATTACCAATATAATAATAATAACTCTGAACGAACATGAATATTTATATGTCAAATTATGTAATATAACAATCATAAATATCTCATATAATGGTGAATAAGAATTACACCTAATATGAACTAACCACTCCAATATTTAATATTCAATGTCATAAAATTATATCATGATATCAAATTTAAATCATGAAAATATATAAATAACAACAATAATAGACAATAAGTGTATATAATTAGATGGGGTAAAATCATAATTCTTTAATAGACCGAATGATTCAACAAATTGCTTTTAATCTATGCTCCAACCGTCTATTTAAATAATAATTTTATAATCATTCAATTCTATGGCATACAGGAAGAAGTAATATTCTTCACTAATATTATAATGATTATAAAATCATAAACCGAAACATGCATATTACTTATTGTAAAGGGATATGAACAACATGTTAATAGCATAACAAAATCAAAAGGTGCATTACACGTTTGATCAATTCAAACAAATTGAGATAATATTTTAAAGTCAATACCGATAATAAAACGAAGGTTCCATTTATTAAAAATAATATAATAAATATATTATTATTTCAAGGTGTATTGATTCACAAAACGAAAGCTCTGATACCACATGTAAGATTTAATAATACATGTAACCATAATAATAATGCGGAATTAAACTTTACAGGATCTTGAATTCAATACAACTCAAGAATAAAACGAATATACCATTGAATTAGAGAAGTTGAGAAAATATCCCTAATAATTGAACCTTTAATTCTTGGCTCACCTTATTCTCTCTGTCTCTCTTAATTAGGATGACTATAAAACTTAGAGTGATGGAAAAATACTCATGATATGAAAGGGAGTCACCCATCCTTATATAGAGGAGAGAAGAGGTCCAGATAAACTCTATCAGAAGAATTCCTCTCCATTAAGGTTTCATTCTTATCTTAGAAGAGTAATTATATTAAAATTCTAATTACTGAACTTTATATCAAATATTGGTTTTATCTAATTGTGGAGTCCAAATAAATTAAAACATATAGATGTATATAGGCTATTAGGCCACACTAGAAAATAAATCCAGCAGGAGGAACCCTTCGAAACTTCTAGATTTGGTTCCTCTGATCTGATTTCACAATATATATATATATATATATATTGAAATCAAGATCTCAATATCTGAAACACAATATTTATAGATATTTGTATTGAAATCAATATCTGAGGTGAAATCAGTTAATGATGAAATAGATCTGAGGTGAAATCATTAGCTCATTTATCTCTTAGACAACAAAGAACTTCATAGAGTGCAACAAACACACACTAGGAGCATCATAGAAAAAATCTATTTCACTAACAATACAATGCTTAAGAAATCTCTCAAATTTGTTTTTACTAGTCATAGATTTACTCCGTTTTTCTCTCATGGAAAAAACCATGAAGATAAAGATGAAGAGGAGTGAAGATGAAGAAACTTTAATGGCGATTATGTGACGGCGCAGACATCCTTGTAAACTCTAGCGGTGATGGAGTTGTGAAGGAGTCCAGATCAGATGTACAGATCGCATAGCTCCAGATTTGATGTAAAACTTATGAGTAGCTCCATATCTAATCGAGCTGATTCAAATTGTCACGAACCCTGAGGCCTATTCGGGGGTTCAAATCGGAGCTTTACAGTCTCGAGTTTTAAAGAGAAGGGCGGTGAGAACAATGCCGACACCTGAGCCAACAACGACATCGGAGGCAGTAGCGATCGGCAGAGGCAGAGGCTGTGGCAAGGCGACGACGACGATCGGCACCAAAGGCGACTGACTGCGTCGATGGGAAGATGAAGAGAGAGAAGAGGCGTTGTTAGGATAAATTGGCCTTGTTTGGTTGCAAATGTTTTTAAATTTTTTTTCAAAATCACTTTCTCTCTCCTACACATCAATCAATCACTTTTTTTGTCTCATCTCTCATTCTCAATCACTTTTTCTCTCACACACATCTACTCAACTACAACAAAATATCAAATTATTCCAAACTCCTATACTCTAAAACTATTTCTAAAATATGCAACCAAACAAACCAAAAGAATTTCTAAACTCTCTCTCCAATTTTTTTTTGAAAATTTATCTCCTAAAACTAGGCCAAACACACCCACTATTTTTGCAACGGATTAGGCTAGAGACCCCGATAATTCACTAAAATATTTACTAAATCTCTCACATGGGGACTCACCCATGTTTGTGTGGGTCTCATACCTATGTGAAAAATTTAATAAAAAAATTGATAAATCATTTAGGGTCTATAGCAATTTTTTTTTTCTTTTTCTTTTTTTGAAACCACTTATCCTTATGATAAAGTATTTTAAAGCATGGATGTTTCAAGAAAGAAAATTCATAATTATTTAATTGAACTCTCAATAATAAAAGCAAATGGTGTGTTGCCATGTAGTCGGTGATATAAAATGGTTACTATGAATAAAATAAAAATAAAGAACAAAAAATAAAACAAAAAGATATAAAATGGTTACAAAAAACAGGTGTCCTATAGAAGTCCTTTGTTTGTTTTATTTTGCGTTTTATGTCAGTGGATCAATTGTATGACAATATATATTGCAGAAAATCAATAGAGTAAAATATATTAAAATTACAATGATTGATCACTCTTTAATCTTCTTCAACTTAGCAAGACTACTCTCTCTTTGATCAAGGCTTTAGGACTTGGTTCTTGAGTGGTATTTGTAAGGGAAGATGAGATGTATAGGCTTGGTAACTTCACTAATCTGGCAAGACAACTCTCTTGTGTTCAAGGGTTTATTTTCTCTCAAATTCTAACTCAAATTTAGCATTCTCTCTACACTTCTCTTCTAATTCATGTCCTCTAAACTCAAGACTATAGCTCTCCTTATATAGGCAATGGAAGTGGGCAACGGTGGAAGACATGAATAGAGCATTTAGGGAAGACAATGGAGCTAATGGAGCACTATGGAGCTAATGAGAGACAAAAGTGGAGCATTCATGAGAATAATGGAGCACTAATGGAGCTAATGGGAGGCAAAAGTGGAGCACTATCTTAATGAATCAAGCACTAGTCAATGGAGGATGAGTAAGAAAGTATTTGGGGCAAAAATGGGTCAGAAAATGGGATAGTGGAGTGCCCCACAACAAAAATCCGAGCATACTATTTCGTGGTCGTGGGCACGTTTAGTACGATCGCGGCCGTGATTAGCCTGGTTGTGGCTACGACCAGGCAGGTCACGGGCATGATGGGAAAAAGTTCAAGTTCAAAGAAATAACTTGCGAAATACAAAATAAAGCTTATGTTGTAGCGAAATGGTTCAATGTTTCTTCTCAAACAATAGTGCAAGGGTTTGAGTCCCCCTAAGCCACAAGTTTGATTATTATTTTTTTGCCAAGCCATCAACGGCCGAGTGTAGACACCCCATTTTTTACCGTCATTAAGGCTTGGATGCCACCGATGGATCACCCAACGATGAATTTTCATGCGTGTCCAAATGCTCGATTTCCTCAGTAGGAAACCTTAGTTTTGAGCCCCAGAAACCCACAAAGCATATGCCTTGTTTTTGGACCAAAACAATAATTTTTTAAGCCTAACAATCCAGGGACCTGTAGACCACTAGTGGCTTGCCGACCACTTGCCCTGTTTTTGGACCAAAACAGTAGTTTTTTAAGCCTGACCATCCAAGGACCTGCAGACCCACTAGTGGCCAACCGGCTACTTGTGTAAAAACTCAGATCTTTTTGCCAGCTGTGCCAGCTGTCTCCACAGATACATGCATTGCACCAGCTGTGTCTGTATGGATATTTTCGAGATAGTCTCATATATTTCTATATACAGATGACTCTCTCTCAAAAATTAGGGTTAGAAAAATTTGTGGAGCAAAGTTTTGGAAAATATTTCTCTCTCTACATTTCCCTCTCTCTCTTGCAACTTCTACACCCTTTGCCCAGACACTTTAAACCAAACCTTGAGGGTTCTTTGCTGAGGTGTTTGAGCTTGCATTTTAACTCTTGAGGGTGTAAAATTGGTGGTTTATAAGTCAAAGGATCACTCCTCTTCAAGATGTATAACTTTAAGCTTTTTTCCCCTATTTATTTTCCATCATTTATTGTTATTTTGAGCTCTTTTTTTTTCAATTGATTTTGTGGGCTGAAGCTTGTGGGTTAAAGTCATTAAAGGTAGAGGGGTTGACCACCTTTCTTTGAACCTTGCTTCCTAGCCTTTTACCCTTGTGTTTCCCATCTCTTCATCAACTTTTTTTTTTTGAGCTTTTCACCATTGAATTTCAGAGGTTTTCAGAGGCTAAAAATGATGTTTTGAAGTCTCCAAAATGGAGGGGTTAGCCTCCCCTCCTTGTGCTTGTTTACTAGCTTAAATTTCTCAATATTGTAGCTAACTTTTTCAAGCTTTTCCATGTGAATTTCAGTCCTACTTTTGACTGTTTTAGGTTGTTTATTTCATTTGTGCCTTGTATAGCATGCTTGTAGTGTAATGGTCCTCATAGGTTTGGTATTCTAGGCCTTAGCCACCACCCTATTTGAGTTGATAGCATTTATTTCAAAACTTTCCATCCTTGTGTTCACCTCTAATTATCTATGTACTTCTCTCATTTCTTGGCTTTTTCCTTGCTTTGAGATTCGTTTCAAACCAATTGTTTGTTTAAGCTTGAGATAGAGATTGTTGTACTTAATGGTTTAATATCATCGGAGGTTCATTACCAATGGCATGGCATCTCTCTCGTGCCTAAAAAAACCCTTTGTTTGACACTTCTTTCTATTAGTAGACTTAATCTTCATTATTGGACTAAAAGGCTTAAGGAATGGAAGGGAAATTAAAAAAAAGTGTTGAAATTGGAATAAAATGGAGCAAGATAATAAAATGGTTTGGGTTCAATCGGACGTTAATTGAACCCATTGAGTCTTGAGTCGTTTCATACTTGTTAGTGATGAAAACAATTCAAGAGTCAACGTCAACCACTTCACTTGATCAATACCATGATAGGGAGGAGGTTCTTGAGTCTTTCATTGTGCATTTATTGAGATTGTATCCCTTGATTCTTAGGCCATCATGTAATGAATTTTGCATCGATTGATGGTTTGCGAATCAAGCCTGCCCCTCCTTTGAGTAATTTAATGATAAGGAGAGGTAGAGCGGAGAGACATCCCCTGAAAATGCTCTGTTTGTGCTCTGTTTGTTATTTGTTACAGCAAGGCAGTACCCCAAATTAGTGGCCGACAGGCCACCTTCACTGTACTACAGGCCACTATTAGTGTACGGCCGTCCACCACTTCTGGCCTGCCGGCAACCTTTTTCATGCAGGCAGTACCACTTTTTTCATAAAGCAGAGTAGAGGTTGAGTTACAAAACAGTGCAGAGGCATTTTTGGGGGAGCAAATCATGTGCATGCATAAGCCATTCCCTCATTTCTCGGGGCCCGTGAACTTGCGGACTTGTAATATTTAATTATTTAGTTAGAATAGATAGTTAACTTGGTGTTGTAATTAATTATATTAATTAATTAATTTTGTATTGTAATTATTTAATTAGCTAGAATAGTCAGTTAAAATCGAGGTAGTTAGCTAGCTTAGCTAATTCATTCATTTGGACCCTCCTGCGTGAGGGCAAACTTGTAATAATGCTTGTATGTCTTCCAGCCTCATGTCTTTCTCCCTTTTATTTACCCACTTATGATAGATAGTTTAGAGCATCATATTTCATTTAGCATTTCCCATGTATAAAGTATTCATTTGTTTTGCATGCATTAGGCTCGGTTCGTCATTCCAACCAAGCATTGTTATTGTTTAAATTCTTTGAAAACGTGCTTAGACCGCATGCTATCAAATTGGTTCGCATGCCATGTTAGTAGCCGAGCCCAATAATCGCATAATTGTATGTATTGTATTAGTCATATTGCATTAATTAGGATCACGCATTTTTTTTTCTAACATTTTTATCTTTTTGGCTTGCCTCGGAGTACTAGGTGAGCATTTAATTACTTTAGCATACCACATGTGTGTGATTGTTGCCATGTCATCAAAGCATGTTTCCATGTGGCTAAGTGCTTAAGTGATGTATTTGAATATCGGTGGATAAAGGCTAATTGCGTGAATTGGAATAATTTAAGTAATATACATATGAGATCACTTTTTCAAGTGACACATACTCCAAACAATTTTCAAACAAACATGCAATCAAATGTTCCAACTTTTGCAAATTAGTATATACTTGTGTGCAACACATAGTAAATTAGCCTAGTAATCGGAAAAAGAGCATATAATATAAATAAGAATCACATCATGATTAGTATAGGCCGATCTTTGATTCGACGAGTGGGTTGCTCACTTCATGGCATTCCCTTCTCGCACCTAAGTTCTCGAGCCGAGACAATCTTGGTGATGATGGACACGTGGCCTTTGGCACGAGTCACAGGTTTCCTAAATTTTCCAAAAATATTTAGGTGGCGACTCTCAAATCTGGCAATGCAGTCCATTTTTGGCATTTTTATTCAAAATCGATTTTCCAAAAGATTTGCTAGATTTGGACTCTTTTTTGTCTATTTCACATTGCACTTGTGAGATCAGATTCAGAATCACGGGAGTCCGAATTGTAGGGCTATCGTATCCGAAAGGAGCATAAAAAGCAAGCTACACCGAGCCAAGCTGCCACCAAGTCGCTGACGTCACCTGATGTCATTACACAGAATTCAGAGAGGAATTATTTTCGTGTGACATGGTTAAGGTGCAACTGTGTATCTAGACCGTCCAATCTATTTTGGCTAAAACTAACCATCCGGAGTCCAATCACAACAATGTAGTAGTGTTTTCTAACTATTTGGAGCATTCTAGACACATCCATACGGTCAGATTGTGCAAATTACACTTGTCCAAAACAGACTTAAGGTTGAGAATAAAGCTCAAATTCCAACTTTCTCACTAAGGATTTTTTGGGAAACACATTCTGATTTTCATCATCGGGTAATCAAAATAAAGCACCCAAATCTTAGGGCTGGTCAAAATGGGGTGTCTACACGTGTCTCCTAGTGCACATCTTACTTGCCCCTAGCGGCAATAGGGTTAGCATCAAGTTCACTGAGATGACACAACACCTCTAAGAATGTCAAAGTTGTATCGGCTTAATGTTAGCCAAAACTTTGATGGGTTTGGATGCTTTCCACCTACAAGAAACTTCCCAATTTACAGGGAGTCCACCACTTTTGCAAGTACTGTTTACTATCATTTCTCACTTTTTACTTCTCACATCGCTTTAGCTCTCAACACTTGATTTCCACTCTTAAATTCTTTGATTTTATACACTTTTGAAAAACCTTTTGTACAATCTCAAAAGCATAAGAATCAACTACATTCCAATACAGGCAACACAACATTCATCCACTGGCATTCAAACAGATATCTCATCTAAGCACTTAACCTCATGATCTATCAACAGATGTGATAAGGAACCTGCACATACAATATCATAAAACCAAAAATTCTCACCTAGTACTCCGAGGTGAGTCCAAGAAATATTTTAGATAAATATATATATATATATATATACGCATGATCCTATATACGATTGACTAATGCAATACATATACAATATGTACCTAGAAGTCCGAACACTAAGATATGATATTGTAACATGCCCGGGGGTTACCCGCGCGTGTTAAACAATTCAGACTCTCGATTTGTTTGATCTAGTCTCACGAATGCAATGTGAAACGTAGATGAGAGCTCAGATTCGACAATTTTATAGAAAATCCATTTTATTGCAAAAATATTTTCCAGAAATGGACAGCGTCATCAGATCTCAAAGTCACCACCTAATATTTTGGAAAAATTAGAAAACCCGTGACTCGTGCCAAGGCCACTGTTCATCGTAACCAATGATGCTTGGCACGGAACCTTAGGTATGAGAGGGGAAGGTCATTAATTGAGTACCCCCTCTCACCCGATCAAAAGATCAGCCTCTACTAAACTACGATATGAGTTTTATTTCCTTTATATGTTCACATTACGATTATTTAATAAATCTTAAAATTTACTATGTGAAGTAAGCAAGTATAAACTATGCCATTCATTTTGGAGCAACTTGATTTCATGTATTTTGTGAGAGTTTTGAAGATGTACAACCAAAAGAAATTAAGTTTACAAATATGAAAGCAACATCATTCTAAATTGAACGACACGAGCTCCATCCACCGGCAATTATATCAAGTAAGCAAGTAGGCACATAGAAGGATGCTTAAACATAGTAAGACAAATACACACAACAGGATGCTAAAGCATAAAAACTTATATATTTATTGACATCCCGTGAACAACTTCAAAACAAAGTCAGAAAATATGTATGATTCTAGATGCAAAATCCTAATGCAATTCACTTATGAAATGCAACTAAAGATTCGGCTTCTAATATTTGACATGTGAATCATCTCAAGATTATGAGGAAGCGCACATAATCATATAAGAATTGATTAAATCTATAAATGTAAATTTAGCCGAATTAAGATGCATGAAACATGGATGCAAAGCATATATATGATGAAAAGCAAAATATGATGCATATTTACAAACAAGGAAAGCAAGTAAAATAATGGGATAGAGAGAAGTAGGGCGGGGAATTATTACAACACTAAATAATTACATATTGAATGTGAGAGAGAGAGAGAGAGAGAGAGAGAGAGAGAATATTACAACAAAATAAAACCTCACAAATCTCTCAAATTAAAAGAAAAACATAAACTTCATTGGCCTTGGAGATCATCCATTGAAAATTTGTTTGCTGCTCTATTTCTCCTTTGGAAAGTCATTTGGGAATTCTTGTTTTTCATGCAGCCAAACCAAGATAAAACAAACAAAACCTTTCCAAGAGATGCATATGTACAAAAAGCTATCAAATGGAAAATCTAACAAGTATGAAAGTTGAAGCTACGAAATATTAAACCAAAAAAATAGATGGAAATCAACATTCATCTCTTTGTGAATAAGAGTAAATTAATACTAAAATCTATACTATTAATTAGAGAGAGTAGATTGCCATCATTTCAAAGGAGAAGTCTTACAAAACTTGTGAAAGCTGTATAGGACTTCTAAGAAAATAGGGAAGAAAATGGAGAAAATACATATAACTCATCAAACGTAGTTAAAGACTCATCTTCTTACTCATGAAACATGTATGTAAAATTCATTTCCATGTTCAAAATTGGTCGAGAAAAGAGTTTTTAACACTTTTACTGAGGAAATCTTTATAACTTCAAATTACATATTTATATCACATAGTTAATAAAGAAAATACAAGAAAATAAATGAGAAGAAATCTATGGAACAACTTCCACAACCTAAATATCACATATTTAATAAAGAAAATACAAGAAAATAAATATAAAAAAAAATCTAAGGAACAGAGGCTCAACCTTCCACTTCCACAATCTAAATACAACATATTTAATACAAGAAAATAAATTAGAAGATTTTAAAAATTCACCTTTGGAGGGAATGGTGAATTTTCTGATTGACAAACTTTCTTCTTTACACCCTCACAGTTATAATGTATGCTTTGAAATTTCAGCGAGATATTTCAAGTTCTGGCTTTAATGGAATTTTGGATGGTAGAAAAGGCTCTCTTGCTCTCAAAATAACTTAAAATCAATTTCTCTCTCTCAAGATTTTTGAAATAAAAATTCTCTTAGCCAAAAATTTTTCACTCTTTTTGAAACAAAATTTTCTTTCTCAAAATTTTTTCTCCTTTTTTCCTTTTTTCCTTTTTTTCCAAACAACAAAATGAAGTATTTATAGACTTCCAAAACACCCAAAATACATGGCTGGCCATGTGATATTTCCAAAAACACATGGCTTGCCATGTGGTATCTCCAAGAACGCATGGTTTGCCATGTGGTATGAGAGCCAATTTTTCAAAACTGCTAAATTGTTTGGAAAAGAAAAAATGTAGAAAAAATATTTTTGAATAGGTCTAAAATAATTTGGTCAAAACGGGTGTAAGGTTGTAATGAAAGCTTAAACTCGACTTCTCTGCTAAGAGATTCATAAAATAGCATGTTCCAATTTTCATCATTGGGTGTTTGAAAAAAGCTGCGCAAGTCTTAGGGCTGGTCAAAATAGGGTGTCTATAAATATGGATATCATCTGAAGACATGGGACAACGTATGTATTCAGCTTGGAAATGATAAATTCCACAAATGCGGATGAACCGAACCCGAATACATGGAAAATGGATGCAATATACAAGTATGATAAATAAAACATGATGCATTACTAAAAGCATATAAATAAAAGGGATAAAAAAACGTGAGGTTGAAAGTTATTTCAACAATTTGAATAAGAAAGGATAAGAGAGAGAGAGAGAGAGAGAGAGAGAGAGAGAGAGAGAGAGAGATTATTATAACATTGAACAAATAATAAAAGAAAGAGAGGGGGATTGAAGAAATTATTACGAAATTGAATTGATTTAGCTAAACTACAGCAGAATCTAGCAAATCATATTAAATAAAGCCAATAAATCATCTAGGAGCTCCAGAACCACTTAGGAGAACACTCCCTAGAAATTGTTTGCTCTGTTCTTGAGAGGAAGCATTCGGCCAGACATAAAAAGGCCCGGCTGAACAGGAAGGTGGCCAATCAAATTATTCTTCCAATTGGGATTTAGGTTGGTGCAGAAATTCTAGAACATAAGCCAAAAGACATTTTTTGAGGGGTGCTCATCCCTTCCATCCTCTCTGCTCACAAGGATCACTTAGGGAAGAGGTAAATGGGTTCCAACCCTCGAACACAGCATACATAGATATAGACAACATATATTTTGCAATAAATAAACAATTGAATGAATGAAAATCAAAAAACAAATTCAAGCTCAAGAAATGGATAAAAACCTACATCTTCTCTTTGTGAATAAGGGCAAATTAATACCAAAATCCATGCTATTAAGTGGAGAACGTAGATTAATGCAAATAATTTACTGCTGGAAGCTTTGCTTTTTCAAAAAAGGGATTCATCAAATTTATTGAAAACTCCTTATCTAGTTACAGAACAAGGTTACTCGCACCCCTTTCTATGTTTACGAATGATGAAGAAGGTAAATTTCAATATCCTTTGACTCTAAATCTCTTGTTTTACTTTCAAAATACTAAATGAAAGAGGAAGAACACAACTTTTCTAACATCAAATCACATAGATTATCCAAGCAATCCTATGAAACAACCCCTAGCACTCAATGACATTGAGTAAAGAGTTAAGACACATGGATCAAAGTTCTTAGGGAAAGAGATATGCGAAGAGAAAGTGTGCAATCCTAAGAAAAACTATTTTACATATTGAACTTGTGAATGGATGGCCAACTGCTACTCCCAAACATATCCACAAGGGTCCAAGATACATAAGAACTAGGAGTTAGAGCTAAGAAAAACAATAAGTAATAAAAAACTATCAATTCAATGGATAGGTGGCTAAATCTACTCCCTCCACATGTATGAGGACTTGTTACATCTCTACAATAGTTACATAATGAAAATAAAGCTTGAATTAAAGAAGGAAAGGGTGAAAGATGATTAAAGGAGTGAGAATATCACCTCCTAAAGAGGATAAGCTCTTTCAATCCACAAACCCCTTTTCAATTCCCTCAAGTCACTTTAGATGTGTTGTTTAATGTCCAAGAGTCTTAGCAAGAAGCTTAGGATCAAGCTTCAATGGAGTTTTGATGTTCAAAGCCTAAAAAGTGGTGGGTAGAAGGCGAGGTGAAGAGAAAGAGAGGGGTCAAGAGCCTCTTATAAGCTTTGGGCAAAAACTTTAACCCCTTGAAATGAGCTGTCAAGCTCTATTTATAGAGTCCACGGTGTAAATATCTGAAATATTTTTGGAAAGTGTGTTGGACAAGCTGAAATTTTCGAAAATGCTTTATACTCGAAACATTAAGCTAGCAGTTCCACTTGGTGATCGCCCGAGTGCATTTCTGATCGGTCATTATGTGGTGTCTGGCTAATCAAAAAGCACATCATTGGATCAACAAGAGAAGGTTAGCCTGAATTAAAAGGATAAATAGGTATTTAAGAGGATTTCATCCCTTCCATCCATTCTTACTATGTTCTTTGCTTAGTGTGTTTGAAAGAATACATCGCTTTGATTTTGAAAATATGAGACTCAAAACATTGTGATAATGTCTAGAATTGCACCCTAAAACTTGTTTTGAGATAAGGTTTCCATTTTGGTCGAAAATTATTTTGTCCAAAATAAGCATTTGGATGGTTTAAAGCTTGATCTTTAGGCTTCTTGTTGTAGAACTAATAAGATTAATACATCTCGTCTTCATTATTGGGAACTCAAAAGAGAGTGCTCAAGTCTTAAGGGTCAAAATTGGGGTGACTACAGGGACGATCGGTCGGACGATCAAGCGGTTGTCTAGCTAGTCATCCCGAACACACCAGTGTTTGCGTTTGGTTTTGTCAAAATGGCATCTACATTGGAGCACCATTGCTATAATTTAACAATCTACTACTATTCATTGCCAAATTATAGCAATGGCAATGCTATTATAGCAATTGCCATTGGAGATGCTCTTAGATCAGGCTTAGCACAAATTTGTTTCATTTGCTACTTTAGATCATAACTTTAGACAATATTATATTTGGATATCTAGGTGACCTAATAGTAACAACTCTCAATATAAAAGCAATATAGACTTCACACTCCAAGAAAAGAAAAAATTAATATTAATGCATAGATAACTTACAATGATATGAGGCCCTATTTGTTCAGGGAGTTAGAGTTAAGATTGGGATTGAGATGGAAGTGAGACCCACTATATGTTATGCTTGTTTTGGGAGATGGAGAGGAGATTCCTAGTCCATTGGGATTAGGGTGGGCCTTGGCTAGGGTATTAGGATGGAGGCTTGGGACTTGGTATTAGAAGAATAGTCCACCGGACTATTGGACTATTGTTTTTATTTATTTATTTTATTTTTTAACATGTTGGACATTTTTTTTTTGAACATTAATGTTTAATTTTTTGTATTTTTTTTTTAAATAAAATCATAGTTTTATTTGTTTCTATTTTTTAAATTTTATTTATTTATTTATTTATTTTTTACATGTTGGGCATTTTTTTTTTTGAACGTTAATGTTTAATGTTTTTGTATTTTATATTTGTTTTATATAAAAATAATTTAACAATCCCTACACTAACAACTATCATCAAAACAAACACAATTTTACTTAATTCCCTCATTATGAATCTCCTCACTGTGAATCTCTTTCATTTTATATCTGAAAACAAACAGGGCCTAAGTGTCTACGAACTGTTAGATTTACAGATTTTTTTTTCCTCTAAGATGGCTTGAGGTCCATAATTCTTTTTATCTAAATTGTACTTTGAAGAATTCATGTCCCCTTACATATAACTGAAGGCCCTTTATATGGCATTTCCAGACTTTAATTTCAAATTTCAAACTTGTCTAAAACAGTACAATAGTTCATATAGTGCTCCAAACTTAAAATACTGACTTCAATATATTTTAACAATGCACTAATTAAAAATAAAGGTGGAACTATATTCCATCAATCTACAACATTGATAATATTTCATTCCCCTATATCATTCGTGGCATGACTAAGATCAAAAACACCCTCATATTCTTCCCATCAATCCATAGCTATTTCGCACACTAATAAATTTGACAGCAACATTTTAACAATAAAAAAATAAATTTGACAGCAACGCTTTGATTTTTGGAGTTGCCCTTATCCATCATGGTGCTGCTTTATAACTTCTGCATCCCTACATTAAATATTTATTTTTAGTGTACTCTTTTCAGCTTTAGATTTTCTTTTCCACCGAGTCTTTATTCCTATTTCTAACTTGAAATGGTTTTTTTTTTTAATAACGTTATACTTATCACATTTTTATATCATCTTTAATATACCATCTTATATGTTAACATATTATTAAAAATAAGCATGAGTGGTGAGATCTATTACATCAATAGTATGTTAACTCATGATGTGTGGCTTGGGATTTGTGATGTGTAGCACTGTGTTGTAAGCTCATGAGAGCGAGTCCCAAATTTATTTTAATAATCTGAATTGTTCATAATATAGAGTTCGTTGAGTAGATCATTCATAAAAAAATTAAATTAATTAAATATTTATAACCCATAACAAGATCACGTTTATGTTTAGAAAAAACAAACTATTAGTGCATGATTTTGATTGTTTTTTAAGGCAATTATTCAGCTTGATCATGGAATTATACTTGCTTGATTAATTTCATTTTTTATATGGAAGATATACTTAATGAACCTTGTAATATGACAACTTGGATCATCAAAATATAGTAAGAACAAACCTCATGAGATGTGACAACTAGTACTAGTGTTGTCACAACACTCGCTCCAAATTTTATGAGATGATATCTTAAAAATAATATTTAAAATGATAAATATAGCATTATTGATATTTTTTGAAGCGTCATCGTCTCCACAACAATAATCGGCTTCAATAATGAGATACGTACCCTCCAATTAATATTAAAATATCAAATATCCAACCATGCTTAAAATGCATAATTTCTGGTGAAGTACAACTCTGGCCGAAATTTCAATAGAAATTAATGTAGATTTACTATGATTGTAATAATATTTAAATAATTATTTTGAATCATGCCACCTGACATAAATCCTTTTGGCTGAATTACACTTGACATTGCCATAAAAATCAAATGCTAAAAATCTCTAAAAACAAATAAAAATTCATCTAAAAATAACAGTGATGCTAGAGGCCTCTAATTTAGAGGCTCTAAACACACCTCTAATGAGGTGGAAAAGGAAAAAAAAAAAAAAACAAACAAACAAACAAACGGACACAACACTGATAGTGGCAATGAGTGGGACCCACTGCCACATCACTAGTTATCCCCACAAATCCACATCATATAACAACCTGGTTATCCCCTTCAATCTCCACTTGAGGTCACGATTTTGCATAATAAAAATTTACAATTGCCAATACACAAAAAGATTTCATGATGATCTAAAAGATTTTATTTTTTGATCCGTACATAAATAAATCTTTAAAAAAAAATTTTTTTTTTTACTCTCAACATTTGATGACATTAATTATTATTAGGGCAAATTACATTAACAGTCCCTATAGTTTGGGACTCGTGTCACTTTGATCCCTGACTTTTCAATTGTGACACATTGGATCTTAAATTTTGAATCTTGTTTTAAATAAGGACAATTGAAAATATTATTGGTTAATTTCAATGGCAAAATTGTCAATTTGATAAATATAAACTAATTTGACAAAAATAAATGTCGAAAAAAATATTTTTAAATTTTTAAAAATTATTTCTACCCACCAAAGATAAAATTACGTAAAATTGAAAAATCTTTTAGATATTTATTTATTTATTTATTTTTACCAAATTAATTTTTATTATATGTTTAGATGATAATTATATAATGAGTGGTTGTTAGGATTTTAATATGTAATCGATATATTTGATATATGAAATGTTTTTAGTTTTAGATTTTTGATTTAATAAATTGATTTAATAATGATATCAAAACTGTCGCCACATTTGAATTTTGAAAAAATAGAAACTAATTTAATGAAAATAAAAACAACCATCCATTACATATCATCTTCCAAACACATAATAAAAATTAATTTGGTAAAAATATAAATAAATAAATGTCTAAAAGGTTTATCAATTTTATATAATTTTATCTTTAGTGGATAGAAATAATTTTTAAAAATTCAAAAATATTTTTTTGACATTTATTTTTGTCAAATTAGTTTATATTTTATTAAATTGACAATTTTGCCCTTCAAATTAAGCAATGATATCTTCAATTGTCCTTATTTGAAACAAAATTCAAAATTCAGGGTCAAATGTGTCACAATTGAAAAGTTAGGGACTCAAGTGACACATGCCCAAACTATAGGGACCGTTAGTGTAATTCGCCCTTATTATTATTATTATTATTATTATTATATCTTTAACAAACAAAAACAGAATATAATCTACTTCCCATTGCCCCTCACCAACAAATCTATAAACAAAGTTTTTGCGCTTGCACTCGTTCTCACATTGCCAAGGCACATGCAATAGTCACCCTAACATTGGCCATTTTAATGTTTTCATTTCCTAGCATCATTATATCTCCAATCGTTGTCATTGTTGGGTGGTCAAGAAGGTCCGGCGCTTCGTAGTTCTCGGCATTTTGTATATTTCGCGTTACTTCAACAATGAGACTATTTCGTCTTGTGAAATTGTATAAGGCCATTGATGTTGCAACTAAGGGAACTTGTTGTGACGCCCCAAATTTTGATAATATAACACAACGATACACCGGGGTTTAATTAGCGGATGCACATCATTTTTAAACACAAAATACGGATAATTACACTAAAGAAAATATTAGTTACAGATAAAATTCTTCAAGTCTTTAAATACAGATCAGTTTCTTGATACAAAAAGATTATCCAAAATACAGGAAATATAAAATCTAATTTCTAAGGCAGCCATGGTTCCGCAAAGCTTTTAGGGGTTCCGTTCTCGGTGTAAAACTCGCTTTCACTAGGCATAAAACGCCATGAGCTTGGAATGCCCAGTAAACACACACACCCCGACCCTTTTCCCATTCCAAATACACAAGTAATATAACGACACGATCATAACATACAGCGAAAGCAATAATTAAGCAAAGCTTATAATTAAATTTTAGTTCTCATGAATAATAGTCAATTTTAGTTAGTTCTAGACAACTCCCCGCGGAATGCCGTTCCTACCCAACCACTAACACTGGCCACGGACAATTCTGACTCCCCCTTGGTTAATGCAATACCAATGCGTCGCTTACCGCATAACCACCAGTGCATCGCCTACCGCACAATTACCAATGATGCCCACGCACCTAGGTTACATACCCGAGTGGTGACATCACGGTCTGCCCCAAGGAAACGGGCTTCCAGGGATACTCTCCCTGTGTGAGACCCTCATTGCCACCCTTATGCCTCCCATTTTCGTTAAGCAGCCAGAATACCTCCCATGCCATGTTAAGGTTCAAAAACACACTTGTGCAAGACTTCACAAAAATGGAACACATTCCACCATATCATACTCTTGAATCCATCGTTCATTATCTCATAAAATTCAATACAATGATCGCAACCCATTACCATCCCATTTGATTTCCCCTTTTGTTAAGTGCATTATGTTCTTAGTTATAGCAAAGCATGGTCAATCTAATTACGAATCCAAACTAAACAACAAGTAATCGCAATTTATCGTAGATTACATATCGAGACTAAAACATTCAGGAAACATAGAATATAAGAGTTGTAAACCAAATAAGAGCACATTAACACAAATTTCCAGATTTCCAGATTTGAACCAGTTTGAAAATAATTATAAAAAAAATACTTTTATTGGCCCTAAATACCTGGCCTCATGTGAGTTTGTAGATAAATAAGTCTAGTTTCAAACTCAATTTACGAAAGTAGGATAGATATTTTAGATTTTAAGATAATTCAGAGTTACCAAGATCTGTCCAGATTCGTTGACGGTTACGCAAATCGATTTTTCTCTCGAGCCCTCACTCTCTTGAGTTCAAACAAATTTTAGTTAAAATATAACACGAAGATTAAGATTTTGACATAAAATTTTACTCAAGATTATTTTTCTGGAATTTTATAAAAATAGAGAAAGTTGACTATTTTTCTGGATCTGTGAGTAACTAGAAAAATTTGTTTAGGTTATAAAAATACATCCTCAGGTCCTACCAAATTATCACATACTCTAGACATACCAAATATTACACCATAAAAACAGATTTTGAGTTTATGGAGTTTTGATAGGAAAATAAATTCAAGAGAGGGAAAAGATTTGCCGCTGGAAATTTAAGAAAGAAAGAGAAGCATACCATTTCTTGATTAATACACATTTATACAAGAGTGTAGGCCTAGACTACAACATATATATACAAAGACCATGTATTAGGAGGGAAAAAACAAGTGGTAAAATAACTTTGGAGAAGAGATGATGTATGTTTACCTTTATTATACAAAACTCAACAAAATTCTTCTTTTTCTTTTTTCTCTCTTTCTCTCTCTCTCCCTCTCTCTCTTTCTTTTTCCTAGATCACTCTCTCTCACTCCTCTAGTGCATGGCTGAAAATGTGTAAAATGAGGGGGAGAAGTGTGCATATATAGAAAAAGGTTTGGAAGGCTTCTTAAGGACCAAGTTCCATAGGTGTAATTGGTCAAAGTTGCCATCAATGCCATCAAGGCCATTTCAACTCTCACATGACTAGCTACTTGGGCTCCAAGAAATATATATATACAAATATGAGATATTTGTATTTATAAACATAATATAATAGGCACAAGTACATTAATTATTATAATATTACAATTAAAGGTTGGAACGAAATAAAATAAAAGTATATAGGGACCAAATCTAAATTTATGAAACCTTTATATATGTTATTAATATACTAACATTAGAAAATAGTTAAAATAATAAATTTGGGTCCTGTTCAATTAAAGTGCAAAGAAGAGCGAGAAATCGAACGAAAACAGCATTATCTGAAATTAAGATTTTAGAGTGATTAATATATAATGATAGGGTCTAATAATTAATAATATGGTGTTAAAGGTGATTATTAATCTACCGGGATCGATCAAGGTTTACTCGAATTAATCTGTGATGCTTCCCGATTCGAGGGTTTAAAACGCAATTAAACAAAAATTCAAGGGTTTTATTGAAATAAACTCAAGGTTAGGAATTTAATGGTAATTACAAAAATTAGGGTCTCTACACTTGTACTCTCCGAAAATCATATTTCATCATGTTTCTCAAGATGCCCCACCTTGATTTTTACGTACCGTCGCAAATAGTCTTTAATGACATTTGTTACAAATAATTATTTATTATAAAAATTATATATGCATTTGTTACAACAAAATATCAATTGCAAGAACTTAACATTTTTTTTTAGATGAAAAATAACATAAAATTAACAAATTAATTTAAAGATGCAAAAAAAAATATCAACCTATATTTTCATAAATATATATATATATATATACCCATACATCTCATAAAAATAAAAATAAAAATTCTTACTACAACAATTTATCTATATATTGCAATGAAAACAAATCTGAAAATAAATAAATAAATAAATAAAAATTAGAGATGAGAGACCTTAAAACCTTATCAACACACAATGTTCACCAAAATCTCTAACTAAAAACACAATGCCTAAACAATAACCCCATGACAAGTAATGGGACTATGAATTTCTACAAAAGCTGTGGACTAACCAAAGAAATGGTCCCCCCTTTTGAAGTCTTACCAAAACACAAGTTGCGAGGCAAGCTGGCCTCACTCTAGCGTACACGAACATTGCTAAGGGTTTTATCGTGAAATAAATAGACATTACTGTGCACTCATTGAGAAATATGTTCAGATTGTCTTACAATTTCAGGGTTGTTAGTTCCAAATTCAGCTGCTGATTTTGGATTATTAGGTACCAAAACATAAGAACTACGGATACAGTAACAAACATGACCCTATGAGGTGCCCACTTCAAGCAAGAAGCAATGCCTATGTGGCTATCTCAGATTGCCACCTATGCATCGACGATAGAGTAGCATATAGTTATGCAAATAATTATTCCCATGTTCAAACATCTTTTCATTATCCACTATGTATAGTTATGCCATTTTTTAAATTATTTGCAAAAGCTAGTAGTGTTTTTGGGTGATGAGTACATATACAAATAGTTCGAGAATGTACCTTCATAAACTTACCCAAATTAAAGCTATTTGAATTTTTAAATATTCAATTAATTGGTTGTTAACTTAGGATTGTTGGTGGCAAAAAGTAACTTGAAGACTCAAATTTGACCTGTCAACAAGCTCTAACTTTGAAGGACTCATCATCATGCATAAACTAGAAGTCTACAATACAACTACTAATGGATTCCATATGTAGCGAGACTCTCTACTAAAAAATTCATTTTTTGTGACTCTTACAGGCCATCGCAAATAACAAAAATGCAATCGCAAAAAATCTTTTACAACGATCATGTGACGGCAAATGAAGAATGCGAATGTGAGGTGGAAAAATTTTTTGCAACCTTAAAACAGTGGTCACAAATTATTTGCGATAGCTTAACCTACTTATGAATGTTTTGCCGTTGCTAAAAAAAAAAAAAAAAAAAAAAAAAAAAAAAAACAAAAAACCTACAATGTTTTAACAACCATCTTGTTACCATCACACAAAAAAATAAAAAAACAAATAAAAATACCTACAATGTTTTATCAACCTATGTTCTCATACATAATATACAATAAATATAAAGAGATGTTTGTAAAAATTCTAGCATTAATGCATTGTTTTCCATCTCTTCCCTTAATAAAATTCTTTTCTTCGAGAAACAAAAAGTTTGCATACAAAATATAAACTTCCATATATGCAAAATAACATATTCATCAACCATCCTTAAAAGTATTTATACAAAGTACTAACAGATTCAAATCCTCAAAAAAAATAAAATAAAAAATAAAAAAAAATCTCAGTTTAGCTCCCAATATATCCATATCTCTCCTCCTATTTGGCATGATAAATATAAGTGTACTTATTTAGATAAGTGTACTTATTAGGTCACATCACCTATATACTTTTTTACACATCTTTCTGTAAAAAATAAAAAAATATATTTGTTTAGGTCATCCCAAATAACAAAAAAATTATGTTTTTATCACCCTACCAAATTCAAAACAAAAGAAAATAGATGTAAGTTCAATTTCCAATAGGTAGGTCCATAAAATATAAATAAAATAAAATCAAATCAAATTCAAACATATAATAACAAAAATAAATAAATTACGGAAAGTGAACTACTAGAATGTGCTATGGCAAGATCAAAATATGGTATGCAGCAGCTTGAGAGAAGTAATCAACATACATATCACAAATCAATATGTTGAAACTCTAGAAAGAAATCAACATAAATATTACAAATTATATGCAGTAACTTTAGGGAAGAAATCAACATAATATCACAAATCAGTATGCAGTAACTTCAGAGAAGAAATCAACATAAATATCAGAAATCTTGTAAGTCGTAAAATGCTTAACACCAAAAGGGCCCAACTATGGCAGGATATAGCTTTGAAATTCACTTCTAGAAAAGCCTTCATCATCCCCAACTTCGTTTCCTAGTGCCTAGATTGAGACCATTATCCATTTATATAAATATGGTCCTTGAAATAACTCATATAACCAATTGTCATACAAGTCCAAAAATGAATATGCACTAAAAATATATCATTTTTCTTATAAAATATTTTGTGAACTGATTCATATCTGTCTTGCAAGTGAAAACAATTATTAGTGTCTCTACTGAAAATTCTTAGCATACAAATTCTCTGCAAGAGTTTCACTCCTAACAGAAGAATAAATCATCCGTGTACCAATTCAAAATCTAGAACCACTTGCAAAATAAAAGAATTCAAGTTTTGGGAAGCTATTCTATCATTCAATTAACAAACATATCTTAATCCCTTAGAGCCAACTGTTTGTGATAATTTTCTTTCCAGTCTAATTCCACTGGAACTAGGAAATCTTAGGAATTTGCAGTATATAGGCTTTGGGAATACTCTCTTGAATGAAAGCATACCTAGCATATACAACTGCACTACTTTGTTAGAACTCAGCCTCATCCTTAACAATCTCACTAGTACAATCCAGTCAAACATCGGTGATTTAGTTAATCTTCACCGGTCAGCCACCAGCAACCAAATTCCCACCCACCCACCCTCTGTCTCTCTCTCTCTCTCTCTCTCTCTCTCTCTCTCTCTCTCTCTCTCTCTCATTGTAAAAGAAACTAAACTACTTGAGCTCAACTCATGTTTAGCTTGTTAATTTTTCAAGTCAAGCTTGAACAAGATACTACTTGGCTCAATAAGATTAAATGCATTATAAAAATAATAATAATAATAACACCAAACTATTTGAGCTCAGCTCATTATGGTTTGATTAAAGTTCAATTGCGATCCACTTGAACGGAAAAAAAAATCAAGGTTGAACACATTTTAAAGTTCAATTGCGATCCACTTGAACAGAAAAAAAAATCAAGGTTGAACACATTTTGAAGCACGTTTACAGCCATATCTCTTGCTCCTCAAACAGAGGAGCAAATCATAAACCAAGAAAACAGTGCCTCAAATCATTAATGAATGTATATATATCCTCACATCTTGCAACCAGAATCCAAAACAAATAAACAAATACAGGCTCATGAGACAAACAAACAGATAAATAGATAAAGGTGTTTTTATATTCTCATGTATGGAGAGAGAGAGAGAGAGAGAGAGCGAGAGAGAGAGACCATCCAAGTAGTAAAATGAAGCAAACACTAAACTATTAGCCTTTTCAAGTTAAGACTACTACAACTTTTTGTATCCACAGTTAAATAGAAGACCATAATTAGTATAATACTTGTACATAGGAAGTCTCGGCTAGCAAACTTGTCTCAAAAAAAAAAAAAAGAAAAAAGAAAAAAAAAGTGTTGCAATGGGTGCATAAGGGAAAAAAATCCCCAGAAATGGTTCCTGCCAAATAAGTGGCGAAGGGACATTTCTCTAGAACAACTCTTATATTTCCACAGAATATTACACATTTGACCACCAAGTTGGTCATCTAAGTTCAAAAAATAAAAACCCAAACTAATAAACATCACACACGGTTCAACAAAAAATGTCAAAGATGAACAACAAATAATCTTGTCCTACCGTACTTGTTGCTTGCATTTAAGGCATGTAACATTAACTTATGTAATTCTAAAAAAAATTACAAATGAAAGTTTAACCATCAAATGTTAGTTTCAAGAAGCAAGTATTGTATTATTGATCAACATAATACTTCAAAAATGTGTGTGGGTGTGTGGGTGTGAGAGAGAGAGAGAGAGAGAATATACATACACATGTCAAAAATTAAAATGCATTAAAAATAAAAAAATGCATTATATCTATTTCTGACGAGAAAGACCTCAAGCGAGCTATTTTCCAGAGGATAAAATCATGCACTTCTTAATTCAAGAAATGAACTGCCACGAAATATCTCATTCATATCCCCTACAAAAAAATATTAACTAAAATCTCAAGAAAAACAAAACGAAAAATGCCAATTCAAAAACAATCAAAG
Organism: Camellia japonica; assembly: GCA_030407325.1. Classification (NCBI taxonomy): domain Eukaryota; kingdom Viridiplantae; phylum Streptophyta; class Magnoliopsida; order Ericales; family Theaceae; genus Camellia; species Camellia japonica. Next base: position 104,395,956 of record JAPPVO010000031.1, read on the forward strand.
AGCAATATCTCTAACTAAGCAACATTATACACCACTAAAAACAGACTCTACAGTAGAATTGCACATATATATTTCACCAAACTGCATTGAAATGTACCTCTCTATTTGTTCCTCAACAATAACCTTGTCCCCAAAATGTTTGAACTGCAACAATATTATACAAATCACCATAAACAACAGAGCGAGCAACAAACTTGTCATTAGAATGCATTGTTACTAAATTGATCTCCATTGAGCATTTTTCTATTATTTTAACTTGTTTTCATTCCAATTCAATTTGCAATGGTGAATATAACAAATTCTTCTCAATAACAATCCAATACCTCAATTTCACCAAATGCTTGCAGTCTATCCAAAATCTGCTCCATTGGAGCCGAAAAATCCTATAGCAAATCGGCCTATTCGAATCGATTCGACAAGAAGTTCTATACAACAGTTGATTCTTGCATGCTTGGTTTTTAGATTATATATCTATATCTGTATATATATATATATATATGCAATGTGAGCAACAAGAACAGAACCTTGAAGAGAGAGAGAGAGAGAGAGAGAGAGAGCGTTTGAGCATGCTTGGCCAGGGCAAATATAAATAAAAGAAAATAGGAGAAATAAATGGGGGCAAATATAAAGCCCACTCATAAACTGGACCTTTTACCACACCTGACTTGCGTCTCATAATGCTGTCGCAAATATATTTTTTGCCACGGCCAAACAGACAGTCGCAAAAAGGAAAAAAAAAAGAAAAAAAAAAAAAAGATGCAAAAAGTCAATTTTTTAGTAGTGCTCTTAAGGAAAAAACAATACCAACTACTAAGGGATTCAAATTCAATATGTAGTCCTCTCATGGTCCCATTTGCCATTCAGCACATCACTGATGACTTCCTCCAACGCTTTTCCTTTAACTACATCCTGCAATTTTATTCATTCAAAAAAACAGCATCCTGCAATTCCAAATAAGGAAAACTCATAAATAAGACAAATTCTAGTGAAAGTTTGTAGAAAAATACAACTAAATAAGTACCCTCATTACAATGTTGTTCCCAAAAGGGCACTACTGTCAAAAACAGTCTTCTATAACTTCCTAACCTTCTTTTGTTTTTTATGTTCTCAGCTCATTCCCATCATAAGTTCTACCACAGAGCCATTGATATCTGACAAGTTGAATGTTTTCATGATATGTTTTGATCAATGATCATTGATGAATTGTAATGCCAAAGTGTAACACTAATGCTATCATACATGTACCAAAAGGAATGGTCATTTAATATGCCATGTGGGGCCAAAGAGTGCCCCGTGCCAATTTATGTCAATAATTTGGACGGCAGTTGGGAATTGAGCCAAATTGGGAATGATCATATAGTTTAGAGACCAAATTAGGAAAATAAACTTTAAGGGCAAGGTAAGAATTCAATAATACTTTACGAGGACAAAATATAATTGTATATATAGAGAGAGAGAAAGAGAGAGGGAGAGAAAGAGAAACCTGAGCAGAAGAAAGCACTTCTGGCGAACATATCGTTGACTACCATAAACTGCAGAACTAACATCAAAACCACTGCCAACTTTCCATTTTCCAATCTCACGTGATAAACCCCACCTAGAAGAATTAAAAACTTACACAGTTCAATCTGTTAAACTTTGGCTTGCTCTAAACATTGGCATATGGAAACGTCTCAAGTACAATAACCCGCAAATTTGTAACAATACATTAATGATATAGATAAAATGATTCAAAAAATCACTTTCATTCTAGTAGCTCAGAAAGCATAATCATTATAGTAGATGTTTCAATTGTAGTAAAAGAGAAAGAACATGATAGGCAAAAAATATGAGCAACTAAATGCCGCCAAAGATCAAATAAGTTAAAGATTTTAAAAGTACAATAGGAAAGGTACAATACCTGATTCCGATATGAATAGAAGTCATTGCAACCTAAGATTGTAATGTCAAGACCTGCATGAATAATCCAGTTGAGACATTAGATATTTACAATTACTTAATTTTAATAAGAAAGATGAAGCATCAAACATTACCTTGTAAAAGTAGTTTGTGTAACAAATCCTTCTTATCCTTTTCCAATGCCGCAAGGGCTGCTGCTACAGCATATTGCACTGCATATTCTACAAAGGGGTTTCTTGATTCACAGAGATTTTAAGCCAACACTGATAAGCATCACCTCAAGCCAATATACCATTTATTTTCCCCATTATTTGAATTTAGTTATTAAGACGAGAGAAACCACTAAAAATAATTCTTCTTCAGAAGACACAAATGTGGATTGCTTGGTAGTTGCTCTTCTTGCCGTGGCTAGTCCCATAGAAGACACAAATCCTCTTGAAAGTTTTCAAGCTACATGTAAAAAATCTTTGCAGAACATCAGGGAAAGTTTTCGTCATACTTTCAACCTAAAATGTGAATTTAGGACCTATTTATAAGTCCAAAATTATGTTCTATATTTAATTGAAACAACCTTCGAGGTCCGAACTTGGCTTTATTACTGCTTATTACAATATAAAACGTCAAATAAATTATATATGGCCAACATACATATAGTCTATTCACAAGTTTTGTATGAACCAGCCAAAGACCATTCACAATCTAAAACTTCAATGATCTATAAAATGGTATATTAAGTTTTATGAGATTTGTAGTTTCATTTGAAGAGCTCACAGCAACTAGATTTACTGTGGAAGCAAGAAGAATTTTATTATTATTATTATTATTATTGTCAGTGACATTTATATTGATATTTTATTTTTATCTGATTACACCTAGGTAGGAATAAATTCTCTATTGCATGAAGGTAAAGTAAAAGCTATCATTATATATGTATTGCATCCAGAGAGTAAGGTCACTAATTAAGAATGAGGCAAAGGAAAATGAAAACACACAAGTATATCAAAATTTTCCTTTTCTTTTCTTGTTTTCCACAATTTTTAAGCAACCAAACAGTGCGTAAAAGGAATCCGTGCACCAGATTCGATTCCTCAAGAGATACGGAAATTAATAGTACCCGTGAGAGATTCAAAGCAGATAAAGAAAAGAAAAATACCAGTAGAAAGATTCAAAGAAGATTACTCCTTCAACTTTATTCAATTTCATACAAAACTAGGGCCAAAATTTTCATTTTTCTTCCAGAATCGACAAGATACTTTCAAACTAGAGAGATAGTGACAGTTTAAAAAAATCGTCACAAAAACCTCACTAATTTTTAACTTTTAGCTATATTTTAAAATTTTTGTCATAAAAAGTCACTAATTATAAGTTTTAGTGACAATTTATAAAAATTGTGACAAAAAAAAAGTCACTCATTGTCAATTTTTAGCAATATATACACAAGAATCGTCACAAAAAATTATTTGACGATTTTAATAGAATAACTTTCAATAGGACTTAAGTCTCGTTTAGGAATATGCTATTTTAGTAATTTTTTATTTTTGACTAAAATATGAGGTAAAAAATTTGTTTAGTTTGGTTTTGAGAAACAAAATTTGGAGAATTTTTTTTAAAATTTTGTTTGGTTTAATAATTTTGGAAAATTTTTTCCAAAATTACTTTTTATTTCATACATATCAATCAATCATTTTTTCTCTCTCATCTCCTTCTCAATCACTTTTTTCTCATACACATTTACTCAACTATAACAAAATATCAAATCATCTCAAACTCTCATACTCCAAAATTATTTCCAAAATATACAACCAAACAAATCAAAAAAATATCTAAACTTTCCCCAAAAAATTTTTTTGAAAATTTATCTCCCAAAACCAAACCTAACAAGGCCAGTATGTTTGGGATAACTTTTTAGTTTTTTACGAAAAGATGTACTAAAAGTAAAGAGAAAAAAAAATCTTTGATTTTTTTTTTGTGTGTGTATGTGTGTATAATTTGTTAGTTTTTTGCTTTTTTAAAATAATTTTTTAATTTTTAAACTAAAACGTAATGTTCCCAAACGAGGTCTTAATGGGTATTAAGTCTAGTTATTAGGATCTATTGATAATTTATCTTTTAACGACTATTTGACTAAAATGGTGGCCGATTTATATGGATAGTTGACCCATTTTTTGGGTAGGCTAGATGTAAAACAAATTCAACATTGCCGGCTTCTTAGATCTACTTATTAATTAATATATGATAAAAAATAAGGTTAAAATTTGATGTGGTTGAATACTCAACATCTTGGGTCAAATACAAAGTGACTTATAGAATATTGCTTTTACCGCATGTTAATTAATAAGTAGAAAAATACATTACGCTATCTTAATTATGTACCCATTATTAGGGGCGGAGAGAAGGAGGGGGTTTGGAGTTGTCTTGGCCCTGCTACTGTGATTTGTATGGTTTATGTGTTGCTTAATTGCATTTGGCCTTCCCAAACTTTTTTTTAATTATTTTTTATTACTTATATTCTATATTTTGTAGAATAGTTATGAGTTTTTGTAACGTTAATACAAACTATTATAATTATGTTATGAATGGTAGCACCACAAAAAAAGTTTTAGTTACAAATTATTAAGGTTATATAATGATTATGATTATATTATGAATATTTAAATATTAGAGCAAATATCATTTTACCCCCCAAACTATCACGCGTTTTTCACGTTGACCCCCATACTTCAATTTATTTCAATTTAGTACATGAACTTTTTACAAATTGGTCAATTAGACCCTTGTCATCACCTTCCGTCTACAATTGGAACCGAATATACTAACGTGGTACCAAAGTTCATTTAAAATTTCATTTTACCTCCCAAATTATACCTTAAAAATCAATTTACCCCCCAAATTAAAAACCAATTTCCCTCCCAAACTATACTTTAAAAATCAGTTTGCCCCCACATCAGCACATTCCGTCCAATTGTGGACAGAAGGTGACGGCAGGGGTCTAATTGATCAATTTGTGAAAAGTTCAAGTACTAAATTGAAATAAATTGAAGTATGGGGTCAACACAAAAAACACGTGATAGTTTGGGGGGGGGGAGGGGAAATGATATTTGCTTTATGTACTGTTATGGTGAAAAAAGTTATTAACTACTGTGATTTTGTTACCAATCATTGTAGTGTAGTTTCGAAAGGACATACGGTATACATTTTTAAGAGTGTAACATAGTTTTGCAAGTTTTATTTCCTAAAAAAAAAAAATCCAAGTATTTTCATCTTTCATTCATTAGTATGTGTCAATTTTAAAATTTTGTATACATTGTGCAATATGTAATTCATTACCATTAATGGACTGTATAAAGTATGTAATATTACTTCAAATTTACATTTTTCTAGTGGTAAATCACTGAAATTGGAATTCATGCAATATATTTTTGTAATTATATTTTAGCTTGATTTTAATAGTGATTTGTTGATTTTAGTCGTCTAAATTGAACTTGATCTAATCGCTTAGACTGTTCTTTTTTGGCCACTCTTACTACTATGACTTATCTCACGATGAGACAAACTATTTCATAAGGTACTTTCTTTTTTGGCTACTCTACAACTTATCTCATGATGGGACAAACAGTTTTTAGGTTGAAACTGGGGATAAATTCGATCAGATTGAAGTCTAGGTGTTCAATTTCATTCTAAAGCATACGAAGATTTGTCTAAATTTGATCCAAACTAATCTCTTACCTTAACTAACTTGTCTAAGCCCAAGTCACTGCAATATAATTTAGGAGAAATATCACATCAATAGAGGTTGCAAAAAATAATTACGAATTAATGAGAAATTTTATAAATATTAATAATTAAATTTATACTTTTTTGTCATGAATTTGTAATTTTTTTTTTTTTTTTTGACTTCACTAAGTTGTAATAACCCTTATAATTTAAGAGAAAATTGGTGATAAATCCAATCTGAAGAGTGCTTGGGGTGTTAGGTCCTATAGATAAATTTTGTTGGTCAAAAGTACATGCTTTGTGAAATATTGTGATGAAAAGTACATTTTATTATTTTGAAGGACATTTTGTTTTTAATTTTGCCTTTTTTTAACCTATCTGTTCAAATTATTTTTTTTTCTGTTTAGTTTTTTTAAACCTATCTGTCAAAATTATTCACCAAGATTATTTTTTCCAATATAATGAACCTATCTGTTCATTTATTTTATCTGTTCAAATTTTTATATTTATTTTTTCTTATCTGTCCAACTTATAATCCATCTGTTGGATTCGCAAGTCTATTTTCCCTATCTGTTGAAATTATTTGTTATCTATTTAATTTTTTTAAACCTATCTCAACTTATTTGTTCAAAAAATTGAACAAATTTGAGCCTTTTTAACAGATTCCTTGTGTTCATGGGGACTTGATGATAATGATTTATTATGATGATGAGGATTCACAAGGCTCGCGAAAAACTATTTCGGCGCCAAGCGGTACCACATTAAGTCAGAGCTTTGATTTTGCTATTGAGGTTGTTGATACAAATCTGAATTCATGAAATCTCTACTCTTTATCGTTAATTCTCCATCTGATTGCTTGAAATTAGACGAAAATAAGAGACCTGAGTCCTTTGAAGTAGCTTTTGAGTCCCCAACACCACCACAAAAATTTCACCAATTTACTTTTATCCTTCGTTTCTAAATAGATCATCACCATCATTGACGATACACACAGATATATATATATATATAGAGGGAGAGGGATGTATATATACATACATATACACAGATCAATTCTCTAACTCTTTCTCCCGTTGTCCCTACAATACCTTCGTTACCCATTTCTCCACCGCAGCTGCCGCACTTAAAGCCATTTTTTGAGTACGTTTTCCTATGACTTTTGGATTTTATAAGTCGTTTGTCTCCAGTGTCATCGATCACAGCAACAATATTGTGTTGATTTCATCCCCAATCGACTTTCTTTTTTTGCTATGATTTGCCTCTCCTCTATCAACTCTTCGATTGCCTTGTTTTCATTCTGATCGATTACATTTTGCTTCTCAATCTCTTTTTCCCTTGCAAATTCGTCATTTCAATGCCTTCTCACCATTTTCAGCTCACCGATTTTTGGTATTTTCTAAATCTTTCATCTCAGTCTGGTAAAACCCTAGCTCTTGATTTTGTATACGAATTTTAGTTTAAATAGAGGTGTACGATAAGTGTATATATATATATATATATGAGTAGTTTGGTCATTTTGCCTAAGTATGTCCTTATGACTTTTGGACAAACAAAATTCAAATTTGGATTTATGAGCCAAGCGCTCATAATTGAATTCAACTAGGGAAAAATAATTAGCTAGTGCTATATAGGAAAATTTACCCATAAATCTCATCTTAAGGATGGTGATCTATTTAGTTCTAAGGGTTTTCTTGTAGACCAATTAGTCATAATAATTTTGAAAATGTGGATTTAATATATTTTTTGAAAATTAGGTTTACGGTTATGTTTTTATTTTCATTACATTTCATTGTTTTTTCTTTTGTGTTGGAAAGGTAAGATACACAACCTATTATTTTGTGGAATTCAATTGAGTGAATCTAATGGTACAAATGCCTTGCACACATAATATAAAAAATTAAAAAAAAAAATCACACTATACAAGTTCCCATTGTTTCCCATTAAAATGCTATAAATATATATATATATATATATATATTGAGCATAAAATCTTCTGATATGAAAATAATTTTGGAGTGGGGTATGGGTATTCAAATTTGGGGGAGATTTGATATAAAATGGCTTAAAATGTAAGATTTTTCAAACATTTCACAAGGAGTATAAAAACCCCTTAGTAAGCTTTGGAAAAATGTGTAATTTCGAACTGTGGGGATTTGAGTCATTTATTTTGTGGAATTCATTTGAGTAAATCTAGTGGCACTAATGTTTTGCGCATGCGCGTGGACAAAAAAAAAAAAAAGTGACATTGTACAAATCCACACATTGTTTCACATTAAACATGCTATAAAAAAAAATTAAAAAAAATTGTAACATTGTGTACGTCCACGTTGGGAATGGCTCTCCTCCATACTTTTATCTTCCATATTTTATTTTATTTTTGGCTCCATTCTAAGCCCATGTTGATAAAAGTCGTAAACCACAATTAATTATCGTTTCTTCTCAAATCACCATATTAGCTGTGTACCTGTCGAATGATAGGAATTGTATACTAATCAAAAAATAAAAAATAAAAAATAAATTTGGACAAATCACATGGCCATGTGGTGCTTCGGACCCATATGATATTTTTTTTGAAAAAATTACAATTGAGTAACGTTTTTACAAAAGAATTAGAAATTTATGAAAAAATTTAAGACTTTAATTATTAATGCTCATAAAATTTACCATTGATCTAAAATTATTTTTCAAATCTTACACGAAATTGTAATTATTCCTAATTTTTTGCTAAGGCCACAGTACAAGCTTACAAAAAATTTCATTCTTTTTGTGATGTAAAATATGTGACCAAACGATAAAATTATAATTGATGTGAAAGAATAAAATTATAATTGTGACAAATGATTTTGGAATTGTTTTAAATTTAGTAGTCTTGTAAACCTAAGCCTCATCAAAAGTCCATAACCCATGGGCTGGCCCAAGTATAGACCGGCCCATTGCCTAGCGCCTGACCTGGTCCAACGGGCTTTTCAAGGCTTGATTCGTGGGCTTGGCTCATAAGTCCATGTCAATTGCCCATTTGAGTTTTGTTATCATTAAGAGTTTTGTTACTTTTCTTGATATTATTGTTTAGTTTCGTTTTTCTGAAAACAGTTTTCAAAAAATTTTACTTTCTTATTTTTCGTATTTTTTTATTGATTATTTTTTTAATATTTTAAGCAATTTGTTTTAATTTTTAGATATACCTAACATAAATATACCTAAAAAGTAAAAAAATTGTGAAAGAAAACTTTTTAAAAATTCACTAAATACCAAAAATATAAAAAAAAATACGAGAATTCAGTATAGTTTTTGTATTTTTATGTATTTATTAATTTTTTAAAATATTTTTTCACAATTTTTTTTACTTTTTAGATACATCTAAGTAAGGTGCATCTAGAAAAGTAAATAAAATGATCAAAATTTAAAAATATTCACTAAAAACAAAAAGACAAATTACACAAATAGTCCCTATAGTTTGAGGCTTGTATCACTTTGGTCCCTGGCTTTTCAATTATGACATATTTGATCCTGAATTTTGAATCTTGTTCCAAATAAGGACAATTGAAGATATCATTAAAATTTTCAAGGGTAAAATTGTCAATTTGATAAAAAATAAACTAATTTGACAAAAATAAATGTCAAACAAATATTTTTGAATTTTTAAAAATTATTTCTACCTACTAAAAATAAAATTATGTAAAATTGATAAATCTTTTAGACATTTATTTATTTTTTTTACCAAATTAATTTTTATTATGTGTTTAGATGATGATCATGTAAAATTAATTTTAAAAAATTAATCATGTAATTTTTATTAATTTTACATAATTTTATCATTGGTGGATAAAAATAATTTTTAAAAAATTAAAAATATTTTTTTGACATTTATTTTTGTCAAATTAGTTTATATTAAATTGACGATTTTACCCTTGAAAAATCTAATGATATTTTCAATTGTCCTTATTTGGAACAAGATTCAAAATTCATGGTTAAATGTGTCACAATTGAAAAGTCAGGGACCAAAGTGACACAAGTCCCAAACTATAGAGACTATTAGTGTAATTAACTCAAACAAAAAAATACGAAAAACAAAAAATTCAATTTTCAAAAAACTTAATTCAGAAAAATCAAACCAAACACACTGATTATTATTTTATCGTTAAGATTTTTTTTTATGTTTCTCGATATTATTATTTTTTTTAGAGTTAATTATCTAAAAGTCGTATTTACAAATGTTATGGTAGCTCAAGTCCTATCTAATATTTTTTGAACCAATAAGTCCTATTTAGTAAAACTAATAATATTATCGGTTTTTCTTAATTTTTAAAACTAAAACTATTATCAATTTTGTAAAGTAATGTTCCATATAATTGTTTCACTAATTGATAAAAAAAAGAGAGCATAAGATTAAACATTTTTGCCCTTCTACTTATTGGTTTGATTCAACTATCTAATAAATCTGAGAATATTATCAGTTTTTTTCAATTTTAAAACTGAAAACATTACAATTTTTTCATTTTTAAATTATTTTTTTTTTTAGTTTTTGTACATTGATGTTCCATCATCATGTTCTTTTATAAACACAAAAATTTCAGTTTTGCATAAAAAAATTCAATTTTTTCATTTTTTTTTAAAAAAAGTTTTTTTTTGCACACATAATTTTTTTTTTTTTTCAATTTGAAAGTTGATGTTTTAAAGTTTTGAAAATCAAAATAAATGTCAAATCATTATGTTTCTTTAGAGATAATCATAAATGATGAACAAGCATTATTTGAAGGGCAATTTCGACTATTAAAAATTTAATGGGACTTGAAAATTTAAAAAATCTTAGTTAGAATTTAATGGAGTATAAGTTCATAAATTAAAACTTGTGTGCAAATGTCCATTTTTTTTTATTAATTTCTAATGTATACATAGTTTGTTTGGGTTAAGATTACAAATGATTGATAAGTTTGTATGTACTAGCGTAGTTAAAATATATTTATCTTGTAGTGATGCAATGCATCTCGTTCTTATTTTCAATTTAGTAATACTATGAATGTAATTTTGTACTTCAATTAAATAAATAAAGTTCAATTTTAATTTTTTGATTATCAAATATGTAAATATAATTGTTAGGGTGCCTTTAAAAATATTATATTGTAAATTTTGAATTTTTTTAATTACTTTTCAATTTAATAAAAAAAAAAAAAAGCTCATATTAAGTCAAAATAAGCCAAGCCTGACCCAAACCCATATTTGTAAGCCCATGAGTAGAACTTGGGCTTTACAAATATAGAAGGGGTTGGCTTGAGCACAATCTGTTGACTAGTCAAAGCTTATGGGCCTAGGTTTGGACTGGGCCTAAGCCTAAAATTTTAAGATTGTGCTAGCCTGGCCTGGCCCATTGCCGAGGCTTCTGTAAGTCGTTCAAAGAGCAAGTCACACTCATCTAATGTAATGATTAGTTTTTGGGCTATTTCAATCATTTGGATCTCCAAATTCATTTTTTCCATTAATGAAAATTTTAAAATTAGTCATAATTTTGTTTAGCAACATCAGATTTTAGAGTTATTGATTTGGCATGACTTTAAAATTATTCATCATAACTATAGGTGTTAAAATATGACCTCACAATCAGATCGGTGCAAGAATAGAGAAACACAACACCTGTACACAAAAAGACAACAAGACCAGCGGCTTATTCACCTAATCAAAGATATCGCGTAACTTAGACTCACGAGGTGCCTTCTTTATATAGTAATTAATTCTTAACCTTTTACGGATAACACTTATCTTGAACTCTTCCAATTCAGATTAAGATCAACTCTCTCAAGAGTCCTCACTTATTCAAACAGAGAATGTCATGATCTAAGACTCTTGTCCTCATCCGATTATCTTGGATATAGGTACGGTCCAACCACACCTCGGCAAACCAAAACCATCCACGTGGCACCTCAACTAATCACCTATGCTACGTGGACAACTTAAAATTATGTCCCCACAATAACTAAAGTTTTAAATAGTAGCGTTGGGAGACGAATTGGTATCGACCATGATGCAGTAATATCGAGTAATATATATCGAAATTCAAGTGTCACCATTGTAATTTTTTAAAAATCATCAGAAACAAATATATATATATATATAAACTTTGCAACAGCCGAAGGACCATATGCATCAGTTGTGAATTGGTTCGTTAATTGTAACATATAAGAAACCAGTTGATTCAACTACCAAAACAAATTGATATTGATATCAAAAGAGTATGATTTTTATTCCAACGGTGTACAAAGATAGATCAATATCCCAAGAGGTGACTGTAAACAATTTCATAAAAGATATCCCCCAAAAAAAAAAAAAAACAAAAGAGTTCAGCGAGGAAGAAAATGAATACCAACAATAGAGAGCTTCTACCTTTTTGCCAGTAATCTCGACTGAGTTGGAGAGGTCTTGATGAGGTGAATAAAAGATGGTCATTTTCTTCAATGATTTGGAATGTTTGATAACTCAACCTCATTCTCATCACCTGAGAACTCTATCTTTGCCACTTCCAGTCCATGAGTTGATTCTGCATCAAAACCATGTACTTGTTTAGGCAACAAACTTCCACCCTGATTGTAGTACTAATACTTGGACAAAGAAAAATGTGATTAATGTCAAAATGATTGAAAAGATAGATAAAGATTCAACATAAAATCTGCACATGACCTATGCTCCTTAGAAATGGTGTTCTGTCACTTAGGGCTGAGCAAGAAATATGTGAAATTCGTAATCCGATCCAGTCCAATCCAGTAGGTTTGGATTAGTTTTTTGAATCCGTGGTTTGGTTCTGGATTGAAAAATTAAAAATCCATAGTTCACTAATTGGTTCCGGATTGAACCCCATGGTTCCGGATTGGAACCGATCTGGACCGTATACAAATAGTCTATATTTTTATTGTACACCCTCCTGCATAGTATCTTCTCTTATTTCATATAAAACTTAAATCCAAATCTAAACTTGCATAGTATCTTCTTTTATTACTTTTGTTTGCTAGTTTTTAGTGTTAATTTGTAATGGTCTAAATACTTATAGTGGAACTAGTTTTCTTATGGTTGTTTAAATTCTAAAACAGTTTGTCGCTATTACGAAAAGACATGTTGCTATTATGAAACTAATATGGTGCTATATTTATATTTTTATGAAATTAAAGCGTTATTTATATATTCTGTTATTTAATTATGTAAATCTATGGTCCTAAACCGATCCAATCCGTGTTTAAATGGATTGGTTCGGATTGGTTCCACGATTTAAACAGATTGTATTGGTTCCAATTTTTCAAGATCTGTAGATAATTGATTAGTCTTGGTTTTACTCCAATCCGATCCAATCCGGACCATGCTCACCCCTAATGTCACTATCATCCTTTTTCTAGTTTTAATTTGATAATTTCATTCTTAAAATTTTGAATTTGAGCCAAAATTAATCTAATTTAATCCAATTTCAAATGGGCCATTAACTCTAAAATGGGACATTTAACTCAAGTCCTAATTTATGAACTTATACTCCATTAAGTCCTAACTAAGAACTTCAAGTCCCATTAAATTTTTAATAGTTGAAATTGCCCTTCAAACAATGATTGTTCATCATTTATGATGATCTACAAAGGAACATGATGATTTGACATTTATTTTGTTTTCAAAACTTTAAAACATCAACTTTCAAAAACTTTAAAAAAAAAAAAAAAAATTATGTGCCAAAAAAAATAAATTTTTTTCGAAAAATTGGAAAAATTAAATTATTTTTTTTGTGCAAAACTAAAAATTTTGTGTCTACAAAAAAGTATGATGATGGAACATTGATGTGCAAAAATGAAAAAAAAAATGATAATGTTCTCAGTTTTAAAACTGAAAAAAATTGTTAATATTCTCGATTTCATTGAATAGTTGAATCAAACTAATAAGTAGAAGGGTAAAAACAATCTCATGCTTCTTTTTTTTTTTCATCGGTTAGTGAAACAATTATCTGGAACATTACTATACAAAATTGATAATGTTCTTAATTTTAAAAATTGAAAAAAATAGATAATATTCTCAGTTTTACTAAATAGGACTTATTGGTTCAAAAAATCTTAAATACGACCTAAGCTACCATGACATTTGTAAATAGGACTTTTAAATAATTAACTCTATGAAATGATAATTAAAGAAGATGAAGCATAACTTACAACATTCTATAGATGAAATTAGTGACACTGAAAAACTCTAAGAACCACATAGTGACACAGAACGCATCCTTTAGGATAATAGATATATTCCATTAATGATTTAGAGTCATTTGAAATTAAACCAATTTTACTCAAATTAAAAAAAATTACAGATAAAATTAGCAAAATTAAATTTTTGATGACCTAAATGACACAAAATACAATATTATACCACCATAGTTATATTTTATACAAGATGCGAGTATATAACTTGTAATAAAATGCCATTTAGAATCTCATATTATTGTTCAAAGACAAATGTTATTGAAAATAAAATGAAGTGAATTACTACAATGACCTACCCCCATAAGGGAACGAAATCACCAGCCCACTAACCCAACAATCAACGTTGCATTTGGTAGTCCATTTTGAATTTTTTTCTTTTGTATTTCATATATTTTTTTGAGATCTATCCATTTGTAGACTATTTCACGTGCTTATTTTCTCAACAATATATATATATATATATATATTGGCTCTCAATTTATACCTTTTTTACATAAATCATCAAACACAAGGCCAAAAAATCATGCTATTCAGTCCACGTAGTGAGAAAAATTCTATTTTTATTGTACTGGACCATGGTTGGATGCTACCAAATACATAGTGGCCTTACTGTGGGTTTTTTCCCTTCACTTGCTTCAATAATAATTCTATCTGTTGCTTTGTCATTATAAAAGACGAATTGAAAATTATGAAATTTATTAAAAATGGATTTATGTAGTTAAATAATAGCATTTTACAGTATTTTAATACAAAATATATATAACAAAGTAAATATGTTAAGAGGATCATCCTTGTCACTACATATTTGAACTTCCCAATAATTATGCAGCAGACATAGTATGTTTTAAGCTTCTTCTACAAATAAATTTGTGTTTCATAATATTGTATACTTAAATTATTTGCTACTAGATAATATTTCAATACATGTATAATATTTTGGGCAATGCACCAATAAATCCCAAATCCTCATCTTGTGATCCAGTTGGTCCTATTTTATATCTTATAAACTAATAGGTCCCAGTCTAATGTAAATGACCAAATTATGTGTGTGACCCCGCGTGTGGCAGCTTATAGTAAGGGTACATATGGGTTTTCACAATGGTGAATTTACTTATATACCCAAAAACATTAATGTAATGTTTTGTTGCTTTCCATCCAAACCCATTTGAATTGAAGAGTCGTAGATGGAAAGGACTAGAATTTCCAATGTTGATAGCGTAATGTTGGCAAGTTTTTGATTCATTGTTAAGTTGCAACGAGGATTCATTGTGAATTGGTATTGTAAAACACCAATTTTTTTGGCATCTTAAACCCTAGGAAATACCGATCCCCTTTTCTGGTAATACGTTTACGTCGGGGGGTTGGAGAGGGTGTGCAGCTGTTGTGTTGTCGTACACCAGCCGGAAAAACCTCCATTCGTCGACGACGGTGATTGTGTTTGTTACAAATTGCGACAAGTACGTTGTTTCCAGTTGATGTTTAATAGTAGTTTGGTGTTTGCGATATCTTATTAACAATGTTATAGTCTGAAATTTGTGTCGCGTTGTTAGCCCACATCAATGGTATGGTTGGGTTTTGTGAACTGCATGATTGCTACATGTTTTAATGTGGATAGTTATTCATTTGTATGTGTGAACAACTGAGTATGTTTTTGTTGTTTCCAGTTGATGGTTTAGAGTAGTTTGATGTGTGTGATACGTTATTAACAACATGTTGTATTGGGATTTGTGTCACGTTGTTAGTCCGCATGAATGGTGATTGAAAGCTGTGGGTTTAGTGTAAAATGAGCTATGGGAGGTATGTTTAATTGTAATGTGCAAGTTGCAATGTGTTGGGGTGGTTGGTGGCATGCCATAATTGGTGGGCTAGAAGATTTTTGCTCTGTTGTTTTGTTGTTTAAAGATGTCATGTGTATGTAATTGGTTATGGGAGGTGGTGTTTGGCAAATTTATGTTACTGTAATGGCAGCGATGTGTGGGTTTGTAGGGGATAGTGTGTGGGTGGATAGTGGTTGGGATAATGGTATAATAGTTTGGACGATTAAGCGTGGTGATTTTGATGTTGACGTGAAGGTATACGGTATGGATATGGTCAAAGAAATGTAGGATGTGGTAATGTAAATAATTTGTTTCTAGTTATTGAACATACATATACATCATACAAGACGTAACCAAATATGCTTAGTGAGGTATTTTCATTTTTTATCATTTCCAAAGCAATAACGAATGGTGTAACGTCTGTTGGTGTAGGATGGTGGGTGTAGTTTATATGTTGGCATGTTGTAATAATGTTATATATGGTGGTTTGCATATGGTGTTGTTGTTATACATGATGTTATTACCATTCATTATATGTTTGACACACAAGTAAGAGTTGGACGTGTGGTAGAGTAGAATGGGTGTTTTTAATTAAATTGGTTGTTGTAATGTTAGATATGATGTTTCGTATATATTTGTGTTGGTTTGAATTAAAAACTGACTTGTACTTGTAACTCCCATTTCAGGTAATACTAGGAGGAGAAATGGAATAAGCATCGCTAGAACACCATGGTGGCAACAATCTGGCCAAACGTCAACCAGATTGGCCCTGAAGAGGCAATCACAACTGGCATTCAAGAAACAAAAAGTGAGTACTGGTAGTTGTAATAAGGCTGAACTTGAGCCGTCGAAGCTAATGTATTGGTCCAATATATCGGGGGTGATTAACATTGTGCATGAGTTACAATTTGGTGATGGGCATATTCGGTAATTACAAAAAACCCCCTTTTGGGTGATGATTGACGCTATCTGTGTTCACAAGCTAGATCCGAAGTCGTCTAAAAAGTGTGATGCCATAGTGTGCCGAATTATACAAACTTACAACCCAAAGGATGAAAAGTTTTGCATTGGTGGTGTGAAGCTGCCTTTGAGAAACAATGACATTCGTTTGATTTCTGGGGTCCAATGCGGTAAGGACAAATTGGATTTGTCCTAATGTGTGAAAAGGCCTTCAGATTTCATGCAACGACATTGCCCAAACGTTGGTCGGTTATCTTTAAAAGTGATTAAGGATGAGCTAGTAGAAGCAATCTGTGATCAGACGGAGCGTGACGAAGAATATGTGGCGAAACTGCTTTGTCTTTACATTTGTGCAAAGCTATTTTTTGCAACTAGTAGTGAGCATATAGGGTGGGCATTTGTCCATGTGATTGACAAGCTGGAAACATTGAGACAGTATGACTGGACTGCGACAATCCAGAACATGCTGGTTAGTTCACTCACTAAGATGCACAACAGGCCGGAGCGGGTAACTGGTTGTGTTGTGGCGTTGCTGGTATGTATCACATTTTGTATACTAGTTTTCATCGTGGTGCACATACAATTGTGGTACGTTTGTCATAACTTTACTTGATGGGTTGTGTTTTACTGTGTTTTGCAGTTTCTTATATGTGAACATTTGAGCATTGTGACCTCGGAAAGGCCTAATGTGACCCCCAGATTTTGTCAATGGAGCATTGGCACACTTTTTGTGAAGTTAAAAGGGTTAAACTTATGGGTTGAAGGTTGTATTCAGGTATGCGATGAAAAAAAAAAGCAAAAAACATTGTTTGGTTTTGACGTATGGTTTTGTAATGTGTAAGGTTTGGTGTTTTTTGCAGGTGAACTGCAGCAAACTTGTTGGGATGATTAAAGAGTGTCATTCTTTGAAATCTAAGGCAATTGACAGCAAGCCAACTAAGTCCAGTACAAATGTGCTTTATGTGGATCCAGATACTGTGGGAGATGGATGAGGGACTGATGTTAATATGGCTGATGTGTCTGTTATGGAGCCTAGCTTCAATTGTTGGCAGTCTCGTTCAGCAAATGGTGGTCATGTCAAGCCTAAAGGATTGACTGAGTCCGAGACTGATAACGACGAGACGTCGGTGAGTAAGAGAAAAGTGGCTGGGAAGATGTTAGCATCTAGGAGTTATGTCCGGTATTTTTCCCAGATGTTCTTGAACTGTCAAGCACACCGGATGGTGATGTCGTTCGTACCTAATCAGCGGGGATACAAGATGAGTTAGAAAAGTTAAAAATGAGAATTGGTGAATTGGAGGGGGAAATTGGAACGAAGTCTGCACAGGTACGTGAATTAGAAGATCGTGTAGAGGCGATGGCGAAAATTCTTGGGGCACAAGCTACTAATATGCTCATAGGATTTGATAGTGTAATTGTTGGGAAGGATGCTAAGATTGCACGACTCAATAAATTGGTCTATCAGTTGGAGGAGAGAGTAACCAATTTAGAAGACAGCCTTGATGAGCGTGAGGTACACAATGTGACGCAGTCCATGGCGAATGATGTATGCAAGAAGCCGCCACCTGCTACCATCCAGTCGGGGAAAATGCATGGATTAGGCATAGTGACGAGTGGCGAAGTTCTTTAGCAATTATCATACACTGCAGGATGAACCGAAAATGTCCCCATTACAACACCGGAACTTGATGGAGACATCAATTGGGCTGAAGATGTGAGTGTTGGCTATGCCGATGGATATGTGTGTTTGAGTGTTGCAGGCGTGGATGGTTCCAGGAAACAACAAATTGTCCAGTCAGATCCAATTTTGTCTGCTGGAGTTGGTGTTGATGTTGGTGGCGTAGAAGGTGGCTGTCATGGCAATAACATCGAGCCAAAATCTGGGCCAAAAATTACGTCGATGGTAAGACGCATGAAAAACAAGCCAAGACGCGAATACAGGCTGTCTGACTACGAGTATCCCCGCATAGTTGGGTGGGGCAATTTGAACGACAAAGTCAGGATTTCTAAGTTGACAGAGCCCGGTGTGATATACGTTATGGAGGACGTTGAGGTGGATCGTAAAACCTAGAACGGTTTTGGTATGAGTAGGAGACACGTTGTGCGTGCCATGTTGAAGGATGAAGACACCAAACTAGTAGAGAAAATGTACAACTTAGATGGAGATGGGTAAGTTATAGGTGTAGTAAGTTGAATAATGTTTTCATTATGAAGTTGAATATGATGTAATATGATTTTTTTTTTTTTTTTTTTTTGTAGTTTGGATTATGGTTTGCAGGTTAATAGTATGGGACGGAGGTGACAATGGGATACAAATCCACTTTACTGACATCAAAGACTTGGTGCAGCAGAACTCGGTCAATGGGAATGTACGCTCATCTCTACCTTTGTTAGTTGAATAGTTGTTTCATTTGGTACCATTATAGGTACATGGACATTGGTTAACAACATATCGTGTGTTGACATGATTTCACGCAATGCACTGTGTCTAAAAATAGTAAAAAACTTTTTGAACAATTACAAAGAAATATTGATGGTTAACATGTGGTACAAGTAATTGATGCATACGCTACTATATTGACGGAAATGCATAGGACGGTGTCGGGAGGAAAAGAACATAGAGGAGCTATATATGTGTACAGTAGTGTGTGTTCGGTACGTGACTCCATGCCACGACATTGTTCTTTAAGCACACCATGACAATTGATATGTAGGTCAAACTGATGGGGGTGCGTTGATGTTGCACGTTTGTGCAGGATATGATGCGTAATACGAGCGCGTTATCGCGAACTAAGTACTTGAACGTACACACAAAGGCTGCGAAAAACTATAGATACACTATTTACTCGATATACCATGCCAAACATTGGACTGTCATGGTACACGATTCAGATAGCGGGGATTGGAAACATTACAACTTAGTGAGGCCCAAACGTGGGGTGCGAGATGAGCATTATAACGAGGCTCTAAAAGTGGTAAGTGGACAAATTTTTTTGTTCGGATTTTGACATCGTATTTTTGCACTGTTGAGTTTGTATATGAATGCGTGATGAATAATTGAATTAAAAATTTGTTGGATAAATAGAAACAATGGGTAGCAGACCATCATGGCAAATTTATGAAGCCAAGAGTTGCCGCTAATGATGTTGAGTCGGATGATTTAAACGACACTCTTGCATCTATTATGGATTGCCCGCAACAAGATCCAGAGTCGTAAGTGCTCTCTCTTTTTCGTTCTATGCGTTACTGTGAATTTGTACGGTGTTAGTTCATTAACAATATCTATGAATGCAGGTCAGACTACGGGATTTTTGTATGCTTCATTATCAGGCAGTACGGTCGCGGGGCAAATGTCGACAACACAATGCATGGTCTTACTTTGACTGGTATATACGCTGATATGGTGGAAATGTTTTTGACTGACCCGAAAAGAGGACTTCGTGCGAGGAGTCTGCAAGATATGTTCATCAAACACAGTACCAGCAGGAACAACACCCCTTAAATGGTAGATTTGTTTTGAAGCAGGGAGTTTAAAAAATACTGTGCCATGTGTGAATGTGTAATGTAATGTTCGCATATGTTTTTGGTTAATTATCGTATGATACTTGATTTGCATTCTGAATTGGATTAATGGTTTTTGACCAGGGATATTAGTTTTGTTAATGATTTAAACATTATCGTTTCTGCAATATGAGTTGTTACAAACGTTTTGCTGCTCGTACGTTTTCAACTGTTGACGTAATGCTATGTCAATGTCCTTCTGAAAGGTTTAATTACACGCGTTGTGAGCTATCCAAACCATACTAGTGGAACGAGGATTGTAGCTTTACGGGTAATTTACAAACAGAAGTGTACATACTAGGCATGGGGGTACCATATTATTTGTATCTCAATGATAACATATGACCGTGTTATGGTATTCTATTGGTTGAACATTGAACACATGGGTCAAATTGATTATATGTGACACCCCCCCAACTGAGAATAACAAATTACTCATTCCATTTATTGACGGAATGTTTACCCATTGAATTGGCATGTGAACAATGTAGGTATGTTTGGTGATTTGTAGGCAGCATAAAGGTGAATATGGTATGGACTGTTTCAAATTGGACAGTCAATGATAAAATACTGTGAAGGCAGCGTGTTTGTTGAGTATTGATCTGTGAGTATATTTAATGTGAATAAAACACCATGGATTGAGCTGCGAATAATTGATTTTGCATGTGAATAACATTGTTGACATAGAGACAACCTGGTTATCCCACATTATATCACCCTATTGGCTTGGAACCGTACATGTTTTTAACTTCACGTAATAAACCTGGAATTGTTCAGTTATTCATTGCGATTGGAATGCCTGTAAAACATATCACTTAAAGTAGTGGGTTTTGGGTTAATGTTTGGTACGATGTGGACACAGAGCACATAAAAAAAAATGCAACACACCAAT
Organism: Camellia japonica; assembly: GCA_030407325.1. Taxonomy (NCBI): domain Eukaryota; kingdom Viridiplantae; phylum Streptophyta; class Magnoliopsida; order Ericales; family Theaceae; genus Camellia; species Camellia japonica. The sequence goes on from JAPPVO010000031.1 coordinate 104,417,012, forward strand.
TTACGCTACAATAAACCAGCGTCAATGTTAGGCCACACCATGTTAGCCATCAGTTTAGAGTAGCACATTTATTAAAACTGTAAAGCAGTAAAGTGGTTTGCCAATTTAAGACACTTAACAAAACATAAAGATAAACAAATCTGATTGTCCAAAAAAGTGTCCCGTTGTGAAAAATATTTAATCACACAGCATACCGATCTCCCTACATTGGCTCTTTGCATGACTTCCTATTGTGATTGCCCAATTTTCCACAATGACCATAATGGATACGTTGAACTATCTCGCCTTTTGATGGAATCCCCTTTCGTTTGGGCCTACCCAGAGGACACTTCACTGTCAGCATAGCAATTCTGATCTTTGACCCGACTTTTGTTGTATCCTGGACTCGGGTCTCGCGGTTAATATTGGTATTTATACTTCTTTCCTCTTTTCACCCTTTGAATTTGAGTATTGGAACATATTGGGCGTATTTGGATTAGGTTGGTTGTTAGTTGGTCTAGATTGAAGTTGCCCAAGTTTTGGCTTCTTTGCTCGAGCGAAGCTTCTTGCACTTGAGCGAGGACACCTTTTTGTGTCTGGTCGCTTGAGTGAGAACTCCTGCACTCCAGCGAGATTTGTGATCTCTGAGTAATTCATTCAGACCTATAAATGTTCTGGAAGGATATTGTTGTTCGCTCGAGTGAGAACTCTTGCGCTCGAGCGACAGTTTGTTGGGTTGTTGTTCGCTTAAGCGAGAACTCTTGCGCTCGAGCGACGGTCTTCTGTCTGTAAAAATTCTGGGGATTTGTATTCTACACTCGAGCGACACTTCTGGCGGTCGAGTGAGGTCACTTATTATGTCTGGTCGCTCGAGTGACAACTCTTGCGCTCGAGCGAGCCTCACGTACATCAATTTGCAGCAGAGCAGTTTTATATCACTTTTTGATTTATTTTTTACTCAAAACCCTAATTCAGCACTCTCTCTCTCTAAAATACTCTCTCTCTCTACAAATACACCTAGATTTAGAGATCTCTCAACCCTAGTTCCAATGTTAAAAAGATAGAACATCTTGTGGGCTTCTATTTGATCTGAACAAAGTTGAGTTTGGGCATTCTTGAAGTTTTTCCTTCTCTCCTTTGGACTTCTACTCTTGAGGTAGGGATATTCTACACTTTAATACGGTTTTTAACCTCGATATTTGTTGTTGTGTATAAATGATGAGATTTGGGAGTGATTTTGGGTAAACTAGGGTTTGGGCCCAAATTAAAAAGAGGGGTTTTCCATGCTGGGTTACAAAATGAATGTGGGGCTTTGAATATGAAACTCTCTTGTGATTAAATAGTGAAATTTAGCCTTTGAGTTGATATTTGGAAAAGAGGGGAAGTTTGCCCTAATTTGTTTAGAATAATTTATTTTGTATAAATAATGGAATTGATATGAGAGATGTGAAATTGGGAGGATGCATGGATGAATGGTGTAGTTGGATTTTTTTAATCACTCACTTATGGAAATTTAATGAATTACCTGTTATAAATATTGTATATCTGTTTAAAATTATCTGTATCGGGCTATCGTTGAAGGATAGCTATGATTGTTGTAGAAACTGCATGAGGATTAGGTGAATTGAAACTAATCATTTAACTATGTCGTTGAATACAACGGTATGTTGAGACATTGAATATGTGTGGTTGAATGTCATTGAATATGACGGTGTCTTTAAATACATTGTATATGTATAATGTTTTGGGAGGAGAAATGGGATGTACTCTATGTTTTGGGAGGAGATAGGGGATGGACTCTATTGAAAATTAAGTTGGCCGGAGTGTCCAAGGTGAAAGTCCTGAAATCTTATGTATACATGGGTGCCGATCCCGCGGACGAAATTTCCGTAAAAAGGCAAGATTGAAGTATTTATATGTTTGTTGTGGTGATTGAAAACCATTGAGTTATAGTCTCAGTTGGGTTAATTGGAGAATTATAAATTTGGCCTATGAGTTGAAATGAAATGAACTAATTTGAAATGAATAAATGTGAATAGATCTAGATGTGAACATTGGTATCCGGTATCGTGTGGTCATGTGAATAAGATGTGTTTTGGTTATAAGAATTGAATATATATATACTTGACACTCATATCTTAGTTAAACCTCATATATTGTGATAGATTGTTTCTACTGGGTTTTGGCTCGCCTTACTTGGGAAATCATTTTCAGGTACGGGTGATATGCTTCCTCCAAGGACGTAGTTTGGGAAGGCCTAAGGGTTGGAGGGTCTATTTTTGTCATTTTGTGTTTAATTGTTTTTTTTTTCAAGCCGTGGGCTTAATATGTATGGAGCTTATGGCTCCCTTTTGTTGTAACTAAGTTAATGTCTTAGAAAGATGTAAGCCCGTAGGGTATTTATTTTGTTGTCATTAACTGACATTACATGCTATAGATTCAGGATAAACATTTATGAATGTATGAAGCATGTAATATCCTTTTGTAATATGAACTCTGAGGAATGAAAATACACCAATTCTATTATACTTGTTTCTCTTATGAGTTGAATTATTTGTATTATTTTGGGGGCGTTACAACTTGGTATCATAGCGTATCGTGTTTGAATACTTTGGGTACATGGGAAGTGATTATTACCACAATGGGTTTGTCTCGCTTAGTTGAGACGTTACTAGGTATAGTATGCTTATGTGATAACATGTTTATGTGATTATATGAGTATGAGATTTAATTTCTAGGGTGTTGATCGAGTCCACAGGTTTCTGGGAGTCCTGTTGGAAAGGCATTTGATCATTGCCATTTCTAGCCGGAACTCTAGCAACGTTGCAGGACGGTCATTATCCAGAAATGAAATTCGTACGTGTTTACATGACTACGTGCTTATGTGGAGTGAATTATTGCTATCCAACATATTAGGACGCGAGTGAGTTAGCTTCAGCACATTTGTGAATGTGTTAATTTCTTTTGTCACCTTAATTAGGATGTCAGGACATGAACGTGATGGTGATAGGTGTGGTAGGCCTAAGCAGCAGGAGAGGCCGATACCGGATGATGTTCCGGCACAGAAGGAAGGTGTTGGTCAGGGCAACATGACCGAACTAGTTGGTCAGCAGGCCATGGGCACCTTAGCCCGCGAAATGGCCAGAGCATTAAGGGAATCCATAAACATTCTCAAAGTTGAGAATCAAGTCTAGGCCCAAGTAGCTGAGGCAGGGCCGTCTTTTCTGAAGAGAGAGTTTTTTCGATCGAATCCGGACGAGTTTCTAGGTGACCCTAAGAAGCCACTGAAGGTTGATGAGTGGCTAGAACAAATGGTGAAGACGTTTGAGATACTTGGCATCGAAGACGGGGGTTTGAGAGTGACCTTGGCATCCTTCCAGCTGAAGGGAGACGCGGGTCATTGGTGGAAGTATGCGCGAGGGCGTATTGGAGGGACTTGGAGGCTGTGTTGATGCCTTCTAGGACAAGTACTTACCTGCTACAGTAAGGGAGAAGTTGAGGGATCAGTTTTCTCAGCTCAAGCAGTTGAACACACTAGTGGCTAAGTTTGAGGCTACCTTTACTAGCTTGTCTAGGTTTGCACCGGAGTTAGTGGCGACCGAGGAGCACCGGTGTTTGGAATTTGAAAAGTGGTTGAGGACCAGGCTCAGGTTTAGAGTGGCCGGATCCATGATTAGGGATTATGGGTGCCTTATGGAGGCTGCAGCCCATCTTAAGACTATCATGCATGCAGAGGAGGAGAGATTGTGGGGCTCTAGGAGGAGTCAGGATAACCAAGGGGAAAATAAGAGGCAAAGGGGTTCTAATCCCCAGCAGTCCCAGGGAGCGCATTCGAGGTCTACCTTTCCAGTGCCGAGTACGGGTTCTAGGGGAGATGGCCAGCGAGACATCATTTATTTCAAATGTGGTCAGTTGGGCCATAAGTCTCCAGCTTGCCCACAGAGAGGAGAAAGGCAGCGAGCAGCTTCATCTTCGGCTCGTTCTCAGGGTCAGAGTCAGGGAAGAGGCTAGCCGCTCACTTGTTATCAGTGTGGGCAGGTGGGGCACTTGAAGAGATTCTATCCATAGTTGGATAGCACACCTGATGCGTCTGGCTCGAGGCAGACACAGAGTCACTAGCCAGCACAGTCAGCATAGGCCTCGAGGGCCAATCAAGAAGCCTCTTCGGCTCACTCAGTGCAGCAGTCTTATGCTCCAAGGGGTGGGCAGGTAGATTAGAGACCTACGGGGCGCGTGTATGCTGTTACCGCACCAGATCTTATACCTGCTCCTTCTATAGTGAGGGGTACCTTCTTGTTTTGCAATTCAGTTGCTAGTGTGTTGATTGATACAGGTGCATCCCACTCTTTTATTTCTTCTGCATTTGCATCAGTTTTGGGATTGGAGTTGGCACAGTTAGCATCTCCTATTTGTGTAAAGTCACCTATTGGTGGTGAGGTTATTCTGAAACAGGGGTGTCAGGGTTGTGACATAGAGGTTGCCGGTCGTCGACTTCCTTTTGCATTTGTATTACTTGATATGACTAGTTTTGATGTTATCTTAGGTATGGACTGGTCATCGCCATACCACTCCATACTGGGCTGTTATACATTGCTGCCGTCAGAGGGTTACTATATGTACCTTGAGCGGTGATTGCTTTTATTTCTTGGGGAACCAAGTGGATAGAGTCTTATCACCGATATATGATCTGCGTGAACGGAGTAAACTTAGTTGTGTGCTCACTAAATTTTTGAGTAGTGAGTGTGATGAGGCCCGAGTTGAGTTGCCAAGTGTAATGACCCGAATATATATATATATATATATATATATTTTAAATAGTCAGTGTATAATTTAATTGAGTAATATTTGGATTGGAGTGTTGTGTAAAGTTATGTGCGAAAATGATTCAATTTTGTAATAATTTTTTTTAAAAAAATATAATTTTTGATCTCAGAAATTAAAATTTATTTTATTTTATTTATGGTGTTCTTATGAGAGTCTAGTATGTTGAATAAAAATTTCAGAATTTAACGGTGAGTATTTATTTTATGAGAATTTACGAATTGAATAGTGTTCAGTTTAATTTATAATGGAATTTTTGTGTTGAGATCTGATATTAAAATCATGACTTGAGGTAAAATGTATTGGGTTTAGTTTTGTATATATTTGGGGCATGTTTAGTTCATAGGTGGAAATTTAATTCAAGAGCCATAATTTACAATCAATTTAATTTAGGTTCATGTAACACATGTTTAATTGTTTGGTCATTTTAGTTATGTAATCGAAGGTACCACTTTGAGAATTGTTATCATTTATTATATTGTATTATAATAAATGTTTGAAATGTGAATTTATGATGTGTTTTATCAATCAAAAAATATATTTTTATGATGAAATAAATTATATTATTTTATGTTACAAAATATTAGAGTGTTGTTAAAATAGTTTTAATTGATGTATATATATATATATAGATGTTTATATAAAAATAAATAAATAAAGGAGGCAGCCACGTGGGGCTGCCCCCACCCCTTTCCTTTTAACTTTTTTTTTTCTCCTTACTGCTGCGTTCTTTTTCTTTCCCTAGAGAGTTGGTCCATTGGTCTCTCTCTCTATCTTTCAAATTTTCATCATTGTTGCTCAAGCTTTGAGCGTAAAGTGGGAGTTTTTAGAGTGAGATTTTGTACAATCTTTATAAACAGAAGTTGGAGAGCTCGCTGCACTCTTCACACCGGTAGTCTCGGATTCTTGATCCGGCAAGCTTGCATTTTCGGATTTGCTTTCTTTATATTGAGGTAGGGATTTTTTTGATTCTTTTCAATATATCACTATAGATGGATATGTGGTACTTTTTATTGCATGAAAAACATGAGTTTATAGGTGATTTTTTTGAAATACACGTAGATGAGATTTAGGGTTTTGAATCAAATTGTTTAATCTTATATTTTGTTGTTGATTATGGAAATTTTAAACTAATAGAACATGTTTATGATGGTTGAAATAAAAAGCCCTAATTTTTTATGTAATGTTTATGAGAATGCAAAGAAAAGATGATATATTTTTTTTATACAAATATTGATTCATGTTGATTTTTATTTTTATTTTATTTATTTATTTATTTATTTATTTATTTATTTTTTGGTGCGAATAAGAAATGTGAAATGGGAAGAGGAGGAAATTTAAATGGTTGATCTTGTGATGTCTTGATTGATATGATGAATGGATGCTATTAAAAGTTAGTTGTAAAGTTTAAAATGAAAAACCCTAATTTTTATTTGATGGTTATGTAGTATGAAAAAGGTTAATGTTTATGAATGGTTGAGCTAGGTATTGTCATTGGTAAATTGAAAAATATGATAGTTAAAAAGTAATAAATAGATTATTGTAATAACTATTGTGAACTAGAAATGGAAAGTAGGGAGAGAATGAAGTAAGTGATTATCATGAAATTGGCCTATGTTGTAAATATGGGTGATCAAAAATAGTGAAATCAATTGTAGACGTTATAAGATGGTATAATTGTTAATCTAACTCTAGACAATATTGGTAATAATGAGGTATGGAAATGTTATGAGAAAATCACACTATCTTGTTTATAAGAAATTATACTGTTACTATTAAATGCTTAAAGGTTTTGTCCTTGGCCATCGGTGGAGAATGGTATTACTTGTTGTGGAATTGATGTGAAATAGGTTGATATGAAACCTTATGTGTTGTTGATTAATTGCATAATTACGTAATTATACGTGAATGAATGGAAGGAAATTGAGATGCACGTGTTATGGAATGTGGTTGTGCCATACAGAGGCAATGCGATCCTTCTGGCTAGCAACTGGTAAAGCGGGCTAATGTGCTATATAGAGGTAATGCGTTCATTCCAGTTAGCACCCGGTAAAGCAGGTTGTGCTATATAGAGGTAATGCATTCCTTCCGGCTAGCAACCGGTAAAGCAGGCAGACATGGGTCTTGGCGAGACCACAATGGTAATGTGGGGCTTGGTGAGACCACAAGTTGTTTATTTTATTACGAGATTTTATTGCTAATGTCTATATGTTTTTAGAGATTATTGTTGACGAAAATATGTATTGAGAATATAGTTGAAGTTGTGTTATGAGGGGGAATTGATTCTATTGAGAATATAATTGTTATGTTTATTAGTGTTGTTGATGTAAATGAGTAGCACGGGAGTATAAAGGATTAATTGTGGGTTTGATTTTGAAAATAAACAACGTGATGAAATCATTTGGATTATAAAAGATGAGTTATAGAGTTGCCAAAATGGTTATTGTGTGATATTCAAGATGTGATATCCAAGATGAAGGTCTGAAAAATGGATTTTTCTTGAAATGATAAAGAATGATTCTTTGAGAAAAGTATACGTATGTATGTATATTTTAGATATGCAAAACAACACTATCTATGTATATTTATTGCGCTGGGGCATTCATGATCATATATATCTATATTATACTATTGTTTAGAATCATTGGGATCTCTACTGGACGATAGTGTTCATCCCACATTGTTAACCATTTTTCAAGTGAGAAGTTTGGAATATTATTCAAGACCATGGAGTCTCCTTATCTGTTGACCACGGGGTCTATTACTTGTAGGCGGAATGGCGTCTTATTGTAGTAATGGTTGATCCCTTTTTATTTATTTGTTTTGTTTTATTTTCTTCTACGTAAGCCTAAGGGCACATGTTATAAATTATTGTAATTGAACAGTTTATCACCGTACATACGAGAGAGAACATTTATTGCTTAGCAATTTATTCTTGCTTCCACTTTTATTATTATGGAAAGGGACTATAATCAGGGATTGGATAATGATATTCGAGTAATAAAATCTGAGACGTTACATCAAGAGTAGTTTGCGAGTACTCGGATGTATTTCCTGAAGATCTTACTAGTTTACCACCTCACCGCGAGATCGAGTTATCTATTGATCTAGTGTCTAGCACGACGCCGATTTCTATGGCACCGTACCAATTTGCACCAGTTGAGTTGAGTGCGTTGAAGATTCAACTCCAGGAATTATTAGATAAGGGTTTCATTCGCCCTAGTACTTTGCCTTGGGGAGCACCAGCTCTCTTTGCTAAAAAGAAAGATGGAGCGTTGGAACTTTGTATTGATTACCGAAAGTTAAACCGGGTTACGGTTAAGAACAAGTATCCAATGCCCATGTGTAGATGACCTATTTGATCAATTGAAAAGGTCTCGTTGTTTCTCTAAGATAGATCGGAGATCGGATTACCACCAGTTGAGGGTAAGGGAGGAGGATATCCGAAAACAGCATTCTGTACTTGATATGGCCACTGTGAGTTTCTTGTGATGCCTTTTGGGCTAACAAATGCACCCGCTGTATTTATGGACTTGATGATCCAAATCTTCCGAGAGTTCTTAGACCGTTTTGTAGTCGTTTTTGTGGATGATATCTTCATTTATTCACCCTCTGAGGACGAGCACGAGGAACACTTGCGAGTGGTGCTTGAGTTGCTTAGAGCCCACAAGCTATATGCTAAGTTTTGGAAATGTGAGTTTTGGCTAAAGGAAATTAAGTTCTTAGGCCATGTGGTATCTGAGGAAGGGGTGACTGTAGATTCATCCAAGATAAAGGCAGTGCAAGACTGGGCATAGCCTAAGAATGTTTTCGAGATCCGTAGTTTCTTGGGGTTGGCCAGGTATTACCGTCGATTTGTGAAGGATTTCTCCAAATTAGCTTCACCTTTGACTAGATTGACGAGGAAAGGGGTCAAATTTGTGTGGAGTGAGATTTGTGAAAAGTCGTTTCAAAAGCTTAAGGTTAGACTTACTACCACTTCAGTCTTGATTATTCCGGAGAGGGGTTTAGGTTATTCAGTATACTGTGATGCTTCACGAGAAGGTTTGGGTTGTGTGTTGATGCAAGGGGGGAAAGTAGTGGCCTATGGCTTACGGCAGTTGAAAACCCATGAGAGAAACTACCCTACCCACGATTTAGAGTTAGCGGTAGTGATCTTTGCCTTGAAGATTTGGAGGCACTATCTATATGGTGAGAGATTTGAGGTGTTTTCTGATCATAAGAGTCTGAAGTATCTGTTTACATAAAAGGACTTGAATTTGAGTCAGAGAATGTGGATGGAGTTCATAGAGGATTATGATTTCGAGTTGCATTACCATCCGGAGAAGGCCAATGTTGTGGCCAACACCTTGAGTAGGAAATTGATCAGTAGTGTAGCTTGTATCGCTATCTGGGAATGGGAAATGTTGGGTGCTCTTGGTGAGTTCGACTTGCGTCTGGGCGAATCTGTTGAATCTACAGCCTTATTTTCAGTAGTTGCACAACCGATACTTATAAACTGAGTGTTAGAAGCGCAGAAGGGTGACTTTGAGGTAGAATCCCTCTGGGAGAAGATCTCCAGTGGAAAGGTGCTTGATTGTGTATCCCGACCAGAGTATGAGATATCGTGACAGCTTGTTCGTGTTGGAGTCTTTCCGAGAGGAAGTACTCCAAGAGTTTCACCATTCACGCCTTGTGGTGCATCCGAGAGGTACAAAGATGTATCATGATCTTAGTCACTAGTTTTGGTGAAGGGGTATGAAGGGTGTAGCCGTATTTGTATCGAAATACCTTACTTGTCAACAAGTGAAGGCCAAGCATCAAAGGCCAGTGAGTTTGTTACAACCTTTGCCTATTGCTAAGTGGAAATGGGAGCATGTCATGATGGATTTTGTTATGGGCCTTCTGAGGACTCAACGAGATAATGATGCCATTTGGGTGGTAGTTGACCGATTGACCAAGTTGGTGCATTTTATTCCTATGTGCGTAAGTGATTCGGTAGATCATCGTGCCGACCTGTATATTAGGGACATAGTGAGGTTGCACAAGGTCCCTGTGACGATCGCTTCCGATAGAGATCTACGTTTTACAGCTCGGTTCTGGCAGAGTTTGCAGACTGACCTTTAGCACTTCTTACCATCCTCAGACTGATGGGCAGTCCGAGATTATTATTCAGATCCTTGAGGATATGCTTCAAGGTTGTGTCATTGACTTTAAGGGGTCGTGGGAGGGACACTTACCTTTAGTGGAGTTTGCCTACAATAACAACTTCCAATCGAGTATTGGTATGGCACCGTTTGAGGCCTTGTATGGCCAACCGTGTAGATCTCCAGTGTGTTGGGCCGAGATGGGTGATGCACCTTTGTTGGGCCCAGAGTTGGTTCGGGAAACGACGGAGAAAGTTGCACTTATCCGTAAGAGGTTGGTTACAGCCCAAAGTTGTCAGAAAAGTTACGCCGACCGTAGGAGGAGACCTTTGTCCATTAAGGTGGGTGATCACGTCTTTTTGAAGATATCTCCTAGGCGGCGTCTTATGAGATTTGAAAAGAGTGGGAAGTTATCCCCTCAGTTTATTGGGCCTTTTGAGATCCTTAAGTGGATCAAGAAAGTAGCTTATCCTTTTGCGTTGCCGCCACAACTTTCTGGAGTGCATGACATGTTTCATATTAGGATGGTCCGGAAGTATGAGACGGATCCATCGCACGTATTGGATTGAACCAACTTAGAGGTGGACGAAGATGCCTTGTATGAGGAGAGACCGGTGAGAATCTTGGATAGACGTGACCAAGTCTTGCGAGGCAAGACAATCCCCTTAGTCAAAGTATTGTAGAAACATCATGGGGTTGAGAAAGCAACTTGGGAGCGTGAGTTGGAAGTCCGTGAGAAATATTCAGACTTATTTGTTGATTTTTGAGCATATGTTGAAATTTTAGTTTTGTTCATGAACTGTAAAAACATTGTATATGTTTTGAATTATGAGAACATTGTATTTGTTGAATGTGTTTCGGAAATGCAAGCTTAATATGAACATTGTATATGTTGTTTAAGTCTTGGAGATGTCAATTTATCATAAACATTGAATATGTTTTGGAAATATGAAATACACATATTGAAATTTGTTAAAACTACAGGAGATACATATTGAAAATGTATGTTGAAAGGTATTGCAAATTTGTTCATCATGTGTTGGGATTGAATGACTGGTAGGTGGGTCATGGTGTTGAGAATTGGTTTGTAATCATTTTGAAAATTTGCTAAACTTGACTTTGAAACTTGGTTTATAATTTTCCGGACGAAATTCCTTAAGGGGGGGAGGTTATAGCGATTCCGGTCTTTGACCTGACTTTTGTTGTATCCCGGACTCAAGTCTCATGGTTAATATTGGTATTTATACCTCTTTTCTCTTTCACCCTTTGAATTTGAGTATTGGAACATCTTAGGCATATTTGGATCAGGTTGGTTGTTAGTTGGTCTAGATTAAAGTTGCCCAGGTTTTGGCTTCTTCGCTCGAGCGAGGACACCTTTTTGTGTCTAGTCGCTCGAGTGAGAACTCCTGTACTCGAGCGAGATTTGTGATCTCCCAATAATTTGTTCAGACCTGCAAATGTTCTGGGAGGGTATTGTTGTTTGCTCGAGCAATGGTCTGTTGTGTTGTTGTTCGCTCGAGCAAGAACTCTGCCCTTGAGCGACGGTCGTTTGTCTGCAAAACTTCTAGGGATTTGTATTCTATGCTCGAGCGACACTTCTTGCGCTCAAGCGAGGTCACTTATTGTGTCTGGTCACTCGAGCGACAACTCCTTCGCTTGAGCAAGCCTCGCGTATATCAGTTTTATATCACTTTTTGATTTCTTTTTTACTCAAAACCCTAATTTGGCACTCTCTCTCCCTAAAATACTCTCTCTCTACAAATACACCTAGATTTCAAGATCTCTCAACCCTAGTTCCTTTGTTAAAAAGATAGAGCATCTTGTGGGCTTCCATTTGATCCGAACAAAGTTGAGTTTGGGCATTCTTGAAGTTCTTCCTTCTCTCTTTTGGGCTTCTACTCTTGAGGTAGAGATATTCTACACCTTAATGTGGTTTTAACCTAGATATTTGTTGTTGTGTATAAATGATGAGATTTGGGAGTGATTTTAGGTAAACTAGGGTTTGAGCCCAAATTAAAAAGAGGGGTTTTCCATGTTGGGTTACCAAATGAATGTGGGGCTTTGAATATGAAGCTCTCTTGTGATTAAATGGTGAAACTTAGCCTTTGAGTTGATATTTGGAAAAAGGAGAAAGTTTTCCCTAGTTTGTTTGGAATAATTTATTTTGTATAAATAATGGAATTGATATGAGAGATGTGAAATTGGGAGGATGCATGGATGAATGGTGTAGTTGAATTTGTTTAATCACTCACCTATGGAAATTTAATGAATTACATGTTATAAATATTGTATATCTGTTTAGAAATATATGTATTGGGCTATCGATGAAGGATAGTTATGATTGTGTTAGAAACTGCATGAGGATTATGTGAATTGAAACTAATCATTTAACTATGTCATTGAATACAACAGTATGTTGAGACATTGAATATGTGTGGTTAAATGTCATTGAATATGTCGGTGTCTTTAAATACATTGTATATGTATAATGTTTTGGGAGGAGAAATGGGATGTACTCCATGTTTTGGGAGGAGATAGGGGATGGACTCCATTGAAAATTAAGTTGGCCGAAGTGTCTAGAGTGAAAGTCCTGAAATCTTATGTATACATGGGTGCCGATCCCGCGGACAAAATTTTCGTAAAATGGCAAGATTGAAGTATTTATATGTTTGTTGTAGTGATTGAAAACCTTTGAGTTATACTCTCAGTTAGATTATTAGAGAATTATAAACTTTGCCTATGAGTTGAAATGAAATGAAATGAACTAATTTGAAATGAATAAATGAGAATGGATCTAGATGTGAACGTTGGTATTCGGTATCGTGTGGTCATGTGAATAAGATGTGCTTTGGTTATAAGAATTGAATATATATATATATATATATATACTTGACACTCATATCTTAGTTAAACCTCATATATTGTGATAGATTGTTTCTACTGGGTTTTGGCTTGCCTTCTTGGGAAACCATTTTCAGGTACGGGTGATATGCTTCCTCCAAGGACGTAGCTTGGGAAGGCCTAAGGGTTGGAGGGTCTATTTTTGTCATTTTGTGTTTAATTTTTTTTTTTTTTCAAGCCTTGGGCTTAATATGTATGGAACTTATGACTCCCTTTTGTTGTAACCAAGTTAATGTCTTGGAAAGATATAAGCCCGTAGGGTATTTATTTTGTTGTCATTAACTGACATTACATGCTATAGATTCAGGATGAACATTTATGAATGTATGAAGCATGTAATATCCTTTTGTAATATGAACTCTGATGAATGAAAATACACCAATTCTATTATACCTATTTCTCTTATGAGTTGAATTATTTGTATTATTTTGGGGGCGTTACAACGGAGCTATCATATATTCAGCTGGGGTACCAATTGGCTTGTCCACTGTTGGGATAGGATATATCGTTCCGCTGTATGAAGACTGGTATGTTTCAATGTGGAATGCACGATCTATGGAATCATATATGTTCCTCTCGTTATTATGGAATGCCACGACTGCATGGGTGCATGGGAACACAGGAAACCACTTATCTGCCACTGAAAAAAGAACACTTTCGTGTAGCCATATCAACCAACACCGACGGATGGGAGTGAACCTCGTACACATTGTCATTAGCCTGACTAACACACCATGGCCTGTTGTCGTTATATGCCGCCACCAACTTCTTCTTCATTTTTAGGCATAATATGTCGGCCCATGTCATGCTTTTAACTCTACGACCTGCCATCTGCTCCATTATTTGAACTCGTATCATATTTACTAGGCAAGTAATAGGAAGATGGCGTGCCTCACTGACCCAATTGTTGAAGGACTCGGCAACGTTTGAACACATTTCACCGTACTGCTGCCTCCTGGAAAATAACCGAAATCAGTGGTTAAACATGCCAGGCACAATAACATAAATAAAAAAAAAAGCAACGGTGCACTATTGTAACCCATTAGCCGAAATTTGTATTACCTGAAATGCGTGTTAGCCTAATGTTTGGGGTCCAAGTCTTTCACAAAACCTTTGATCACAGCCGGGCTGCACTTCTTCAAAACATCCATTTTCTCATTGAAACAATTAACAGTGGGCACGTAGGCACATTCCCGCAATTTGCGCATCAACCCAATTTTGTGGGCCGCATTAACATATTTCATACGGTCTCGTAGATTCATTTAGAGATGCAACAAACAATATGCGTGATGTGCCGATGGGAATATTTTGGCATAGACTGTAATAAGCCAGATATGAACGTCAAAGTTCGCCCCCCAGCGATAACTTGTTTCAAACTCTGAAGAAACCATTCCCAATTGGCTGCATTTTCGGAATCAACAACTGCAAACGCCACAGGAAATAATCCTACAGACAAAGCATGAATCACATGAAACCCCTACATTCAAATGTTGTTGGCAGGGAAATTACATATCAATAAAAAGTTATGCAATGTCTAATGTCGTATAACAATAAACGGTTCTAGTGTGTGTAACGTCATAAATGACAATTTCAAAAAATAGCGAATGACCATGTGAATATGTTTCCTAATACCAAAAATGGTGTCAATAACATGCCAACCTAATTAAAGAAAAAAAAAATAGTGTAGGTAAATTTATTTTAGTAATTTGAATTTGAAACATACCGATACCATGAAATTACCTTGATTGTCGTCTTTAGCAATAGTGGCAAGCAAATTACCTTTGAACCTGCCTCTCAAAAACGTTCCATCCAAAAACAACAAAGGCCGACAATGCTTGAATCCATCTATACACGTACGGAATGAAATGAAATATCGAACAAACCTCCGGCCGGTATTCTGTTCAAAGTCAAGGTTAATGTAACTGTTTGGATTTTTTTCCATAACAGAATCGTTGTACCACCTGAGTTGGACGAATGACATAGTGTGATCCCTATACACTTCACCCCTCACTTTCTCGACACCCAACCATGCCACCCGGTAACTAATCTCCAATCCATACTCATTTCTCAAATCAAACACCACATCCATAGGGCACGTCAATGGTTGATCACGCACCTGATCTGCAACAACATTAGACACCAAATCAGAACCCGTATGCTGGTTCTTGTAAGTACATACAACAACACCACATGTGTGCACGCTATCGGACCTCTTAATGCATAACACACCACTTGATGGTAACATCCTCGCATGAACTGACCATTTACACCCTGTGGGCTCTACAAACTTACACACGACTGTAATGCGAACAGAATCATTTTTAACGTACTTGAATTGGAATCCACGTTCCACGGCATACTTGCATAGAATTTCACGGAATTCATTTGGCCTGCCATCAAAGCATTGTCCTACGTGGGTAATCCCATACACCCATTGAGCCGACAAAAACGTCTTATACCTATTAGGACAGTATGTTGGTAACAAATCCCTCTGATCGTCTCCACCAATATTCTGAATACCATCTTGGTCATTTCCACCATCCTTCATACAATTAACCACCCCACAATTACCACCCATTCTAACACTCCGTGTCTAAATGAGGACCTCAATGTGTTTTAGTCCGAACGATTTACCAAGGCACAACATGTTGTGAATGTCATCATCACTAACAACCTTAAACTTCTTATACCTGGGAGCATCGAACAACAAACACACAGTCTCAAGTACCAACCCATCAAATTTCCCACAAATATCATCAACAATCTATGCAAACGACAACGCGCGATGCAACCAAACAACAATATTGTTTTGCCCGTAAGTACACACCAACAGTATTCCACCATCCACACCTATGACACCGACATTTTCGAACCCATTACAATGGCAACATAATCCATAAAATACAAACCATTAACTTCCATTCCACATGGCATTTGTGATGTTAATCTAACACAACCCACCCATACATGCCACACATTAATTCAGCAAACAAGAACAAAAAATGAACCAGTAAAACAAAACAACCCAAACATGGCCACCCAAAAATCAACACCATTGAGAACACAAAAACATACAAATGTAAAAATACACAAAACAAATAAGAACCACTCACTTGTTACAATGGCAGAACCCACACCAGTACAAACCCACCAATAGGCACCACAAATCGTAGTTGCACTGGCGTAATACACAACCGGAAAACCCAGTATAATGGCACGATGAAATGATCACTGTTACGGACAATGGTTACCACTGGAAGAAATCACCCTCACCACACTGAATGCCCCCACAATCTTCTCTTAGAAACTAATTAGATCAATGTAAATCAATCAAAATCCCCACCAATACGTTAACATTTCCTTATCCACACCAAAACAGAATAAATTATTTCGGTAACCAATCACACCAAGGGTATTAATGTAAACTTATATGGGATCAAATTACACTAAAAAAACCTGCCAAAAAAATGGGACTAAATGGTCTATAACAAAACTCTTAGGACTAAATGGTTTAACTTTCCTCCATACAGGATTTATGGGTAATTTTTCCTAATATTTGTGCAATAAATCCGAAACTATACTTAGAAACATATTGATACTAATAAATACCGTACCAATTGAAAAAACGATATTTTGTCTGGTACATGATTAACAACTTTGGTTTAAATAAATGGCATCTTCTTGAGGACGATGGACATGTATAGTCACGCTTAGAGTTTTGCAAATAACTCAGTTCCAACATATATGATACTAATAAATACTGTACCAATTGAAAAAATGATATTTTGTCTGGTACATGATTAACAACTTTGGTTTAAATAAATGGCATCTTCTTGAGGACGATGGACATGTATAGTCAAGCTTAGAGTTTTGCAAATAACGGAGTTCCAACATTGGACGAATACAAAAAAAATTATTTAATTGCGGACACATATATTCAGGCTCAGGGTTCTTTTGGGAAGTGAGTTGACATTTTGGCCTTTTTAGCCTAGAGCTAAAAAGTTCATTTGGGTTTGGCTTTTTGGTTTTTTGGACTTTTGTGAGAGAAAAAGTGAAATAATTGTGGTTTGGATGTAATATTTTATCTTATTGACCTTTTAGCCTTTTTTTTGGCTAAATTAGCTCCCAATTTCAAAAAAGTCTCATGCCAAACGAGGGCTCAATACAATGGGCATGAAATAGAATAATACCCAGAGAGAGGGAGAGAGAGAGAAGAGCCGTGGGCAGGTGCGAGATAATGGGAGGTAGACAATAAGAAAGGGCTAGGGCTTGGTTGTTCACGCTCTTGTATTTTTATAATTGGCAAATTACATTTTTTCCTTTTTATGTTTCGTCACTTTCATAATTTGGTCTCTAAAGTTTATGTTTTCTCACTTTGACTCTTTATGTTTTAAATTTTTCTCAATTTATTTCTAAAACTAATTTCTATTCAAAATTAGACAAACAAATGTCATAATAACCGCCACATAAGATAAAAAGTATATTATTATATTAAAGTTTAAGTTTATGTTAAAGATGTGAATTATATATAATAAAATATTTTTATGTCACGTGACTATTAATGTATCATTTTCTGTCTAATTTTAATATAAATTAATTTTAGAAATGAACTGAAAAAACTTAAAACATGAAGGACCAAACGAGAAAAAAAACAAATAAACATATATATATATATATATTTGTAAATAATGTTTTATAAATTTCAATTTATTTATTTATATGTCCATATATATATATATATATATATAAATATAAAATTATTTTCAACATTTTTATTTAAATAAACATATGCAACATTTTTTTGTTAAATTATTTGTGTTTGTCTATAACTATTGACAAATGAACTTATATATATATATATATATATATATGTATATTGCTAAGTATATGGTATAGAAGACTAATCTTAGTTTTATCGTTTCATAAAATATATTTTAATAAATATAAGAAGTGCCAAAATTCAAAAATAAGGGGTTCAAACATAGCTGGCTCAAAGCCTTGGCTGCTGCTAACGTAGTATCGAACAACCGATTTTGTACAAGTAGGTAGACATTGAGCCGCTTGAGTCTGGCCCCGAAGACTGAGTTAAATATTTTCCATTTTGTCTTTGGTAGTAGGTGTACATAGGTTTTGCTAAATGTATTAGGTTTTTGGTTATTCATTGTTGTGAGAAGCTGATGTAGGGTAGTTTTCATTTGTAAAATGAATTGTAATTGTGCTCAATTTACGAATGAAAATTATTTTTGCTATTTGTGCTTAGTTTATGTGCTTGTTAGCAGCTAAGTGAGATGTAAAATCATGAAATGAATGGAACAAGCTACCGAATTAAACATAACTATGAAGTGCTGCAGCTTGGCCAAATATATTAGTGCATATGCCCTTGGCCCAACAAGTTAATGAACCAGTCAGCCAAAAACAGCGGTTTGGGGATTTGCTGCGGCACAATGGTAATTCGGCTGAGCTTTGATAGTTAAGCCGAATAGATTGATGAATCTGCCTTTGCCCCAACAGGTTAATGAACTAGTCAACCTAAAAACGATAGTTCAAGGATTTGTTGGGGCACAATGGTAATTTGGTTGAGCTCTGATAGTTAAGCTGAATAGATTGATGAATCTGTCCTTGCCGCAGAAGGTTAATGAACCAGTCAACCTAAAAATGGCAGTTCAGGGATTTGCTGGGGCACAATGGTAATTCGGCTAAGCTTTGATAGTTAAGCCGAATAGATTGATGAATCTGCCCTTGCCCCAGCAGGTTACTAAACTAGTCAGCCTAAAAACAGCAGTTCAGGTGTTTGTTGGGGCACAATGGCAATTCGGCTGAGCTCTGATAGTTAAGCCAAATAGATTGATGAATCTACCCTTGCCCCAATAGGTTACTAAACCAGTCAGCCTAAAAACGGTAGTTCAGGTGTTTGCTAGGTCACAATGGCAATTCGGCTGAGCTCTGATAGTTAAGCCGAATAAATTGATGAATCTGCCTTTGCCCCGGTAGGTTAATGAACCAATCAACCTAAAAACAGCAGTTCAGGGACTTCCTGGGGCACAATGGTAATTCAGCTGATCTTTGATAGTTAAGTCGAATATATTGATGAATGTGCCCTCGCCCAGCATGAACTGGAAGGCCGAATGATCTTAGTTCAGGGAGTGGCTGTTGTGCATGAGTAGATTGAAGCCAGGCTTAGATATTTGGCCGACTAGATTATTGAATCTACAGTTGCCCCAGCCAATACTTGAACTGGAAGGTCGAATGATCTTAGTTCATGGCGTGAGGCTTTTGAAGTTTATCATTAATGAGATTGTCTTGGGGGTGCTGCACCAGTAAAGAATAAATGGGATGAGTGCTTTGTGCGCGTAGATCCCATTAGCATGCTCAAACCCAATATCCTAGCCAGTCTGTTGAGGAAGGTTAGACGAATGTCAAATAGACTATTCTTCAACGGTAGAGAAGATGGGAGGACATTGGGTGAACTGGACGCAGAGATGAATCGAAGTGGTGAGCCTATGCACACGAGCAGTAAGGTGATGAGGGAGCGGGAGAGATGCCAGTTCCCTCGTCATCGAAGTAGGCCACCCAGAAGGGAAAAGCAGCAGTAGGGCAAATCCCCTCAACCGTGCTCTAGAGGAGAATCCGATGCGACACCGCGCTCGTTGAGTTTTGCGGTCTTTGTGGGGAACAAACTGATGACGGAGGCGGATTCAATCGTTCATGACCCAAATGTGGCAGTCAAGTTCGCTCAACAGATTTTTCCACCAGGAGTCCAGCAGTCGATGGTCAGTCGACAGGATTTCGAAGTGTTTCGGGAGGGCATCCATGGGGCGGTGAAGGGGCTGTACACCGCCTATGAAATCGGCATGCGTCTACGTGCCGCACGGCGGGATATAGGGTAGGGAGACGAACGCATTTGAAGCTTAGAAGCTCGCATGGACAAGGCTGAGCCCGAGCTAAGAGAGGTCATGGCTGCCGAGGCTCAATCGGCCGGCAAATCGAACCCGATCGTGGAGGAGAGGGTGACCCAACAATTAATAAGTCATCCGATTGCCGATCGAGATACGGCCAGCATGTTTGCAATTGAGACTACCAAGGCTAGGGCTTATGAAAAAGGCTTCCACGACGGCCGAAAGGTCGGGACAAACAAGACCAAGGAAAAAGCCGAGGAGGTCTGCTGATGTGAGAACCGTGGATTCAAGCACGGATGGATCAAGGCACTACAGGCCTCGGACGCTCTCCGGGCAGTAGGCGTTGATTCGGCATCGCCGCTATATCAGAGTCATCAATTTCCCTTCGCGGCCTTCGAAGTTGAGAAGAGTGACGATGAGGGAGATGCCGATTTAGACTAGATATTGTAAACGCTTCAACACAGATTGCGAGCAAATTATGTATTTATTGGTTAATTTAATAAAGCACTCTATTTTAAATATTTTCATGTTTCGATTTATACATTCTAAGCCAGTCAGTTAATGTAATGAAACATTTCGTTTTCAATGCTTGCTTGTTTCAGCTTTCGTTAACTACGCGTGCTTTTTAATCGTAATATTAACGAGAAGCGTGCCGAATCCACGGCTTTTTTCTGCGCCAGTCGTGAGACCTACGAAGAGCGCTCCGAATCTGGGGTCTTATTCGGCCCAAACGTGACCCGTACGGATGGGGCTCCGAATTTGGAAGGCCTGGCCAATCGTGATATCTACAAAGGCGCTCCGAATTCGGAGGCTTAATCGGCCCAAAAGTGTAGTGCACTGATGGGGCTCCGAATTCGGAGACTTAAATCTTGGCCAATTGTGATATCCACAAAGTAGGGCTGGGCATAGGGTCATCCGACCCGCCCAAACCGCCCTACCTGATCCGAACCGCGCATGTATGGGTGGTTTCGCAAACACATTAGGGTAGGGTGCAGTTTGGATTTTATCTAATTTTCGAGTTGCGGGCGGGTTGCGAGTTTGACCCGCACCTGCCCCACCCGCCCGCATAAAACCTTTTTAAAAAAAAAAAAGCTGACCGTTTAAAAAAACCCCCTTTTTTCCCCTTCAAATCTGATCGTTCAAAAAAAGAAAAATCCTAATCTAATCAAATGAAGTTTGACAACAAATTTTTTTTTTAATTGTATTTTGGTTTTGGATGAATGTAAGTTAATGAATTTTTATTTTTTTTACATTTTGGATGAATGTAAGTTAATAAAGAATTACTTTCTTTCTTTCTTTTTTTTTTTTGTGTTTGGGTTAGGAATGATGAATGTAGATTTTTCAATGTAGGATGAATGCAAGTTAATAATAAATGTAGATTTTGAATGATTTGTTTAGGTTACGAATTGAATTTTTTGTGTTTTTTATTTTATAAGTTTTTTATAAGTTTTAATTCATTAATTATTAATGTTGGAGCATTTTATAAAATATCAGGAAAAATGTCCAAAATAAAGATTGACAAAATGGGAGGAAAAAAAAGGGTTTAAAAATAATTTTTGAAAAAAAGTTCAATCCGCAAACTGCTCGCAACTGCCTACACATCCGCGAACCCTATCCACACCAACCGCAAACCGCATTACGGGTGGTTATGGGTTGACTTTTTCCCAAACCGCATAGATGCGGGTGGGTCTAAACCGAACCGCAAACCGTCCCAAACCGAACTGCAGACACCCTTACCACGGAGGGCGCTCCGAATCCGAAGGCTTAATCGGCCCAAAAGTGTCCTGTATTGATGGGGCTCCGAATTCGGAGACTTAAATCTTGACCAATCGTGATATCCACGAAGGGCGCTCCGAATCTGAAGGCTTAATCGGCCCAAAAGTGTAGTACACTGATGGGGCTCTAAATTCGGAGACTTAAATCTTGGCCAATCGTGCTATCCACGAAGGGCGCTTCGAATTCGGAGGCTTAATCGGCCCAAAAGTGTAGTGCACTATGGGGCTCCGAATTTGGAGACTTAAATCTTGGCTAATCGTGATATCCACGAAGGGCGCTCCGAATCCGGAGACTTAATCGGCCCAAAAGTGTCATGCACTGATGGGGCTCCGAATTCGAAGACTTAAATCTTGGCCAATCGTGATATCCACGAAAGGTGCTCCGAATCCGGAGGCTTAATCGGCCCAAAAGTGTCCTGCACTGATGGAGCTCCGAATTCGGAGACTTAAATCTTAGCCAATCGTGATATCCACGAAGGGGGCTCCGAATCCGGAGGCTTAATCGGCCCAAATATGTCATGCACTGATGGGGCTCCGAATTCGGAGACTTAACAAGAAGACTTGTTTTAACGAGCTGAATTTCACAGTGAGAAAAATATGAGACTTTGCATTGCAAAAGTGAAATCTGTATATGGTGAATCATTCAAAACAAGTATCATGCCCCACAGATCGGGTTTAATGATAAAATTTACACAAATGTGCGGAATTCCAAGGGCGTGGCAGACTCCTCCCAGACATGTCTTTGAGCCGATATGGCCCTGTTCCTGCGATTGAGTCAATCTAGTAGAGGCCGTCCCAGTTAGGACCCAATTTTCCATCAGCCGAATTCCTGGCAACTGGAAGCACTTTCTTCAGGACCAATTCACCTGGTACATAGTGGCGTGGCTGAACACATTGATTATATGACTTAGCAAGTTGCTGCTGGTACCGTGCCATGAATGCAAGGGCACGGTCTCTTCGCTCTTCAATCAAAGTCAAATCCAAGGCCAGCATCATGTCGTTCGGTCCATATCAAAAACTTTTGACTTCAAGGTTCGGAGGCCGATCTCCAAGGGGATGATTGACTGCGTTCCGAAGCACAAAGCGAATGGCGTTTCCCCAGTGGACCGCCTCAGAGTAGTGCAATAAGCCCACAACACACTCGGCCATTCTTGGACCCATCTCCCTTTAGCTTTCTCCAGTTTCTTCTTGATGCCGTCCAAAATGGCTTTGTTGGAGGCTTCAGCTGGACCATTGCTCTGTGGATACGCCGGGGTAGAGAATTAGGGCCAAATACCATAGTTGCTACACAATTCTCAGTAGACGCAGCAATCAAACTGGGTGCTGTTGTCTGAAATAAGTGCTCTTGGAATGCCGAATTGGGTTATGATATTCCTCTATACAAAACGCTTCACATCAGTATCTCGAATGTGCGTTAGTGCCTCCGTTTCGACCCATTTTGTGAAGTAATCTGTCGCGACAATCAAAAATCGCTTGTTGCCCGGGCCTTGAGGTAATGGTCCGACGATATCAAGCCCCTATTGGGCGAACGACCAAGGACTAGTTATGGAACTTAACTCTTCAGCAGGCAAATGGCTTAAAGGAGAGAACTTTTGACACTATTCATATTTCTTGACGTAACACTTGGCATCGGCTCTTATTGTCGTCCAATAATACCCCTGTGTCACAGCTCGATGAGCCAAAGAGTGTCCGCCAGAATGGGCACCACAACTACCCTCATGTATTTCAGTCAGGAGTTCCTCGACTTTATCCAGGTGGACGCATTCTAGGTATGGCCCAAAAATGGATTTCTTGTAGAGCTTTCCTTGCGGATCCAGGTAATATCGCAGGGCTTTGTTTCGCAGCTTGTGTGCTTCTTTCTTATCTGTAGGGAGCTATTCGAAAGATAGATATGAAGTAATAGGGTCTATCCAACTCGGACTTGATTCTATGACACTGATCTGGACCGACTCCAAAGGGCCAATGCTCAACTTAGGGACGAATCCTACTTCAATTGTCCGTTTAATCTCTGAGTTGATGGTGGAGGCTAGGCAAGCCAGGGCGTCTGCATGCGTGTTCTAATCTCGGGTTATTTGGTTCAATTCATGATGGTCGAATTTTGCCAGCAAGGAACTCGTCGTTTTCATGTAAGCTGCCATATGGTCATTTTTGGCCGCGTATTCACCCTTTAATTGATTGATGACTAGGTTTGAGTCGCAAAAGATAAGAAGATGCCAAGCACCCAAGAGATATGCATTCCGTCAGACGGTTAGCAATGCTTCATATTTGGCCTCATTGTTCGATGCTTCAAAGCCAAGTTTGACTGCTTGCTCGATTATTGCCCCGTCGAGAGCCATGATCACTACGCCCGCTCCATTATCACGTTGGTTGGATGATCCGTCGTAGTACAACTGTCAAATGTCCCCCACATAAATTCTCCAATTCGGCTTAGGTTGAATTTGATCAGACTTATAGTCGTCGAGGTATCCAGTGAATTCGGCCACAAAGTCAGCGAGCACCTGCCCCTTGATCGAGGTTCTGGGCAGAAATTGTATATCATACTGGCCAAGTTCCAGAGCCCACTTTGAAATGCACCCTGATGCTTCTGCACTGCGGAGTACTGACCGGAGGGGGTAGTCCGTGAGTACCCCAATGGAATGCCCTTGAAAATAATGCATCAGTTTTCTTACTGCCATGACGAGAGCCAGGATGAGTTTCTCCAATGAAAGGTAACGTGTTTCGGCGTCAACCATTGCTTTGCTCACATAATAGACTGGCCATTGTTCCCCAAGCTCTTTGTACGGCGCTGACAGCCCAGTCGGAAACTGCCAGATATAAAATGAGCGGATCGCCTGCCGAAGGTGTTGTCAAGAGTGGAACTGATCAGAGGTAGGTCTTCAGACCATTGAAAGAGGCTTTGCACTCAAAGGTCCATTCAAAAGCTTTACCCTGCCGTAGGGTATGAAAGAATTGTCGGTAGCGATCAGTGGAACGGCTGATGAACCTGTTGAGTGCGGCAGCCATCCCCATCAACTTTTGGACCTCCTTGACCAATCGAAGGGATCCGAGTTCCAGGATTGCTGTGATTTGCCTCGAGTTGGCTTTGATTCTACGGTGATTGACAATGTAGCCCAAAAATTTGCCAGATCCGATCCCAAATGCACACTTGGAAGCGTTCAGCTTCATTTTGTACTTGCGTAAAATGCCGAATGTCTTTTCCAAATCGGCTAGGTGAGTCTGCTCTTCTTTAGACTTAACACCATACCGTCAATGTACACTTCCATAGTTCGGCCGAGTTGCTCTTTGAACATGGCAGTGACTAGTCTTTGGTAAGTTGCCCCGCATTCTTCAGCCTAAAAGGCATAACCTTATAGTAATAGGTTCCTCTTGAGGTGAGGAATACAGTTTTGTCTTGGTCTTCAGGATGCATGGCAATTTGATGATAGCCTCTATAGGCATCGAGGAAGCTCATACGTTGATGACGCGCCATGGCATCTACGAGTTGGTCTATTCTGAAGAGGGGAAAACAGTCCTTGGGACAAGCTTTATTTAAGTCCGTGAAATCCACACAAACACGCCAAGTCCCATTTTTCTTTTATACAACCATAGTATTCGACAGCCATGTTGGATAGGTGACTTCCCGGATTGCCTCGGCATCAAGCAACCGGTCAACTTCTTCAACAACGGCAGCAGTGTGCTCTGCGGTTGACCACCAGCTTTTCTGAATAATCGGCTTACATTTGGGGTCAACATGTAAACGATGCTGTGAAACAAACGGTTCCACCCCCAACATCTCATACGGTGACCATGCAAATACATCAAGGTTACTGAGTAGGAAGGTAATTAGCTGTTGCCTGTCAACTTTAGTCAGGGAGGTGCTGACCATGAAGAATCTGTCAGGATTCCCATCAATTTCAACTCGATCCAGGGTTTCCGTGGCCTTTTCACTTGGGAGCCGCCCAACATCGTCGAGGTTCTCTCGATCCAGCACCTCGATAAAATTCACTTCTAGCTCTTTTGGTGTCTTTGCAACAAGGAGATAACAAGCTTGTGCCGATTTTTGGGAACCACGGATTTGTTCAATGCCACATTCAGTCGAGAAGCGGAGCAGTTGATGATAGGTGCTCGGCACAGCTTGTATGGTATGCAGCCAAGTTCGTCCCATAATGAGATTATACGGTGAAGGAAGCTTGACAACCAAAAACTCCACATCCACTGACCGGGAGCCCGCTCGAACTGGAAGTGTGATTTTGCCCAACGGGTATTCTGGATTGGCATTGAAGCCGAATAACGGACAATGGGCCGGAGACAGGTCCGACTCAGTGAAGCCGAGTTTGATGAAGGTCTTGTAGTAAATAACTTCCGAAGTACTCCCCTGGTCAATAAGAACCTGTTCAACGATAAATCTGTTTATGCGTAGTTCAATTACCAAGGGATCGATATGTGGGAGCGTTATGCCGATCAAATTGGAATCATCGAAAGAAATACTTGCAGCTTCATAGGGGCATTTCGCCGGTGTGACTTGCTTTTGGGAGTTGGGATACGACTGAATTGTATGCACTGTGGAAGCCATTGGCAAGCTGTATATCATATGAATTATGCCGAGAGGTGGTGACTTCTGCCACAAAGCAATTGTTTTGGTTGAATTGTTCTTTCGGGTGTATTGCTTAAGCCGACCGTCTTGTACCAACTCCTCGAGGTGATCCTTCAGCTCGTAACAACTATCGCTATCATAACTGTGGTCCTTGTGATATTTGCACCGCTTATCCCATCTCCTCGTGTCTGGAGGTCCCACCATTTTAGATGGCCATTTAAAGAACGACAAGTGTTGAACCTTAGCCATAAACATACTGATCGGCTCCGATAACTTCGTGTATTTCTTGTCGGCACGCCTTGCGCGCCTGCTATCCACTTGAAGGTGCTCATTAGCTCGGTGTGGACATTGGTCATTTGATCGACGCGAATCCCATCTTCTATCTCGTTTAGCCTGATTTCGTGATTCAGGGCTCCGTGGTGGTACAGCGTTTATCGACTGCACGATTTCGGGTGGGGCCGACTTAGTGGCATTGTGCCCAGCTTTGACCCGTAGGGCATCGTCTTCTACTTTGCAGTATTCCTCAACTTTTTTCATCAACGACCAGACCGTTTTTGGGGGCAGTCTGGTCAAAGAGTTGCGGAGGGCACTGTTTGGATGTAACCCCATCTTGAAGGCAGTAATGGCCATGGAGTCATTGCAGGCATCATCTACTAGATTAAAACATTCCCAATACCACGCCAAATATGCATGAAGGGTTTCTCCTGGTTGAATTTGCATTGCCCACAGAGAATCGGCTTACTTCAGCTGGACCTCATTAGTGATGAACCTTGCCTTGAAGGATTTTTGGAGTTGGTGGAACCTCTTGATCAATGCCAGCTCCAGTTTATAATACCACCTGACAGTCAGTGGACCCAAACTGCTCGGAAATATTTGACACATGAGGGTCTCGTTGTCTACACGAAGCGTCATGGCTTGCTTGTAATGGCGAATGTGATCGGTGGGGTCGGATTTACCATCATACAAGGTGAATGACGGTGCTTTGAACTTTTTGGGTAGCATTGCCCTTGCAATCCGTCGTACAAAGAGGTCATGTTGATCCTCTTCATCTGAATCATTTCTTCTTCGCTTTTTCCGTGCACGCAGACTTCCTTCAGAAGAACTGGAGCTATCGACTCGTCCCTTCTTTGTAGATTTTAGGGATGATGAGTCAGAGCCACTGCCACTATCATGTCTCTGAATTCGAGATCATCGACCATCCTTTCTCAGAGGTCGTCCTAGGTCTTGGCACATGACTTGTTAGGATTTTTCCACCTCCAAGGCCAAGTCTTGTCGAAGGCGCTCGTTTTCTGCCATCATGTTTTCCAACCTCTGTTCGTTTTGCTTCGCTTGCTCCATAATCGCTTGCATTGTCTCATGTGCTAATGTCGAGGGTGAATCGAAGTTCAAGGCCCTACTTGCGGTAATATTCTCTAGCCCAAGCATGTTGCTTGGAGTGGTTTCATCTTGTGGCGTAGGGTCGCCAGCGACTACCGGAGGATCTTCCTTCACGCCCGCAGTGGATGTGTTTGAGTATTCCACACACGGCGCCAATTGTGGAGAAGTGGTTCGGAAATAATCTTCAGGTCCTGGAGGGCACTTGTGATTCTCAACTAGTCACCTGAAAAGGAATGAACACTCCGGTCGAGGGTGCCGGAATTAGCACTCTGACGGATAAGTCAGTATCTACTCTCTTTGTTGCTTATGTCTGAAGTTAAGCTTACTTGTTCTCACCTACCTCTCTTTGATTGATATTCCTCTATTTATATTTCCCTCTGGACCTCAGAGTTGGGCCCACCTTTAGTCCACCGTGCAGTTATTCATTCGGCTCCTTCTGTTACTGACCAACATCTACTCAGCTCCTTGCTCAATTGGTTCTATGGCCAATTAGGATACCCCTGAATTTATATACAACGAGGCCGAGTGCAATGTATACATCTGGATTCTCTAAGAATAATATCCGGCCTCTTCACATCCCCTAATACTCGGCTCCCACACACAATAATAACTTAACACCCAGAGAATCCAATTCCAAAAGAAATTGAGATTCTAGAACCTTCTTGATCAAATGAACAGAACCTCAAAAGATTATGAGAGAAACAAATTTGAGCATTATGCTGAAAATGATAATATATTGAACCAGACCTCAACCAAATTCAAGAGAAGTCTTTTTTTTTTTTTTTTACTATAGTTTGAGTTGGTACCTTTAGTACAAACCCGCTGAAATGATTCTGTAAGAGGCACAACATGCTACATAAAGAACCCTAAGTATGACCCAACTACATAATTCCTTAAAATAGTTATCAACCACACATTTGAACAAGAGGGATCTTCAACATGGTTGACGGGTAAAAGTGCTAGTATCTTCTCTAGCCTTATCGCAATAACAGCAGACCCAATACATTTTTGAAGCTGTAAGTTACATGAAATTATGCCTTAATGTCAGAAAATTAGCAAGGGACAATCGATTTGAGATTAAATCCACCGATCTGGCATGCAATCCATAAAAAAGTAATAAGGTGTTAGAGAGACAGAGAGAGAGAGAGAAAGAGATCACCGAGAGAGTTCACCGAGAGAGAGAAAGAGAGCTCACCGAGAGAGAGTACTGATCTAATCTGATCTGATTTGAGATGGATGAATGACCTGAGATGGAGAAGAACTCAGTCTGAGGATGAAGAAGAGAAGAGAGAGAGAGTAACCAAGAGAAAGATGAGAGTGTGAAGAGAGAGAGAGAGAGAGAGAGTGAACGAGTGACGTGTTTGTTGAATTAGGGTTAGGGTTTAGTTTTATGTGAAACAAGAAATGATATTATGTGGGAAGGTATATTGTAAAAATATAGACTATTCGTATATAGTCTGGATCGGTTCCAATCCGGAACCATGGGGTTCAATCTGGAACCGATCTGTGGTCTATGAATTTTTAAATTTTCAATGCGGAACAGAACCACGGATTCAAAAAACCAATCCAAGCCTACCGAATTAGACTGGACCGGATCGGATTACGGATTATACAAATTCCTTGCTCAGCCCTAATCAAGATAGTGAAGTTTAAGGTAGCAATGAGTCAGAGCAAGCAAGTTGAAGCTGAGTTCAAGCGTGAAGACTCGGTCACAGAGTCTCTGCTAGATTGCTACGATGGAGAGGAGGCACGGAGAGGAGAGAGAGAGAGAGAGAGAGAAGGTTGGTGGAAAGGAAGAGAGTGATGATCAAGAAGAGGAACGAGATGAATAACAGATAGAGAGTGTGAGGAGAGAGAAAGTGGTTTTTTTTTAATTATTTTTGAACAGGAAAAAATAATGCTTTAAGGTGTCATCTCTGCATCCGTAGGCCTAGTCCCAAGGTAACCAGTTGTCAAGCTTATTTAACTCAACCCATAAGAAGAGACCCATCACCAAAGCACCAATAAAGCTCAGCCAGAAGCCCCCAGAAGATGCCAGGTATCGATTGGAGTACAGTGCAAGGTCTCTGCAGAGAGCCAACTTGATAATCCAGCATATTCGCACCCCCCAAGAGTCAAACTTGACTCACTTCTGAGAAATGAGTTGCCTTCACCATCAAGCCACCACCCCCAGTGGTAAGAGAGAGAAAGAGGTTGAGGTGTGTATGTTTATCACAATTTAATCAGCTATGGAGAATGGATAGTTTGATTATTTTACACAAACATGTTCTTATGGACATAATTGTTTAGCATGTAGATTTTTAGGCAAAAGAAATTCATATTTGAATTTATGGGCTGAGTGCCCAAAGTTAAGTAAGTTTAAAATTACAACAAAACACTATTAGTTAACTTTTTTTTTTAATTAAATAAACTAAATAAATTAATCTACATCCGAGCTTATTTGAAACCTTACATGAAAATTATATATGGGGCACCGTAATGTTTATTTAAAACTTATATGTTTTCTTATTGAGATAAAAGGGTACTAATTAAATGTTTATATTAAAGTGTTTCTAATATATTATTTTTAAATAATATTATAACTAATTCATTTAATATTTCTAATAGCATAACTATCAATTTCAATTTGAAAAACTCTTTCATTAAAAAGATACTGTTACAAGTATTGTCAATAATATTTTTAAACAATTCATGCATTTAAGAATTTTTTTTAATACGTCAATTAAAGTGAATTTTCAAGTTGAAAAACTTCTTTTAAAATTTTTAATTCTGAAACCAAATGTAAACCATATGTTTTTAAAACTATCATCTTCTAGTAATTTTAATTTTTTTAAATTCTATTAAAAACCAAAATATATCTAGCATATTTGAAATTCTTCAAATCTATTATGAATTGAAGAAACTGAGGAATTGATGTATTTAGTTGTAGACACCCCATTTTTGACCGTCCTTAAGACTTGGACCCCACTGATTGAATCTTTCGATGGTGCAGGCTATGCAATGCAAAGGTTTGATTTCTTTGGCAAGGAGAGCGTCAAATCCAAACCTCACACCCCATTTTTGGACCAAAACTATTTTGACCAAAATGATTTTAGACCTTAAAACCCTCTCTTTCAAAATATTTTTGAAAAAACGTTTCTACGATGTTCCAAGGCTCGCACTTCGTTAAATGTTGCGCTTTTCGTTAAACCGAACAAGAACAAAGTGGAAATGAATGAAAGAG
Organism: Camellia japonica; assembly: GCA_030407325.1. Taxonomy (NCBI): domain Eukaryota; kingdom Viridiplantae; phylum Streptophyta; class Magnoliopsida; order Ericales; family Theaceae; genus Camellia; species Camellia japonica. Next base: position 104,447,683 of record JAPPVO010000031.1, read on the forward strand.
AGGTGAAATCTTTGAAAATCTTTCAAAACAACTTATTTAGGGGTTTGGGGTTGAAGAAAAGGGGAGAGGAGGGAAGAAAATTAGCTGAGGAGCAGTTAGGCATCAATCCGTGAGAACCAAAACTGAGTAGTCCGCACTAAAAGAAGCATATCTCTTAGCACACTTTGAATTTTGATGTGAGGCTTCCACCATTGGAAAGAAGACTTCTGGGTCTTCAATTTAGGCACAAGAATGACCTACAAATGAGTCCAGACAAAAGAGATATGCCCATTTGAAATTGGACCTAGAGAGTAGATTTTTGCTGTCGGCCACAAATGTCACCTGTCGGCCGGCCACTAATGTCCCAAACTCAGATTTTGTGCAGATATTTCCTCTCCAGCTATTTTCACATTGCTCCAGCTGTCCTAATTCAGATATTTCGACCTAGAGCTCATATATTGCTATATATAGAGGCCATATCTCTCATATTGCAAGGTTAGCAAATTTTGGGAGCCTCTCTCTCTATAATTCTCTCTCTAGATTTCTCTCTCTCTTGCCCTTTTGTGCATACAAGTAGAGATACACTTCTAGTTTGCCTATCAACCCTTAACCAAAGTAGCTTACCTTTGGGCTGAGATTACTTGGAGCCTTGTTTGAGCTCTAGAAGGAGGATTGAGCTTAGTTTGTTGCCTATTTTGTACCTAAGTGGTGCTTTGCTTCAAAGGTATAACACTTACCTTATTTAAGCTTGCTTTGAACACTTGTTTTGCCATCTTCTTCTACTGTTTTTGAGCTGGTTTTCAACTGTAAAAACCTATGTCTTTCAGTCCTAAAAATGGTGGTTTGAGGCCTTTTTGAGTTAGGGGGTTGTCTCTCCTTTTTGCTCCTTAGCTTGTATAGCTTTTTGTGCCATCTTTCAAGGCTTTTAAATCAAACTTTTTGGGCCTTTAAACCACTGAAAATCAGAGCCTTTTTAGTGGCAAAAACCTTCTTTTGAAGTCCAAAATTGGAGGGGTTAGCCTCCCATCCTTGTTGTCTTGCTTGCATGCCTAGTTGCCTCATAAGTTAGCATGTTTTTGTAGCTTATCTTTGCCTATTTTGAGCATGTTTTCGTGTCTTTTTGTACTCCATTTCAGCACTAAAATCTCTACAATCTCCCTCTATTCTTCACTCTTTCATTTATTTTGAAAGTGGCTTTGAGCCCCTTGTTGGCTTAAGTGTGAAATTGAGACACTTGTGCTTAATGATTTTAATCCTCTTTTGAGGGTTTCTACTACCCAACGGCATGAGGTCTCTTTCACGCTTAAGGCACTTGTGGTTTAAGCCCTCTTTCCATTAGAGGACACTTACCTTTTGGAATAATCAATTAAAGAATTGATTGGTAAGCTAAAATGAGTAAATAAAACATGACAAGTAAAACTTGAGTAAGTTAAGCATGTTGCATTGCATGTGTTTGGATCGGACGTTAATCCAAACACAAGGAAAATGGGATGTTTCATACTCATAGTGATGAAACGTGTCATTTTTCTTGCTCACTGACACCCTTGATCATGCATGATAGGGTGGTGGTTATTTTGGTCTTGTTTGTGCATTCATTGTCCTTGTACAAGCTTGGTTCTCTAGCCATCATGCATTGAAAATGCTTGGTTGGTGGCTTGAGAGATGATAAGGAGGGTAGCAGTACACACATTTCTTGAAAATGCATTGCTTTGCCTTTGTTTGCTCTATGTTGCAGCAAAAGCAGAAGTCCAGAAATGGAAGTGGCTGACCGGCCACTTGAAGTAGCCGACCGACCACTTAAGGTGGCCGACAACCACTTTTTGTAGCTGACCTACCACCAGTGAATTTTTGCACAAAGGTGTTCCTGTGTTGGAGCAGAGGCATTCTGGAAGTTGGCACAATTTTCAGTGATCAAAACGAGTGCAAACAAAGGCATTCGATGGCAAGGCAACGACATTTTCGGGTGGAGCAACCGAGCATGCATGCGTCCCTCACCCTCAAGGCAATTTAGTCACTTTTGTTAACTTAGAATAAGTTAGTTATTTCATTCATACAAGTGTTGTAGTTAATTAGCTTAATTCGTTTTGTAATATTTTAGCTAGCTTAGAATAGTTAGTTAATTTATTTCAAATGTTGTAATAATTAACTTAGAATAGTTAATTAGTTTTGGTTTGTAATAGCTTAATTAGCGTAGCTAGCTTAGCCTATTCATTCGGACCCTCCTTCGTGAGGGCATAATGTTGTAATAAGTGTGTGTGCGTGCGTGCGTGTCTTCCAACCCCACTTCTTTCTCCCTTTTACTTAACCGCTTTCGATGGTTAGATTAGGGATCATGTTTCGATTAGCATACCTTACGCTTGCATGTTTGCATCATTCATTTGTCTTGCATGCACCGAGGCTCGGCGCATCATTCAAACTACATTGTCAATTCAATACTTCTTTGAATACGTGTTTCAAAGCATGCTATCAAAGTGTTGCAAATTCCATGATTAGGTAGCCGAGCCTATTTAATTTCATATTGCATGTGTTGCATTAGGCATCTTGTATAGTTAGGATCACGCATCGTTCTAACTAGCTTTCTGTTTTGGCTTGGAGTACTCGGTAAGTTTTTGCGCTTTAGCATACTTGCATGAGTGTGATTGCCATATTACCATGTTTAGCATGCTTGCCATGAGGCTATTTACTTACTTGCTAAACTGCATGAATGCTTGTGGATGAAAGCTTTTTTGTTTGAATTGGAACAATTCAACGAATGTGTGTTTTGAGCCCACTTTAAGAAGTGGCAAAATCATGTTTTAAGCTCACTTGAGGTGGCAATTCCGCGTTTTAGCTCACTGAGGGTGGCAAATTCAAACTATTTTCGAAAGCAAACATGAATTGAATTCATTCCAATTCTTGCAATTTTAGTCTATACTTGCTTGTGTGCGTCACATAGTAATGTTAGTTAATAACCGGAACAAGAACACATAATGTTTATAAAATGACATATCATGATAGTAGAGGCCGATCCTTTGATCGGGCCAGTGGGGGTGCTCATTTCAAGACCTTCCCCTCTCGTACCCAAGTTCCTGAGCCGAGGCAACTTTGGTGATGATGGACATGTGGCCTTTGGCACGAATCAGGATTTCCTAAATTTCCCAAAAACAAAATATTTAGGTGGCGACTCTGTATTCAAATCGATTTTCTAAAATGATTTGCTGGATTGGACTCTTTGGTGTTTATCAGTTTCACATTACACTTTGTGAGATTAGATTCAGAACTGTGATAGGAGTTCGAATTGTAGGACCAATTCGAGCTCTCCGAAAAGGGACGCGAAGAAAGTCGAGCTACAGTTTCTGGCAACTCTACGGGGTATTTAGAGAACTTGACTCGAACTCATGATATATTGTTTTATCTGCATTTATGTGTTTCTTTGCATTGCATTTACATCGGTGCGCCTAAGTCACACTGTTTGCCATCTGCTATTCCTGAGCGGTTTGCCTGAGGCTTGCTTGGAAAAGCTTTCCAAAAGGCTGACCGATTATGGGTTCTGCCATGATGGGAACACAACCCTTGGATCTGGACTACTGTTGTACCATTTGATCCTCATCTCACTTCTCGATGTTATGTGTGAGAGGTATATTAGGTAGTCTTGCTGAGGTACCCTTTTTGACCAATCGGCCTAGTTGCATATCGGAAGCCATAGAGACTGTTCCAAACTAGGACAGGTTGCTCACCCGAATGCAGGATTGTATAAAACTGCTTGTTTGCGTAGTGAACCCCTAGCTCTTGATGAGATTAGGATAGGGCAACCCTACACCATCATAAGGGTGTTTTGGCTCTCACTTGCTTGATACGTGCTTTTAGAGTGAAACTCTGCAAGGATGTATGTATCAGTTGCAAGTCTGGGCATTAGTTTTGGGACAAAATTCAATAAAGAGTACAGTTATTCAGCTGTGATCATATCTGTTCTCGTGAATTAGGCTGAGATCCTGCCTGTTTTCTCTTTTGCAAGGAAGTCCTAGAACCATAGCTTCAGAAAGCTCCAATATCCCCCAGGTACTCTGGACTTGTGTCGATAGACTTTGTCAGGTCAGAGATTCAGTTCAAAAGAGCAACTAGTGTTTTCTTCACCGGTGGCAGGGTAAAGAAGGGCCGGACAAGGCTCATTGGTTCAACTGATTTGGCAGTCACCTGTCAGATCACCTTCATTCAACTCAACAGATCCGTGATGGCACAAAGTCCGGAAGAAGTTGTGGCCATGATAGCGACATTAAACCAGGGAATCGCCAGGCAGGATAAGACCAATGTTGAAATGCAACGCCTATCTGGGGCACCTACCACACATCCAGTCTCGGGACCCCAACCGAACTTTGACCCACTTCCGCCAGCTGAAGATTTGCAAGGTCCAAATCCTCAAGAAGGGTTGGCTCAAGCTCAGGTTTTTAGACCCATGGTGCAGCCTAATGAGGGGCTTTTTCACCTTGGTATTAATGATCTCAATCCGACCTCAGTGAAAATTACGAACCTTGAGAAGCAATTCAAAAAGGCACAGGGCCTTAACTCCATTCCCGACATTGAGGATGGATACACCGAGGCTGCCGTACGACTCCCAAACAGATTCAAAATGCCACATATTGACCGTTTTGACGGGTCTGGAGATCCTATGGTACATATCTAGCTTTTCTTGGACGTCCTGAAACCGATGGGTCTAACTAAGCCACAGAAACTCTCTCTACATAAAAGAACCCTGTCGGGCATAGCAACTACTTGGTACGCCAAGTTAGAGGATAAAGTGAAGCAGAACTGGGAAGAATTGGTTGAGGCCTTTGTCGATCAGTATTCTCACAATACCTAAGTTGAAATGACCACTCAAGACCTTGAAGTAACCCACCAGAATCCTGGAGAATCTTTTGTGGAATTTGTTACAAGGTGAAGAGCAAAGGCAGCATAGATGGCAGATCGACCTTCTGAGAGGGACCAAGTGCAGATAGTAGAGCAGAATCTTGAGCATGATATGTTGCAAAAGTTAATAGGTGCTCCACTTTTCACTTTCAAAAGTTTGTATGAATTGGGGGTTCAGATCGAGAGTGCATTCAACAGAGAGATTATTCCCAGAACAAGTGAACCAACAAGGAGGGTGAGTTCCGAGAGTACCCATGCTGGTAATAGCATTATTCCCAAACCCATTGAAATTAATACAGTCGCCACAGCCGACCCTTTTTCCAAACCAAGCCTACAAATAGCCGACCTAACCCAAGCTCAGGGCAAAACTTTCACCCCCCTCTATATGAGCCTAACTAGAGCACTAAAAGTCCTGATGGAAAAAGGGTATCTTAAACCCCTTGATCCTCAACCTCTGCCTGACCCACTCCCTACCAGAAATAACCCCACCAAATACTGCGTGTATCATCAACAGCGCGGTCATGGCACCGATCCTTGCTACCGTCTTCGTTATGAGGTCCAGAATCTCATCGACAACCAGACGATAGCTCCACCTCATGACCCCAATGTCCAAGTACCTCATCCACACCTTAACCTCATCCATACACTACCATCCACCTACAACCCCAGCATATACATCACCCAAGCCCAAGGTGTTTATCCCAAAAAGCATGGACTTATGCATGATGGATGCACTCAAACCACAATCATCTCAAACCCGTGAACCCACTACTTCTGAGCTGATGAGAATGATTGAAGATCTTCAAAGAACTGTAGCAGATCTGGCCTTTAGGATATTGACTCTGTCATCAACCATGCCAGAAATTTCATGCCAAAAGGCTCTCCAATCTTGGGACAAGCTATAATTGAAAATGGCCAACCTAAAGCCATCCCAGGTCTAGGCAATGACATGTCGACAATAACTGGGCTCCGCTTTGATATAGTGACCCAATCCCTTGGCAAAGTGGAGGCAAATGGCAAGAACAAGGTAGGGGAAGGCATTGGTCCCTATGAACATCTTCAATGGGCTGTTGAGGCTTTGAAAGCCAAAGGACTGAACAAACAGCAAATGCTTGCAGTTATTGCAAAGACTGTGGATGGCACTTTTGCCACTTAGGATGAGAGCATTCTGAATCAAGGGGCAAGCCGGGAAAAGGGATGTCGTAGCAGAAATGCCCCTTTCAGCTTCAATCCTACACTCATAAGAGATCATCAAACCCAGTCAACACCTGCCAACCTCTTTGCTAGTACATCTAACACTCTATAAACCTCAAAGTACTAACCCCGAGGCCAGAGGCTCTTCATCCCGCTTTATATGACCTTATCCAAAGCTCTCCAAATCCTTATAAGACAAGGCCATCTCAAACCCCTTGAGCCTCGGCCACTCTCGGATCCCCTTCTGGCCAAGCATGATGCTACCAAGTACAATGCCTTCTGTAGACGTCCCCAAACGTCCCGGGAGAAATCCCGTTTTGTTCATTGGGCTCACTACAGTTCGGACTCGAATGTCACGATCCTGTATCTAATCTCGCAGAGTGCAATGCAAAACCGATGAATCATCAAAGAGTCCAAATCCGGCAAATCGTTTTGAAAAACTGATTTTTAGAAAGAAGTGCCAAACATGGACTGCTTTGCCAGATACAGAGTCGCCACCTAAATATTTTATTTCGGGGAATTTAGGAAACCCTGACTCGTGCCTAAGGCCACGTGTCCATCATCACCAAAGTTGCCTCAGCTCAGGAACTTGGGTACGATTGGGGAAGGTCACTTCGTGAGCACCCCCGCTCGCCCGATCAAAGATCGGCCTCTACTAACCATGATATCGAGTTTTGAAAACATTATGTGCTCTTATTCCGGTTATTAGCCTACAATTACTATGTGATGCACACAGCATACAAGTATAGACTGGATCATCTAAGTTGGAACAAAACATCTCATGTTTGTTTTTGAAAGCGGTTTGCTACTCGCAAGTAGGCTAAAATGCCGATTTTGCCACCCTCAAGTGGGCTTAGAAAACACGGTGATTTGCCACTCTCAAGTGGGCTTAAAACTCGCAATCAATGAATTGTTTCAATTTAAATAATCCAACCTTCACCCACAGGCAATCAGGCAATTATATCACATAAGCACATAGCCTCATGGTAAGCATGCTATCATGGCAGTCACTCACACGCATGCAAGGATGCTAAAGCATAAACACTTACCGAGTACTCCGAGCCAAAGAAAGAAGCTAATTAGAAAACATGCATGAATCTTAACTATGCTGAGATGCCTAATGCAACACATGCAAGAATGCAACTAAGATAGACTCGGCTATTCTAAGATGGCATATGAGATGCAACAATCGAAACATGTATTCAACTTGGAATTGAAGTACAATGCAGTTAGTATGATGCGCCGAGCTCGATACATGCAAGACAAATAAATGAATGCAAACATGTGAGCATAAGTATGCTAATTGAAACGTGCTCTAATCTAACCATCATAAGCTGGTAAATAAAAGGGAGAAAGAAGTGGGGGTTGGATAACATATATCACACACACGCACACTTATTACAACATTGCCCTCTCTCGAAGGGTCCGAATAAATAATACAGAATCGAATTAACTAATTATCACACAACACTAGCTAATTAACAAATTAACTAAGTAAGAATGTAAATTAAATGAAATAGGCTGCCTCGGCCCTGTTTTGGATGACAATGGATGCATGCATGCTTGAGTCGCCTTGTCGGGAAATCTATCGCGATGCCCCGATTTGCCTCTGTTTGCAACTAGTCCCAGAACACTATACAAAGCTCCAGAAGGCTGCTGACCAGTTTTTGCTGCTAGTTTCCGGTTTGCTGCAACAAAGAGCGAGAAAGGGGCATGGCAAAGTATTTTCAACATATGTGTGCATGACCACTCTCCCCATCATTGCACAAGCTCCAAGGAGTGCAGTCCTCGATCCTCGTACCACTAATCACGCATCCCGATGCATGATGGCCAAGGAGTCGGATTGCACGACTCGATGTAAAATGAATGCGCATATAAACATAACAAGGACTAAACTCCATCATGGGTAGTCCGGAGTGTCGGTGACCGGGAATTGAGGCACGTTTCGTCACTTGGAGTACGAAACGTCCCTCGTTTCCCGTGTTTGGACTAAACCCTACTCCAAACACAATGTAATACACATGACATGCATGAATGCAACTATAACATGCAACCTAAACATAATGCCACTAAATGATGCAAACATGCAAATGATGATATGCAAACACACTATTAGCATACACAATGCTATGGAATAATCAATGGCATACTCAATGCACACGAAAACTATATGGCATACACAATGCACGCATAGAGACTAACAATGAAATGATCAAGGCATACACAATGCAATGGTCAATCAATGCAACAACATGGACTAAATGGCATATACAATACGAGATGGACTTAAACTAAAATGAATGGGCCTCAGCCACACTCAAAACAGTGGCAAAACATGATGAAATGAAGCAACAACGCTCATGAAAACATGCCCAAATGCAAGGGACCAAAACTAAAGCACCAAGTGCCACTCTACCAAGGCATGGCAAGGGATGAAATATGGCATACATTCACACATTTTCCAGCTCTGAAATGACATGCAAGATGGACCCGAATCATGTAAACACCTCACACAATGCAAGCTAGATGGCCCGGATACCGAAACTAGTGAAGTGCATTACAATAGAGGTATACAAAGCATGACCAAATGGTAAAACCAGCCCCAAACAGATCCTAGGCAGGCCCAAAGCAGTAGGGAAATGGACTGAAATGATGGCTCGAAAGGCATGGAAATGAAGCTCATGCAATGGCCCATAAATGAGGTATTTAAGCACGACTCTCAATCACATTTAAAGAGTGGAAAACATGAGAATATGGCAACCTTATATGCTCTGAAATGTCATGTTTAATGATGCCAAAACATGCCAAGGGCCCAAACAACGCATGCTAGTGGACCCGATATGCAAAGCTAGTGAGCTTAATTGAACTATGACCATATACAACAATGCATGCATGACCCAAAACACTTCAAATAGAGCTAAGGCAGCCTAAAATATGAATAAAATTAGTTTGGATCATGGCCAAAATATGCTAGGAAAGAGGGCCAAAACATCATGCAATACAAGCTAGTGAACTATGATTTACACTACAACCATATGAAGCACATGAGAGGCCACCAAATCAGTCAAAAACAGAATCATGGCATGCCAAATGAAGCCCAAAAACTTACTGAAACTTGACCAAATCATGCAAGAATGAAGTGCTACTTTGATAGGCCATGCAAGGGATTGTTCTACACATGCAAGAATGACATCTAATATGGCAAAACCAGCTCTGGACAGAGCCTATGCAAGTCCTAAAACTCACTGAAAATGGCCTGAAACATGCTCAAGAAGTGTGCAAATATAGGTCCCTTTGATATGCTATGAAGAGGGTTGCTCTATACATGCAAGAGGCAAGCCAAAAGGGGCCAAACCAGCCATGGACAGAGGCTAGGCAGGTCTCAAAACTCACCAAAAAAGGCCTGGAACATGGCTTGGAAGCATGCAAATAAGGTCTCCTTTGTTAGGCCAAATATGCTAGGAAACAAAACAAGTGGAGAGAGGGTCACCCCTCTCTCATTTTGGCATTCAAAATAGCATGCTAACCACTGAAAATCCACTGGATTTCAGTGGATACAAGGCCAAACCAAGACCAATACAAAGGCCTAGGTGCATGGCTCAAAACAAGGTGAAAACAAGCATGCAAGGGGGTAGACGACCCCCAACAAAGAAGTGACCTTAAACAAACATGTAAAGGACCTCAAAATAAAACTTTTTTCAGTTTATGACAAAGCCCAAAAATGCTTGCAAGTGAGGCTAAAAGATGAAGCAAAATAAGGACCAAAAGAGGGAATAAGAGTGTTACCTTTGTAGCCAAGAACTCCAGCAGCTTTGGACCCAAAAACCCAACTCCTTAACCTCTAAAAAAGAACTCCAAGGTTCTTAGGTTAATAGTGGAGGTGTTTTGCTTGGAGATGGTGTGCAAAGGGTGCAAGAACAAGGCCCTTTTGGAGCTTGAATATAGACATATAGAAAGAGAGGTGTGTATGCCTTAGACCAAAATTCTGAACCTTTACTAATGAGGGAGAGAGTCCCTCTTATAGAGATACAAGCCTTTAGCTTCTCAAAGAAGCTTCAAACCAAGATTGAAGATCCTCCATACACGTGTATAGAGGATCCAGTCTGTGCCTCCCAGCTGGCATAGTTGGAACCAACTCACAAAGACAAAGCTGCAGAGAGCTGGCCGACCGGTTCAAGTAGTCGGCCGACCACTTGCCCTGGTCGGCCGACCAGTTTCAAAAGGGTCAGCTGGTCGGTGGCCCTAATTGGTGGTCTCCAAGGTGAAAGCAAGCTAGTGGTGGTATGGGAGACTAGTAAATGTGGCTCAAAATAGAGGGAGACCAGTTTCCCGACAAGAAAATCGGCTGGAGGAGAGAGAAATGGTCTTCAAAAGAATTTCTGGTCTCCCACCCTTCCACCACCTTCCAAACATGGAAAACAAGGTCCATACCAAAAATAAACCAAGACGGATGCAAAACGAGGGCTCGGGTACCAAAACGCGCAGCCGGGTGCCCCGAAAACTGACTGTTAAGCATCGAAAGTGGCAGGCGACCACGAAGGTGGTCTCCTGGGCCACAGTGTCCCTCTAGAGAGAGGAAACAAGGTGTGTGCCAAAAAACGGAGCAAACGGAGAAAGTTAAGCGGTCCCGAACTGAGGCGTACGGCTGACGGCTCCGAAAATCGGAAACTGGTCTCCAAACGGGAACAGTGGTCTACGACCATGAAAAGTAGCCTACGGCCACTGAGAGATAGTCTACGAGACCTCTCCCTCCCTTCGGGAAGAGAAAACAAGACTTGGTTCGCAAACCGAGGCAAAGCACAAAAGGTTCGAAGGCCCGGAGGTAAGGCTCTCAACCAAAACTCAGGAGACTCGAAACGAGCACAACATGCACAATCACCGAGCGCTCAATCGATGACGCCTGAGTCTTAAGGTTGGTCAAAAATGGGGTGTCTACACCTTCCATCAACAAACTGGTTATGGAACTGACAGTTGCTTTCGTCTTCGCCATGAAATACAAGATTTGATTGATAATAAGGTCATCTTCGCACCAAGTCCTCCAAAATCTATCGGCATTGGATCAGTGAACTTGGGAGATAATGTGATTATGTGATCGGGGCCATGAACCACCTGCTGATGGCGCTTATTTTACTCCAGATGTAGTGGATGGCATGCACTATTTTGAGTAATTTGAAAATGCTGTTTATTGTACTTTCTGACTTGGGTATTGAGTCAATTCTGTTGTGTTATATTGAGTCTATCTTGTTGTACCGAGTTAGTCTTGTTGTGTTAGAGTCAAGTGATTTCAGGGATGTTACCTCGGATATCACCATCATGTTTTGTGTTTGTCTTTTACACTCTTTCTTTTGAGTCTATTTCTTCCATGAAGCCAGTTGTGCCAGCAAATCTGAATGAAACGGCAGTGATTTTCACCTACTTTCCTGTGCCTTGAAATCATTGCATTGACCTAAGTTTTTCAAAACTTTTCTAACACTGTGATGAAAACGGGATTTGCAAAAATTTGATAAACTGGGAGAAAGAGAGGCATGCTAAGCCCTTAATGAATGAGATCATGCTTGTTAATGTAAGTACTGAGAAGGATCCTGGCCTGATCCAGATTGGTTCTACATTGTCTTCAGCGTGAGCGATTAGTCGCTTTCTTAAAAGATTTTAAAAAATGTTTTGCGTGGTCTTGCAAAGACATACATGGAATTGATTTTGAGATTGCGCAGCATAGGATCGCTCTCAGCCTCAAGATTCGACCCCTTCGCTTTCAAACCTTGAACCTTGACTCAGAATGTTCAACGATCAATCACAATATAAGGCTTGTATGGCCGGATCGGAAGCAACCCTTCAACTAGGAGCAAGAAGGTCAGATGTCATCAAAGGAAGCTTGCAAAGTTAGGTCAGAAGCATCCCTTGAACTAGGGGCAACAAAAATGTCAGATGTGCTCAAAGATTCAAAGGATGGGTCATTTCGCAAACCAATGAAGACTGGCAAGAAAGCCAAATTCCAGAATCTAAAAGAAGAAAGTTTATTACTGAAGGACAATCAAGTTCTTATCCGCAACACTAGAGGCAAATTCAGACCTGATTGGATGGGCTCCTACATCATCAGCAAAGAGCATCCATTCTCCTGGATTCAAATGGCTTCAAGATCTCAAACCGATCAACATGGACAAGTTACACTTTTCTATCCTTGAGAGACTCGTTGGGCTGAAAACCCAGAAGGGCGACCCAGGCAAAAGTTAAAGCAAAAAATGAAAAAATGAAAAGAAAAGAAAAGAAAAAAAATGAAAAGAAAAGAAAAACAGAGCTCGCAAGGTTGAAAACCTGGAAGGGCGGCCTTGGCAAAAGTTAGAGCATAAAAGGAGAGTGTCAACACCCGAGTGAACCTCAACCCGAAACTACGTATGGCCTGATTCCCATGTTTGGGATACATAGGCAACTTCATCTTGAAGTTCGGCCCCAATCATTTTCAGCCTGCTTGGCTCATTCATGTTTATTGGTTTATCCTTGTTCAAACTCGGCTATCTTATCCATGTGCAAATTGACTCATCTTCATTCAAAATTAATTGTTCTATTCCATTGGAAGATTCAGCTGCAAGACAATTCAAGTTCAGATATGAGGTTGTGCATCTCAAGAGTAAATTCTATGCTGGCTGAGCAATGGCCATTTGCAAAAACAGTTTTTGAGGATTTTTAATGAGGTTGACTAATTTTCTCAAAAATTATTCCATTTTTTCAAAATTGGACCATTTCTTGGACCCAAAAAAGGAAAATTTCAATGCTCATAACCTGACTTGCATGATTTCAAATCAGAAAATCGAACAAGTATGTTAATCTAACTCTCATATTGGTCAAAATTGTTTTAACAGAAAACCAAAACAAAAAATGGTCAAAATGATGAACTAGGGGCACAGTTGAGTCAGGTTTTCTGTCTTTTCCCCATTGTCAACATACTTGCCAGGAAAGGCACCATATTTGCCAAAAAGGGCACCATATTCGCCAGAAAGGGCACAACTGAAGCTAACAAGAAAAGGGCCGAAAGCTCTCTCATCCTCCAAGCAGCGAGGTATTAAGCCGAGTGCAAAGCATGAATTGAAAATGGAGCAGGGTATTCCATTCCCTCATCTGGACAAGTCTGATCACATCCAAACTGGCCAAGGACATCTTCAACCGATGTAAGTTGCAGATCTGTTGCACATCCGGTCGCATCACAACCCCTCTGTGGAAAAGCTCACTGTTGTGAGCAGAAAAAGAAGAATCTGGTAGAATACTAGGGGCAAGAGCCCACAACTTCCTATTTATCCATCAACCACCCAGGGGAAGGATAAAAAATAAGAGAGATTGAAGAATAGAGAAATGTGCGCTGAGAGAAAAGTAAGGAAAGGGCTTTTCATAGAAAAAGAGATTGAGTGCCAGAGTGATGTGAGAATCACAAATGAGAGAGGTTGGGAAACAATACCCGGAGAAACTGGCTCCTCATGGATCGAGAGGTCTCCCACCGATGGATAATAGAATGTCCAAATGTTGTGTTTGTTGTTTTTGGTTTGTCTTGATTCTTGTTTTGAGTTGTTTTGCGTGTCAATAGATATGTTTAGGTTGTTTTACCTTTGTTTTCCTTTGTTGAGTTGTTTTGACTGTGGTTGGTCATAGGCTCAATACCCGGTTGAGAACTCATTTCTCAATTTCAAATTCAAAAAATCATTTTGTGCTTAAGGTGCTGTGTCATTCTCTACATTTGTACAAAACAGGATCCTTTCTTTCATAAACTGCAGGGTTCAACCCAGGTCATGTGAGAACAATAAAACTAGGACCTATCTGAAGCTACATAGGTTCCGGACTGCAAAACAAAATAAAAGAGGGAAAATTTCGAGCATCTGAGTGTGTTTCAACTTCAACAAATTCCAAGACTGCATATTAGGTGCACCTTCTCAGGCCTTGCCTTTCACTAGAGTATGAGCGTATCTCGACCCCAAGTTTAAGCCTGCTTCAAGTCAGAATGGCAATCCAAGCAGCACCCGTGGTTTTCATATGCAGATGTTGCCCCTTGCCAATATGAACAGAATGTATCCTTTTTGAAGTCCTTCGAGAGGCAAATTGGAGGCATCAAAGTACATATTTGATTCTCTTCTATTGCATAGAATGTGCACTTTCATATACACTTCTGTTGCATGCATGCTGCGCATCGTTTATGATTCTTGTATAGAATATGCTTTCAATGTTGCATAGAATATGCCTGTCTCTTGCATAGAATATGCTTTCAAATATTGCATAGAATATGCTCTTGTTTCATGCATAGAATATGCTTTCAGTGTTGCATAGAATATGTTTTTGTCTCTTGCGTAGAATATGCTTGTTTCATGCATAGAACATGCTTTCAATAAACATCATGCATCTATCGCACAATAATCTCACTCAAGTGCATCTATTTCACAATTTCATATCACTCGCATCGTCTTGTGCACCTTGTGGTCGTGTATCACTCGCACTGTCTTGTGCACCTTGTGGTCGTGTATCCTGCATTTACACTCGCGCTTTCTTGCGCATCGCACTTTTTTGTGCAATTTACACTCGCGTTTTCTTGCGCATCGCACTTTCTTGTGCAGTTTACACTGGCGCTTTCTTGCGCTTCGCACTATCTTGTGCATTGCTCTCATCTTGCATAGAAAATGCTTGTATCTTTTGCATAGAACATGCTTCGCGCTATTTTGTGCAATTTACTTGCACTTGTTAGTGCATTGCATCGTACTATTTCGTGCACCTCACATGCACTTGCTTGTGCATTGCATCACCCTATTTTGCGCACTTTACCTGCACTGTCTTGTGCACCCTGCATCGCACTGTCTTGTGCATCTATATCGTACTATTTTATGCACCCCGCATCGCACTGTCATGTGCACCTTGTATTATTCGCACTGTCTTGTGCATTTGCATCGCACTGTTTTGTGCATTTAACCTATATTGCACTGTCTTGTGCACACCTATATCGCACTGTCTTGTGCACATTGTATTTTTGTATCTTTCACACTGTCTAGTGCATTGCAATTCAATCGCGCTGCCTTGCACATCGCACTGTCTCGTGCACTTGTATAGCACTGTTTTGTGCATTCACTCTTGGTTCCCACTGTCTTATGCACTCCTTAGTCTAGAAGACCTTAAATCCTCTAGAGGTGCAATTCCTTTGGTGTTTGTCGTGCCCGAACAACTTCTAGTGGTCTGGTATAGCCACCTGCCTGTGTTTGCGATGAGTTCCTAGGAGATCAACTGAGACGGTGGAAACTAGAGTTTGAACGGTTGATGCCTAGAATGCAAAGGTTCGGGATTTCCAAGACTAAAGTCTGGTTTAAATTCCCAGGGGTGTATTATCGGCTTGAAATCTGTATGGCAACCCCATAGGTTGAGGTAGCGTGTGTGCGCCTCAATTCTAGATACTGAACCAACCTAGTCTGTCACCCTATTGGAGAATAGGGAAAGCTGCGACCATAGCCAGGGAGAAAAGTAGTACCTATGGTTTGGGAACGCAAGATATAGAAGGGGAAGATCCCCAGCAGCATAAGGTGAGTCATCACCAATTGCCTTTGTAAGGTACTTTCACTTCCCAGCTACATCGCATTTCATTATCTATTATGTCTATTGCATTGTATATAACATCTATCGCATGCATTTCCTGCATTATCCATTTTATCGCCTGCATTCTTTCCATGTTAAGCTTAGTCTGGCATGTGCTCATACATTTCCTTCGTTGAAGCATGGTTCTGTGGTAATGTGTACGTGCCTATTCCACTAAGAGAATTGTGGTCTGAGGGTTTTGGCACCTTTTCTGTGTTAGACGTGGTCTGTTTTGTGTCCATACCTTTTCTAGGTAAAATGTGGTTTGGCCGCGCACCTTATTCACTGCATCCATTGCATCGTACTTTGCCTTGTTGCATTCAGCATTTAGGATCATGATCTTTCCTGAGCAGATCATTCTTCACTTATATCATGCCACCCAATTACTTGTACTCTGTATTCTTTCTGCGAAACACATAGTTTTGCATGTGCACACACCTATTCCACTAAGGAGAATTGTGGTTTGAGGGCTCTGGCACCTTTTTTGTGTTAAACGTAGTTTGATTCTGCATCTCTATCTCTTTATGATATTTGTGTTGTTTTGTACTGTTTATGGTTTGATAATTCAATTAAATTGTATATCATGTGCATTGTGTCGTTGCATTGCATATCGTCTGTATTGTTTTGTTATATTGTGTATCATATTGCATCATGCCCCTAAACTACGCTGGTTTGATTCTTTGCAAAGGGATACGTAGGCAACCCTTGGGTTCAACCAACAGCATTTGCATTTTGTTTATTTGTCCAAGTCTTCGGCCTTGTCAAAAATGGGTCGTCTCTAGGCTTTAACATTCACTCACGTCATTTCATGACTTTCGAGTTCTGTCAAAGAGGGGCAACTGTAGACACCCCATTTTTGACCGTCCTTAAGACTTGGGCGCCACTGATTGGATCATTCGATGGTGCAGGCTATGCAGTGTAAAGGTTTGACTTCTTTGGCAATAAGAGCGTCTAATCCAAACCTCACACCCCATTTTTGGACCAAAACTATTTTGACCAAAATGATTTTATACCTTAAAACCCTCTCTTTCAAAATATTTTTGGAAAAAAGCTTCTACAATGTTCCGAGGCTCGCATTTCGTAAAATGTTGCGCTTTTCGGTAAACCAAGCAAGAACAAAGTGGAAATGAATGAAAGAGAGGTGAAATCTTTGAAAAATCTTTCAAAACACCTTATTTAGAGGTTTGGGGTTGAATAAAAGGGAGAGGAGGGAAGAAAACTAGCTGAGGAGCAGTTAGGCATCAATCCGTGAGGACCAAAACTGAGCAGTCTGCACTAAAAGAAGCATATCTCTTAGCACACTTCGAATTTTGATGTGAGGCTTCCACCATTGGAAAGAAGACTTCCGAGGCTTCAATTTCGGCACAAGAATGACCTGCAAAACAGTCTAGACAAAGGAGATATGCCATTTAAAGTTGGACCCGGAGAGCAGATTTTTACTGTCGGCCACCAGGGGTGGCCGGTCGGCCAGAAAAGTGGGTTGCCGGCCACTAATGTCCCAAACTCAAATTTTTTGCAGATATTTCCCCTCCAGTTGTTTTCACATTGCTCCAGTTGTCCTAACTCAGATTATTCAACCTGGAGCTCATATATTGCTATATATAGAGGCCATATCTCTCATATTGCAAGGTTAACAAATTTTGGGAGCCTCTCTCTCTAAAAATCCTCTCTCTCTACAATTCTCTCTCTCTAGATTTCTCTCTCTCTTTCCCTTTTGTGCATACAAGTAGAGATACACTTCTAGTTTGCCTATCAACCCTTAACCAAAGTTGCTTACCTTTGGGCTGAGATTACTTAGAGTCTTGTTTCAGCTCTAGAAGGAGGATTGAGCTTTGGTTTGTTGCCTATTTTGTACCTAAGTGGTGCTTTGCTTCAAAGGTACAACACTTAACTTATTTAAGCTTGCTTTGAACACTTGTTTTGCCATCTTCTTCTACTATTTTTGAGCTGGTTTTCAATTGTAAAAACCTCTATTTTTCAGTCCTAAAAATGGTGGTTTGAGGCCTTTTTTAGTTAGGGGGTTGTCTTTCCCTTTTGTACCTTAGCTTGTATAGCTTTTTGTGCCATCTTTCAAGGCTTTTAAATCAAACTTTTTGGGCTTTTAAACCACTGGAAATCAGAGCTTTTTCAATGTCAAAAACCTTCTTTTGAAGTCCAAAATTGGAGGGGTTAGCCTCCCCTCCTTGTTGTCGTGCTTGCATGCCTAGTTGCCTCATAAGTTAGCATGTTTTTGTAGCTTATCTTAGCCTATTTCCAGCATGTTTCTACCTCTAAATTGGGTTGCTTTGCCTCTATTTTAAGCTGTTTGTGTTGTATGAGAGGTCTTTTGCATAGTTGTAGTGTAAAGGGCTTCACTAGCTTAATGTTTTAGGCTTTTATACATGAATTACATGAGTTTTTTGCATGTTTTAGTGTTTTGTTGCACTCCATTTCAGCATTGAAATCTCTACAATCTCTCTCTATTCTTCACTCTTTTATTTATTTTGAAAGTGGCTTTGAGCCCCTTGTTGGCTTAAGTGTGAAATTGAGACACTTGTGCTTAATGGTTTTAATCCCCTTTTGAGGGTTTCTACTGACCAATGGCATGAGGTCTCATTCATGCTCAAGGCACTTGTGGTTTAAGCCCTCTTTCCATTAGAGGACACTCACCTTTTGGACTAATCAATTAAAGAATGGACTGGTAAGCTAAAATAAGTAAATAAAACATGACAAGTAAAACTTGAGTAAGTTAAGCATATTGTGTTGTATTGCATGTGTTTGGATTGGACATTAATCCAAACACAAGGAAAATGGGACGTTTCATACTCAAAGTGATGAAACATGTCATTTTTCTTGGTCACCGACACCCTTGATCATGCATGATAGGGTGGTGGTTACTTTGGTCTTGTTTGTGCATTCATTGACCTTGTACAAGCTTGGTTCTCTAGCCATCATGCATTGAAAATGCTTGGTTGGTGGCTTGAGAGCCAAGAACTACACTCCTTTGAGCTTGAGAGATGATAAGAAGGGTAGCAGTACACACATTTCTTGAAAATGCATTGCTTTGCCTCTATTTGCTCTTTGTTGCAGCAAAAGCAGAAGTCCAGAAATGGGGGTGGCCGACCGGCCACTTAAACTAGCCGACCGGCCAGTTAAGGTGGCCGACAGCCACTTTTTGTAGTCGACTGGCCAACAGTGAATTTTTGCACAAAGGTGTTCCTGTGTTGGAGCAGAGGAATTCTGAAAGTTGGCACAATTTTCAGTGATCAAAACGTGTGCAAACAGAGGCATCCGATGGCAAGGCAATGGCATTTTCGGGTGGAGCAATCGAGCATGTATGCGTCCCTTGCCCTCAAGGCAATCTAGTCACTTTTGTTAACTTAGAATAAGTTTGTTATTTCATTCATACAAGTGTTGTAGTTAATTAGCTTAATTCGTTTTGTAATATTTTAGCTAGCTTAGAATAGTTAGTTAATTTATTTCAAATGTTGTAATAATTAGCTTAGAATAGTTAATTAGTTTTGGTTTGTAATAGCTTAATTAGCGTAGCTAGCTTAGCCTATTTATTCAAACCCTCCTTCACGAGGGCATAATGTTATAATAAGTGTGCGTGCGTGTGTGCATGTCTTCCAACCCCACTTCTTTCTCCCTTTTACTTAACCGCTTTGATGGTTAGATTAGGGATCATGTTTCGATTAGCATACCTTATGCTTGCATGTTTGCATCATTCATTTGACTTGCATGTACCGAGGCTCGGCAGATCATTCAAACTGCATTGTCAATTCAATACTTCTTTGAATACGTGTTTCAAAGCATGCTATCAAAATGTTGCAAATTCCATGATTAGGTAGCCGAGCCTATTTAATTTCATATTGCATGTGTTGCATTAGGCATCTTGTATAGTTAGGATCATGCATCTTTCTAACTAGCTTTCTGTTTTGGCTTGGAGTACTCGGTAAGTTTTTGCGCTTTAGTATACTTGCATGAGTGTGATTGCCATATTACCATCTTTAGCATGCTTGCCACGAGGCTATTTGCTTACTTGCTAAACTGTATGAATGCCTGTGGATGAAGGCATTGTTGTTTGAATTGGAACAATTCAACGAATGTGTGTTTTAAGCCCACTTTAAGAAGTGGCAAAATCATGTTTTAAGCCTATTTGAGGTGGCAAATCGGCGTTTTAGCTCACTCGTGGGTGGCAAATTCAAACCATTTTCGAAAGCAAACATGAGTTGAATTCATTCCAATTCTTGCAATTTTAGTCTATACTTGCTTGTGTACGTCACATAGTAATGTTAGTTAATAACCGGAACAAGAACACATAATGTTTATAAAATGACATATCATGATAGTAGAGGTCGATCCTTTGATCGGGCGAGCGGGGGTGCTCATTACAGGACCTTCCCCTCTTGTACCCAAGTTCCCGAGCTGAGGCAACTTTGGTGATGATGGACACGTGGCCTTTGGCACGAGTCAAGGTTTCCTAAATTTCCCAAAAATAAAATATTTAGGTGGCGACTCTGTAATCTGGCAAAACAGTCCAGTTTTGGCATTACTTGATTCAAAATCGATTTTCCAAAATGATTTGCCGAATTAGACTCTTTGGTATTTATTAGTTTCACATTGCACTTTGTGAGATTAGATTCAAAACCGTGAGAGGAGTCCGAACTGTAAGACCAATTCGAGCTCTCCGAAAGAGGGCGCGAAGAAAGTCAAACTACATTAGTGTTATTTATTTATAAGAGGGGGTTTTTTTTTTTTTTTTTTTTGCTACTATTCAGTTTCTAAAATTCATCTCAATCCATGATTTTTGGCGCCGTTTCAAAACCAAGTTTGGGGCTAAAATAGTCTCAAACACTAAAAATGCCAAATAGTTTCAAACAGTAGCCTAAGGCCTCAAATAGAAGAAATTTTATTTCCACATACTTAATTACCTTAGCGTACAACTTCTCTCAATACACACACTTATTAATTTGATTATTAATTAATTTTCTCAATTCACACACTAAAAGTTACAATTATATCCTTCACTCATAATCATTGTGCACACACCACTCAATCCTCCTTTCTACATTTTTTTATGTTTTTATTTATGTTTTTGGTTTGGAGATTTCAGCATTCGTTTTCGAAATTATACATTTAATTTGAAACTTAACTTCCGAATCAAAGTGATTAGTTTGACAAATTTGTTCCGAAAAAAATAATAAAAACTTTCAGCAATTGATGTCCGAATATAATAAAATAATTTGGTAGTTGATATCTGAATATAATGAAATAATTCAACTGGTTGTCCGATTGAAAACCGCGAAAGGAAAAAAAAAAAGTTTTGCATGAAAAAACTAACATTTTCATCACTAATAGAGCATAAATTTGAAGATTAAAACAATATGAGAGTTGTTATGAGCGTATTGATTTGCAGGCAATAGAGGAGTATAGAGTGTATAGCAAACAAAGTGACAACAATAAAAGAAAATTAGGGTTTACTTTTTTTTTTAACTCAAAATGTGTACATTGAGATTTTTTTTCATATAATATTATGGGTGCTAACGGATGTCCATTATGGTCATTTTAGTTTAGAGTATAATTACGATTAAAATAATATTTCATCAAGTGTGTGTACTGAGATAATTAGGTGTGTGGAAATAGAATTTCCCCTCAAATAGTAGCCTAAGCCACTGTCAATAAGTTGACAGCCTGCCACCACAAGTGATAAATGACAATTTTGCCCCTTCAGACCAATTTTGGGAAAACGTGAATGTCTTAGGTTAGGGGCAAATTTGTCATTTTAGCCTCAAACATCATTTTAAACACATTGTTCAATACAATAATCAACCTCCAAACACAAAAACTAAAATAGTTAAATAGCCAAAAAACTAAGAAAGTAGCCATTTCCCAAACAAGGCCATAATATAATTAAGATAAATTACAAATACACCGCCTGAGTTTTGCCTAAAATAGATATTGCCCCTGTGGTTCTAGAAAATACAAATACATATTTATCTTAATCTGCTATTTAATATAATTGACAAAAAAAATAAAATTTCTAACTATCCTTTTGTATAATAATAGAATTACCAAAACTATTAATTGAAATATATTAGTGACTTAATAGTTGATTAATGAAAGAAATTATTTGTTACGCAATTAGAAATTTGAAGAAGTGAAATATAATTTCTAGAATTACATGAGGTAATTAATATTTTAAACAAGGGTGCTTGGGCCAAAAAGTCCAAAATTAGATTTCGTTGGCAAGAGAATTAGGCGCTGATTCACGTCTATAAGAACAAACTTGTACAAAATGACCACACTACCTAAGTATATATATGATATAAACGTGAATCAAACAACAAACCCTATGCGCACGCTCTCTCTCTCTCTCTCTCTCTCTAAAACTGACTCTAGTGACACCTCTCCTTTGTCCATTGCCACCAGAACCACTGCCTCCTTTCCCCACTTGCTAGCGGTGTCGCCACCACATTTTCAGAACCAGAACCACCGTCCACTACTGTAGACACCCCATTTTGACCAGCCCTAACACTTGGGCACTTTCTTTTAATTACCCGATGATGAAAATAAGAAAATGTTATCTCATAAAATTCTCAGTGAAAAGATAGAATGTAAACTTTAATCCCAGCCTTACTCCTGTTTTTGCCAAATTATTTTAGATCCATTCTCCATTTTCTTTTCCTTTATTATGTATTTTATATATATATATATATATATATATATATTATGTTATATTATTATATAATATTTTATTAAATTTATTCGGTGCCATGGTTTCACCCACGCACTATACTTTTGTATATATATATTAAATATTTTACATATTATTATATTATATAAGGGTACTATTTCCCTTTTGAAAAATTCACCACACTCCCACCGTTTGCTTTTTTGTCTTCTTTTGCTTTAGACCTGCTTTGGTCAAATTATGTTTCATATTTGGCCTACTAAAAATATATTTTATTAGTCCATGTATTTTGTTATTTTATATATATTTGTGTGTTTTATATATATTTTTGGGTATTTGTACATATATTTATGCTAACAATACCTTTTGTATATTATTATATTGTAAAGTGCGTAGTAATTTTACTGTGCAATGCACAGTAAAATCACTGTGCGCCTTTTGAAATTAGCACCTTTCACTGTTTGTTCATTTGTCATGTTCTTGATTTTATTTTATTTTTTTCTATAAAAAAGGATTGGGAGAAGAATTGAACGGGAGGATTAGAAAGAGAGAATTAAGAGGAAAAAAGAGAAGAATTGAGACAGAGAATTAAGAGAAAAAAAGATAGGAAGATTGAGAGGAAAAAAAATTAGAAAGAAAAGAAAAGAGGGAAAATTAGCTTTTGAGAGAGAGAGAGAGAGAGAGAGAAAAAAAATATATTTTCTTGGATATTTTATTTTCTGAACCAAACTTTTATTTTCATTTCATCAATACACCATTCAAAAAAACAACCACTAAATCTAAAATTCCAAATTTTGGACAGAGAATTGAGAACGCATTCCACAACCTTGAGGGTAATCAAAAGAAAATTTTTGAATCAGAAAATTCATCATTTCCCGAAAGGTGAATTTTTGCAAACTTTCATTTAATTTAAAAAAGTGATATAACTTGTTTAAATACTTCATTTACTGTTTTTATTTTATCACTTTAATGGGAAGGCTGCACCACCCACATATCTGTTATAAATTACTTTTTATATAATTGTTTTATCATTAATGGGAAGGCTGCACCACCCACATATCTATTGTAATTTATTATTTTTTTATATAACTATTTTACTGCTTTAACGGGAAGGTTGCACCATCCACATATCTGCTATAATTTACTGTTGTATACAAACTATTGTAATTTATTACTTCAAATAAAATGTTATAATTTACTATTTATATAAATTGTTGTAATTTTACCGTTTTGAATGGCCGGTCGAACCACCTAATTTGGTAAAGATATGACCCCACTGGATAAATAGTGATCGGTGGTAAATAGTAACCTCCGATAGTGAATAGTAACTTCCGGAGATGAATAGTAACCCCGACGATGGATAGTACCTCCAGTGATGATTAGCAACCGCGAACAAAAAATGCTTAATAAGATGAATAATGACCAAAAAGGGTGAATAGTAACTGCCACGGTGAATAGTACTTTTGGCAATCAATAGTGCCCCCGGGAATGAATAATGCTTCGCAAAATTGAGTTTTTTTTAGCAAAATAGAGCAATCTCCCTGCATCAAGCAGAACAGTTTCCGGTGGTCCCCAAGGCACATGAAGCTTTTGTTTTCTTTTTAGTTTGAGAGAGTTGTGAGGTTTTTATTTTGTTGTAATATTCCCTTCTTTCTCTCTCTCTCTCTCTCTCTCTCTCTCTCTCTCTCTTCTTTGGATTGTAATAATTTATTCAAAGTGTTGTAATAATTTCCTGCCTCGCTTCTTTCTATCCCATTTTTTTACTTGCTTTCTTTATCTGTGAATATGCATCATATTTTGTCTTTCATTATATCCATGCTTTGCATCCATGTTTCATGCATCTTGATTCAGCTAATTTTGTATTTGTGGATTTAATCAATTCCTATATGATTATGTGTGCTACCTCATGTTCTTGAGAAGATTCACATGTCATATCTTAGAAGCCGAATCTTTAATTACATCCCATGAGTGAATTGTATTAGGATTTTTGTATATAAGATCATTCATGTTTTACTAACTTTGTTTTGTAGCTTGTTCGCGGGGATGTCAAATATATAAGTTTTTATGCTTTAGCATCCCATTTGTGTGTGTTTTTCTTACAATGTTTAGCATTCTATCATAAGGCTATTTGCTTCTGTGATATAACTGTATGAATGCCAGTGGATGGAGGTTGTGTCGCTTAATTTGGAATGATGTTGATTTTCATGTTTATAAACTCAATTTATTTGGGTTGTACATCTCCAAAACTCTTTCAATACTACATAAAATCAAGTTGTTCCAAAGTGGGTGACATAGTCTATACTTATATGCTTCACGTGGTAATTTTTTCAGGATTTATTAAATAATCGGAACATGAACATATAAAGTAATAAAATTCATATTATGGTTTAGTAAAGGCCAATCTTTTGATCGAATGAGTGGGGGTACTCAATTAATGACCTTCCCCTCTCATACCTAAGGTTCTGAACCGAGACAACTTTGGTTATGACGAACAGTGGCCTTGGCACGAGTCATGGGTTTCCTAATTTTCTAAAATATTAGGTGGCGACTCTTAGATCTGATAACACAGTCCATTTCTGGCAAAATGTTTTTTTGCAATAAAATGGATTTTTTTAAATTTGCCAAATGTGGATTTTCATCTATGTTTCATATTGCACTTGTGAGACTAGATCAAAGAGATCTCGAAAGTCCGAACTATTTAATGCGCACGGGTAGTCCCCAGGCATGTTACAGTTTCTGGCGACTCTGCTGGGGATTTTATGAAACCTTGACTCGAACTCCATGATTTGACTTTTATTTTTAATTATATGTTTATGCATTGTATGCATTGGTGCACTTCAAACCCCTGTGTTGCCTAGATACTGGTGGGAGCACAGGCAAGCTTTTTGTGACACTACACCTATCTTTACGATACTTTAGAGGCCTTGTGTTGCAACCTTTTGAGATCTGTCAAAAAGATAGCTCTGCTATCTAGCTTTGCTATTTAAGGTTCTCAAACTCCGAAGAGAGGCTATTTGACTCTTCTGATTTCTTGGGATCTTTATTGGTTATGACCCAAAGGACTGTTTGGTAACGTCACCTTGACTTCAACCCCTAGAGTACAGCTAACCTTGTGTAGATAGTGAGCTCTAGTACCTTCCAACAATAGGACAAGATGCTCTCCCATTTCTAGGATGTATGATGTCGCTTGTTTGAATAGTGAAACCCTAGATCATTTCAAAGCTAGGATAGGATAACCCTATCACCCATAGGGGTGTTTGTTCTCTTTCCTACTATGTGTTATGTGCAATGTATTGGATCTATACAGGGGTTCTCAAATTTGAATGAGTGGTTTAGGCATTTCAGTTTGTAAGGTTGAGTTTAGTTTTTCGGTGATGTATACAGTGGTCAGTTGTGTGAATTTGACTGAAATGCTGTCAGAATTCTGATTGGAGGTCCTATTTTTGTTTTTACAAGGTGGTTGTAGCACTATAGCTTCAGAGTAGTCTATTAGCCCCCAAGTTCTGTAAGACTCGCACCGGTAGACTGTTCAAAGTACCCTTCCTTCACTAACTACATCATCCCCAATCACCTCCCTAGAATTAGTGATGGCTCAAATTCTAGAAAATATAGCAAACATGTTTTTATCCCTCCAAAGAACCATAAATGGTATCACCAATACGGTCGCCACTCGCAATGATGCTCTCCCTAAATTGCAACACCAATCTAGGATGTCCACTGTCCAACCACCTCTGATGACTCATCCCGATCCACCTCCACCTGCTAATGCTAATTCTTCAAAAATCAACACAGTCATTGCCACCACTACCACCATTGCCAATCCCTTTGGCGATACTGGCCCACAAACAGTTGAGTCAACTCGACCACCAAATAAACCCTTTCATCCACTCCATATATCCCCAACTCGTGCCATGGAAATCCTCGTAAAAAAGGGGCACCTTAAGCTCCTTGATCCCCGACTTTCCCTGATATTCTACTAGCCAGACATGACCCCAATAAATACTGTGCCTTTCACCAACAACATGGTCATGAGACTGATCGTTGTTTTCGCTTACGCCATAAGATTCAAGATCTCATAAACAGTAAAGCCATAGCTCTACCTCAACCCCAAAGACCCAAGGTCATCACCCCACCCAAAAAAACCCACAAAACCCACCAATGATGGGTCAATAAACTTGGGGGATAATGCAACTAGCTCTGTGATCGGGGGATGAACAACTTGTTGATTGCACACATTTTTTTGGAAGACATGGTGGATGACATGCACTATTTTAGCAATTTGAGAATGATTTCATTTTACTTTATGAATTGAGTGTTGAGTCTAAGTTTGATTCCACCAAGTTTGTCGAGTTGGGATCAGGCTCAAGTCATTCTAGTGAGTCAGAGTCTGTTGATTACGGGAGTGCTAACCTAGACATTTCTGTCATATCTAGGTCTTCTTTTGAGTCTGTTGTCATCGTTGAGTCATAGTTTCTTTTCAATAGAAGTGCCATAGATTCTGCTTACTTCTCTGCACCTTTAATTCATTTATTGACCAAAAATTACAAAACTTTTTTCTAAAACTTTGATAAAAATGAAGAGGAAGAAATTCCTTAGGATTTCCAAATTTTGATCGACTGAGAGAAAGACAGGTGTGCTAAGTCCTTGATGAATGAGATCATTTCTGTTAATGTGGGTATTGAGAAGGATCCTGGCTTGGTCCAGATTGGTTCTATATTGTCTTTATAAGAGCACGAGCAATTAGTCACTTTGTGAAAAGATTTCAAAAAATGTTTTTGCGTAGTCTTATGAAAACATGCCTAGAATTGATCTTGAGATTGTACAGCATAGGATCCCTCTCGACTTGAGGTCTGACCTCCTTAGCTTTCAAACCTTGATTCAAAATATTCAGTAGTCAACCAAAGTATAAGGCTTGCATAGCAGGAATGAAGGTAGCCCTTGAACTAGAGGCAATAAGGTCGGATGTAATTTAGATTGGAAGCAACCCTTGAATTAGGGGCAATAAGGCCGAATGTGACAAAGATTCAAACTGGATCATTTCTTAAGCTAATGAAGACCAAAAAAGAAGTCCAATCCCAGAATATGAGAGAATGAGTTTTATTACTGAAGGGCAATCAAGGTCCCATCTACTATACTAGAGGCAAATTCAGACCCAATTAGCCTAGTCCCTACATCATCATGTCTATTTGGTCAAGTGTAACAATCATTCTTATAAATTTAGATGGCCTAGAGATCTCACAACCAATCAACATAAACAAGCTAAAACGAAAGTACCACCCTTGAGAGGCTCACTGGGCTGAAAACCCGGAAGGACGACCCAGGCTAAAGTTAGAGCCAAAAAAAAATGAATGAAAAAAATAAATAAATAAAAGAAAAAGAAGAAAATAAAAATAAAAATAAATGAAAAAGCTCGCAAGGTTGAAAACCCAGAAGGGCGGCTTTGGCAAAAGTTAGAGCACAAAAGGAGAGTGTTAATACCTGAGTTAACCTTAGCCGGAACTACGTACGGCCTGATTCCTATCTTTGGGATACGTAGGCAGCTTTATCCTAAAGTTCTACCATAGCCATTTTCAACTCACTCATCTCGTCCATATTGTCTAATATATCTTTAGTCGACTTGGTTGCCTTATTTGCATTTGCATGGCTCATCTCCATTCTGCTCGGTTCAGTTCAGCTAGATTCAACTTGGCTTCGTTTGGTTCGGTTTAGTTTACTTCGGTTCGCCCAGTTCTGCTCGGCTTCATTCGGTTCGAATCGGTTCGGTTCGGTTATCACCATTGCTACAACATAACCAATTCGGGATTATCTGGCATGAGACTATGCACCCCAATGGTGGATTCCATGTTGGTCAAGTAGTGGCCATTTGCAAAAATAGGTTTTGATTATTTTGAATGAAGCTGACTAATTTTTCTCGAAAATTATTCCATTTTTGCAAAACCAGACCATTCTTTGGACTTAAAAAAATGGAAAAAAATTCAGTGCTCACAGCTTAACTTACATGATTTCAAAACAGAAAATAGAATAAGTATGCTAATTTAACTCTCATGCTGATCAAAACATTTTTACAAAGAAAAAAAAAATCAAGAGAAAAAAGTCAAGGCAATGAACTAGGGGCATAGTCGAGTAAGAGATTTTGTCTTCTCCCCGCTCGAGTCAACTATTCACCGCCAGAAGTTACTATTCATCCAGCGGGGTTCGATTCCAGGCGTGTTGTTTCATCTTTCAGCTGGCCCGACAACTCTTTGGCCAGTTCATCAGTTCGTCGGCCAACTTTTTGGTCGGCCCACCAATTTCAATTTCAACCCATCGTGACAAACTACATAATCTCTTAGGCTCAATGGTTTTGTTTCAGAGTCACGTTTTTAAGTTCCTTTCATACCAGTCAGTGTATATAAGTGTGTTTGGATCATTTTGCTTTGTTTTTCTTTTATCAAGTCATTCTTTGATTCTGGTCAGTATGGAATCAGTGTCCAATTCAGAGTTCAAGATTCAATCATTCTCAAATTCAATCAAACAAATTGTTTTCAAGCTCAAAGTGATGTGCCAGTCACACCATTGATGTGCAAAAAAAAAAAAACAAACTCATTTGATTAAAGTCAGGAGATGAAATCCCCGATTACAGAGACAATAAAAAAAAATATAAATAAATAAATAAAAGAGAGAGTTGAAGCTATAGGTGCCCACTTCAAAACAAAAACAGAAGCAAAAAACATCAAAAACAAAAAAGAGAGAAAACAAAAAAGGAAAAAGAGAGAGAGAGAGAGTAACATTTTCTCAGTTTTCCGGTAGCAGCTCGACAACAAAGATTACAAACGGCTTCATTTGCACATAGCTTCGTTGCCTGACTTTACCATTAGCTGCCTCGCTTCTTCTTTACTCCTTCGAAGCTCTTGAAGACTCTGCCTTGACCTTGGTGGAGCTTCCAAAGGAGATTATTCCTCACTGGCCATCAAATTGGTTATGCAAAGGAACTCTGAATCGAGCCACGGAGCTGGCCTATCATTTCAGCTCTTTGTTCTGGTTTTTCAGTGCATTAATTTCTACTCGAGCGTCTTTGTACATACATTGGAGCAGAGAGAGTTGTGCATTTAAATGATGTACATCACACATCCTGTTCTGCAGTCGACGAGACAAGTTAGAGACCGTAGTCATGGTCTCCATACATGACCTTAGCATATACGAGTTTGCTTCGATGTTAGATTGTCCCACCATTATTTGCTCAACTAACATCGTTGGAAAGTTGAAAACAAGGGAAGGGGGAGAAGCCCGTGGTTAAGGTTCAGAGGAATTGGAATCGATCATCTTTATCATAAACTCATTCAAGTCTGGAAAAAGAGTGAGAGAACCATGTGAAGAGGCCATGGCATAGGAAAGTAATGCAAAAGAAAAGGGAAGTGGTGGCAGAGAAAGTTTGCAAGCTTTTGCTCTGCCCCTCTCTCGCAGGCCT
This sequence comes from Camellia japonica, assembly GCA_030407325.1. NCBI lineage: Eukaryota > Viridiplantae > Streptophyta > Magnoliopsida > Ericales > Theaceae > Camellia > Camellia japonica. The sequence goes on from JAPPVO010000031.1 coordinate 104,477,454, forward strand.
CAACTTAAGAAGAAAGCGAAAAAGAAGAAGAAAACAAAGAGGAGAAACATTGGGATAAGGCGTTGACGAATTGGGGCAGCCTGTTAGTCAAGCTCTGCGATTGTTGAAATCACGTGCCAGACACAACGCTCAAAGAAGATAAAGGAAGAGAGAGTGAGACAAAAACAAGAGAGGTGGAAAAGATATAGTTATGTATATGTACTGTGTCTGTATGCATATATCTTGTATATATATTATTTGTATATATATTTTGTCAAAAGAATTGGTTTGGCTCAACGATGAGGGATTGGCCGAATGAGCCCAAGGTTGGGGGTTCGAACCCTTATAGCAGTAGAGTTGTATTTTTGTTTTATTTTTGTGTGGTGATGCTAGCATGACGCACTGCTAACGTCAGAAAATGGATATCCTCGATAGTAACGGAATATTCTTTGAAAGTGTATATTGTCTATATATATGTGTGTGTGTCTCCGTATATGTATATAATTTGCTTGTGTATGCCTGTATACGTATTTGTATTATGTATATAGTATGTATACATATATGCTATTTGGTATTTATACAAAAAAAAAAAAATATATTACTCTACCTTCTTCCACTCACATGAGACATGTTTGGACTTCGAATTTACCTTTTCTCTTTCCGTGTGAAACATGTTAGGATTAGATGTTTTTCCAATTTAAACATTCCCCCTTTCCGTATAAGATACAGTTAGGTACGCCTGTTGGTTACACCACATTTGCACCTTTCACATGAAATGTGTTAGGATTTGATGTTTAACTAGTTAAAACCTTTTCCCTTTCCATATGAGATACGGTTAGGTACACCTGTTGGTTACACCACCTTTGCACTTTTCACGTGAAACGTGTTAGGATTTGATGTTTACCTAGTTAAAACCTTCCCTTTTTCCATATGAGATACGGTTAGATACACTTGTTGGTTACACCACATTTGCACCTTTCACATGAAACGTGTTAGGGTTTGATGTTTTCCTGGTTAAAACCTTCCTCCTTTCCATATGAGATATGGTTAGGTATGCTTGTTGGTTACACCATCTTTGCACCTTTCACGTGAAACGTGTAGGATTTGAAGTATGCAGTTAAAACCTTTCCCCTCTCCGTATGAGATACGGTTGGATGCGTCTGTTGGTTACACCACCTTGCACCTTTCATGTGAAACGTGTTAGGATTTGATGTTTACCTGGTTAAATCCTTTCCCCTTTCCGTATGAGATACGGTTAGGTACGCCTGTTGGTTATACCACATTTGCACCTTTCACGTGAAACGTGTTAGGATTTGAAGTATGCGGTTAAAACCTTCTTCCTCTACATATGAGATACGGTTAGGTATGCCTTTTGGTTACACCACCATTGCTCCTTTCACGTGAAATGTGTTAGGATGTGACATTTACCCGGTTAAAATCTTTCCCCTCTCGTAGGAAATATGGTCAGGTACGTCTATTGGTTATACCACATTTTCTTCTTTCGCGTGACACGCGTTTGGATTTGTTCACTATTGCTCCTCTCGTGTGAGACGCGTTTGGATTCGCTCACGAGTTCTCCTTTCCCGTGAGACGCGTTTGGATTCGTGCACTATGTCTCCTCTCATGTGAGACGCGTTTAGATTCATTCACCTTTCTCCTATCGCGTAAGACGCGTTTGGATTTGTTCAACATTTCCTCCTTTCGCGTGAGATGTGTTAGGTTGTTGATTCACTTGGTTAAAAACATTAGGTGCGCCTGGTGTTCACACCATCTTTTCTCCTTTCGCCTGAGACACGTTAGGTTGTTGATTTACTCGGTTAAAAACAATAGGTACGCCTGATGTTTACACCATCTTTCCTCCTTTCATGTGAGACGCGTTAGGTTGTTGATTTACTGGTTTAAAAACATCAGGTGCACCTGGTGTTCACGCCATCTTTTCTTCTTTCGCATGAGATGCATCAGATTGTTGATTTACTCGGTTAAAAACATCAGGTGCGCTTGATGTTCACTCCATCTTTCCTTCTCTCGTGTGAGACATGTTTGGATTTCAAGTTCATCATTTGTGTTGTGGCACATTTGTATGCAATGCACCCTTCTTTTATTTATGCGGTATCCACATTTGTATGGGATGTACCCCTTTCTTTCATTTGTACGGTATGCACATTTGAATGTGATGCACCCCCTTCTTTCATTTGTGCGGTATGCACATTTGTATGCGATGCACCCCCCCTCTTTCATTTGTGCAGTATGCACATTTGTATGTGATGCACCCCCTTCTTTCATTTGTGCGGTATGCACAATTGTATGCAATGCACCCCCTTCTTTCATGGGGTACTTACCAATTAGTCCTATTAACTAGACTTATTTACCTACAGGTCCTAACTAATAAATTTAACACTATAAAAATAAGAGAGTGATAAATTTATCACTAAAAATTTATTCATAAAAACAAAGAGACTGATAAATTTATCACTATAAATTTATTCATAAAAATAAAAGACTAATAAATTTATCTTTATCACTTAATAAATTTATCAATAGGACTTAATGGGTAATAAGTCTCCAAGTAGGACCTATTGGGTAATAAGTCTCCAAAGTAGGACCTATTGGTAATTTACCCATCTTTCATTTGTGCAGTATGCATATTTGTATGTGATGTACCCTCTTTTATTTCATATCATTTGCATGACGCTTGCCTCACTATATATTACATCTTGCATTGTACACATCATTTGTTTCCAAAATAAAAGAAGAAAAAGAAAAAAAAACGACTTTCACTTTCATTAGCATGTCATTTGCATAATTACATGTTACATCACTTGGTTACAATCTATTTGCATCACCAATTGACACAGTTTATGCTGGCTCCCACTTTTTGGATTGTAAAAACCACTCGTTTGTACTGGCTCTTTTTGAGGATGACGAAACTATCATTTTCTCGAGTTGGCAGTCCAAACCATTATTGGTTAATACCTCCATTTTCTTGGATTGTTGGTTAAGACTATCCCTTGATTAATACCTTCCTCATTTTGGGACCATTCATCAGTTTAATTTCATTTTCTTACGTGGATGTATTCGGATTGTATCCCTTGCTATGCTTCATATTACTTGGTGTATTGCATTAGTCATGCACTTTTTCAAAAAAGACAAAAAAAAAAAAAAAAATTCAATTTTCAATTGCATATGATTTGCATTCTGCCTCTAGACTACGCTGGTTTGATTCCTTGCAAAAGGATACATAGGCAACCCTCAGGTTCAACCACTTGCAAAGTATCTTGTTTGTTTGCCCAAGTCTTACGGCCTTGTCAAAAGGGTCGTCTTCGGGCTTTAACATTCACTCACGTCAAGAAATGACTTTGAGCTCTGTCAAAGAAGAGCAATTGTAGACACCCCATTTTGACCGGCCCTAAGACTTAGGCGCTTTCTTTTGATTACCCGATGATAAAAATAAGAATATGCTATCTCATAAAATTCTTAATGAAAAGATCGAATGTAAATTTTAATCCCAGCCTTACTCCTGTTTCTGCCAATTTTAGATCCATTCTCCATTTTCTTTTCTTTTATTATGTATTATGTATTATATATATATATATATATATATATATATGTTATATTATTATATAATATTTTATTAAATTTATTCGGTGCCGTGGTTTCACCCATGCACGATACTTTTGTATATATATATTAAATCTTTTATATATTATTATATTATATAAGGGTACTATTTCCCCTTTGAAAAATTCACCACACTCCCACAGTTTATTTTTTTGTCTTCTTTTGCTTTAAACCTGCTTTGGTCAAATTATGTTACATATTTGACCTACTGAAATATATTTTATTAATCCATGTATTTTGTTATTTAACATATATTTGTGTGTTTTTAAAAAAAAAAAAATTGGATATTTGTACATATATTTATGCTAACAGTACCTTTTATAGATTATTATATTGTAAAGTGCATAGTAATTTTACTGTGCAGTGCACAGAAAAATCACTGTGCACCTTTTGAAATTAGCTCCTTTCACCGTTTGTTCATTTGTCATGTTCTTGGTTTTCTTTCCTATAAAAAGGGATTGGGAGAAGAATTGAACGGGAGGATTAGAAAGAGAGAATTAAGAGGAAAAAATATTAGAAAGGATTGGGAGAAGAATTGAGACAGGGAATTGAGAGAAAAAAGATAGGAAGATTAAGAGGAAAAAGAATCAGAAAGAAAAGAAAAGAGGGAAAATTAACTTTTAAGAGAGAGAGAGAGAGAGAGAAAATAAAATATTTTCTTAGATACTTTATTTTTTGGAACCAAACTTTTATTTTCATTTCATCAATACACCATTCAAAAAAACAACCACTAAAACTGAAATTCCAAATTTTGGACTAAGAATTGAGAACGCATTTCACAACCTTAGGGGTTATCAAAAGAAAGTTTGTGAATCAGAAAATTCATCATTTCCCCGAAAGGTGAATTTTTGCAAACTTTCATTTAATTTTAAAAAGTGATATAACTTTTTTAAATACTTCATTTATTGCTTTTCAAAACTGTTTTTTTTTTATTACTTTAATGGGAATGCTGCACCACCCACATATCTGTTGTAAATTACTTTTTATATAATTGTTTTACCATTATAAAGGGAATGTTGCACCATCCACATATCAGATGTAATTTATTATTTTTTTTATATAACTATTTTATAGCTTTAACGGGAAGGTTGCACCACTCACATATCTGCTGTAATTTACTGTTGTATACAAAATGTTGTAACTTATTACTTCAAATAAAATGTTGTAATTTACTACTTATATAAATTGTTGTAATTTTACCGTTTTCAAATGGTCGGTCGAACTACCTAATTTGGTAAAGATGTGACCCCACTGGATGAATAGTGATCGGCAGCGAATACTAACCTCCGGTGGTGAATAGTAACTTCTGAAGATGAATAGTGACCCCGACGATGGATAGTACCTTTGGCAATGATTAGTAACCGCGGACGAAAAATGCCCAATAAGATGAATAATGACCAAAGATGGTGATTAGTAACTACCACAGTGAATAATACTTTCAGCAATGAATAGTGTCCTCGAGGATGAATAGTGCTCCACAAAATTGAGTTTTTTTTAGCAAAATAGAGCAATCTTCCTTCATCAAGCAGAACAGTTTCCGATGGTCTCCAAGGCACATGAAAATTTTGTTTTCTTTTTTAGTTTGAGAGAGTTGTGAGATTTTTATTTTGTTGTAATATTCCCTTCTCTCTCTCTCTCTCTCTCTCTCTCTCTCTCTCTCTCTCTCTCTTATTTGGTTTGTAATAATTTATTTAAAGTGTTGTAATAATTTCTTGCCCCGTTGCTTTCTATCCCGTTCTTTTACTTGCTTTCTTTATCTACGAATATGCATCATATTCCCTTCTTTTTTCAATTGAGAAATCCACTTAGCACATAGAGAAGTCAAGGCTTCAAGACGCCAACATAGATGTTCACTTTATCTATTTTATTAGCAATTGGCGCACGCGACAAATATGCAATTCAAATAAGTAAAAATAAAACAAAACAAAACAAAAAATTACTTCTTGTGTGTCACTCAAATGGTAAATGAATTTTTTATTAGACCCAAGGTGTTAGGTTTGAGTCTTACTTGCTTCTCTAACTTTTTTTTAATTTATTGTTTAAGAGGCATTTATTTACACACAAGTCTTATTTTATAGACTTATACTCCATTAAGTCCTAACTAAGATTTTTTAAACTTTCAAGTCCCATTAAATTTTTAACAGTTAGAATTACCTTTCAAACAATGATTGTTTATCATTTTTTTAATTGTCTATAAAGGAACATGATGATATAACATTTATTTTGATTTTTAAAACTTTAAAACATCAATTTTAAAACTGAAAATTTTGAAAATTTTATGTGCAAAATTGAAAATTTTTTGGGCAAAACTAAAAAAATTATGTCTATAAATGAGTATAATGATGGAACATTGTTGTGCAAAATTAAAAAATATATATTTGATAATATTCTCAGTTTTAAAATTGAAAAAAACTAATAATGTTATAAGTTTTAAAGCTGAAAAAAAAAATTAATAAATATTTCAGTTTTACTGGATAGTTTCACAAACTAAAAATTGTCAAATTTCGTATAGCTAAAAAAATAGTATTTTATTTTTATAAAATTTTATATTCAATATTAGTATTATTTGATAGATTCATTTTGTAGACTCCATAAATATAAATTTTATTAAAAATAAATGTGTATAAGAAAAGTTATGAAATTTTTAAGTTTTGAAACAACAAAATGAAAATAATAAGCTATGAGAAGTTATCTAGTGCTATTGGAGCATGTTATGCGGTTGCCCAAAAAGCTATATGATTGCTAGAGAGTGTGAAACTCACAATTTTGTGTTGAGATATGAGGCATAATATTTGATAATTGATAGATAACATTATCATGTAAGGCACTTGAAACACTTAATAATTTTTCTTTAACACTTCATGCATTGACACTTCAATCCCTTCCACCTTTCTACACAGGTAAAACAGACATAAATAAAAATCTATTGAAGATAGGATCTAGTGGCGTAGTCAGGAATTCAGTATAAAGGGAGCACAAATTAATGATAATTTAGTTTCATTTTTCTAAAATAACTTTTCAAAAAATTCTACATTCTTGTTTTCCGTGTTTTTTTTGTTTTTACTGATTTTTTTAATATTTTAAGCATTTTTTTTTTACTTTTTAGACATACCTATATAAATATACCTAAAAAGTAAAAAAAAAATGTGAAAAAACCTTTTAAAAATTCACTAAATACCAAAAATATATTTTTTTTAAAAATACGAGAATTCAGTACATTTTTTATATTTTTATGTATTTATTATTTTTTTAAAATATTTTTTCACAAATTTTTTAGTTTTTAGATACATCTAAGTAAGGTGTATCTAAAAAAATTTAAAAAAAAATGTTTAAAATTTTAAAAATATTCACAAAAAACAAAAGAACACGAAAATCAAAAAACTCAATTTTCAAAAAATTTAATCCAAAAAACTCAAATCAAACACACTGATTAATTTTTTTTTCATAATAAACAATATTGAGATATTACTGAACTTAAATGTTAAGAGTTCATTTGGATAAATGTGAATTTTAAATTAAAGGATTTGAGATTAAATTTTATATAAATTTTGGGAAGTAATTATTTTATAGGTGGATTGGAAAATTAAAAAAGAAGATACGTTGAGACAGAAATAATATATTTTAGTAGAGAAATTCTATAAAAACATACCGCAAAAAAAAGTGTCTATCATATATCGCAATTATGATCTTCGTGGTCTTTAATTATAACACATTATAGTGTTAGATATAATTTAGTTATAACTTCTTATGGTTATTATTTTAGTTATGACTATATATCAAATAATAATTAGTTATGACTCATTTTGATATTAGTTATAACATATTGTAATTTTTTTTATTTTTTTTATTTTTATAATTAAAGATGTGTTACTTGATTATAATTTATATAGTGGTCATTTTAGTTATAAATAGAAAGAAACACATGAAGGATAAACTCCACATGTCAAATGTAACTAACAATCCAATAAATTCTATATCTTCATTGAAATTAATTATGTTTGCATGTCAATAATGATAGACATCACTATTATATTGAAATTTTTATAGATAATAATATGACTTATTATAACCTCTTTATTTTCAATCAAAATAACCATTATTGTTATCATAATTTTAAAAATGTCATTGCATTTCACTTTAAATAATATTTTTTTATTTAATATATTTTTCTTTATGTTTTAAAAATTAAAAAAAAAAATTCTCAAAACTTAGGGGGGCACGTGACCGCCTGAGCCCAACGTGGCTCCACCCCGGATAGGACCTCACTGTTTAAAAACAATAAGGTAGGATTTAATGGAATATGAACATTACAAATATAACTTTTGAGTAAGTAACCTATTTTTTTTATTTAAATTGAGAAATTCACTTGGCACACAAAGAAGTCAAGGTTTCAAGGTTTCAGGAAACCAACATGGATGTTTACTTTATATATAGTATAAACAGATGAAAAATATTATAATAGATAGTATAGAAGCTTCTATTTGCACACCATGAATTTTCCCAATACACCATTTTAATTTTTTTTAATTATAATTTTGTCCCTTTAACAAATTACTATTGAAAACAAAATGTACACACCTTCCCTTCAGCCACTTCCACCTCTTATCACAACCCTTTTGTCGTCACCAACCATCCCCACCACTGGGCACTCACTCTCGTAACCCTCATCTCCCACAACCTCTACCTTCCAATGAGAGAGCGAGAGAAATTTAGGATTTAGGTTTTTAGATCTAGGGATGAAAAGAGAGGACTAGGGGTGGCAACAGAGAAGGCTGTGCAAGTAGGAATGGATTGAAAGATAAGAGGTGACACGAAGGGTGTTGGGGTGAAGAAGGGACAAAATAGGAAGGGAATGGTTGTAAAAAGTGGAGGATTGATGGAGAAAAGTGGTGGTTCATGTTAGGGTTAGGGTTAGGGTTAGGGTTTCATTACTATTTCAGATAGAAAAATAACATTCGAGAAACTGAAAAGACCAAAGAAGAATTCAAATAAGATTAGAATCACTAATGCAATTTATTCATTTTTATTTTTTGGATGAGAATTGTTAAAATGCCCAAGTGTGTCACACTTGTCATTTTTTTATAGGGTGATTTTATTTACACACCACTAATACTCTCAGTACAGATTATTACTTAATACATACACAAAATAATTTGTAGGGTTTAAAAATATCTTGTTTCACACCTTAACTCTCCATCACTAACCATATATTAACACATCACAAACTATTTAAATACACACCATTACACACATCAAAAACTCTTCTTTTTAACCACTACACACAACAAAAAACCCCCAACAATCTTCAGAATAGAGATCACCTTTGTCAGTTTTGATCTTCATCGTCGGCAAAAGTTTCATTCGACCTCCATCTTCGCCGATGTTGATCTTCATTGTCAGTGTTGAACTCTCATCTCTCGTCGACATTTCAATTTACCATTCTCACCATTGATTCATAAGTGTATGTTAATGGACAAGATGATAAAACATGTGCCTACCTTTTAAGTAACAAATTCACTTTTGTTGTCAAAAACACAATCAGTTTTAATATTGTTACATTGGATAGGTATAGTATTTTGTAAAAAATTTAACAAATTCATCAAATTAGTCATATTTTAGAATACAGAGTTGAACAAACTTAATGTGTTTAAAAATTTATATTTGAACAATAAATAAAAGTTTAATTTTATTTTAATTGAACTAACTTAAACTGTTCAATTTTTTATGTATGAACATTTAATATGTGGACAATATTAATAATTTGAACAAAATTATATTGTTCAAATATAAATAATCGAACATTGTGTAAAAGTTTAACTCTGGTTATCCGAATATGACGAACAACTCATCTTCCCAACATACGAACAAGATAAATAAAAAACCAAAAAGTTAAGTCATAAATTAACTTTTTCAATGTTCTTAAACCCTAAATCTTCAAAGACAAACATGTTTTGAGTTTGAAAAATAAGCATAATGGAGAAGAGAATAAAGTGAGCTAATTGATAATGAATGATATCACAAGTGTATATCAATGGTGAAAATATCGAAGAAATATAATGTTTATATGTTAATACCCTAAACCCTATAGGAATGATGCTATGTGAAGAGTATTTGTGTTTTTAAATATGAAATTTTTAAATAGATAGAATATATCCCATGTTATCTTTAATAGTCATTTCATTAAAGGATATTATTACAATATAAATTTAATCTACAATAGTATGTACTGAAAAAATTAGTGGTGTAAATAGAATCAACCTTTTCTATAAACAAAAATATTAATAATAATTGGCAAAAAAAACCACATTGCACCGCAATTAGAGAGTTTTAAATTAAAAAAAAAAATTTAAATTACAAAAAATAAAGTAAAAGCTCGTTAAAATTGGAGAGAGTAACGATATAATTTACTAATACATAGGAGGGGTTTAGATGGAATGTTGTGTCATTGGAATGTAGCTTGATTTGATGTTGCTCTTCCATCTCCATGGCTCCACCATCTTTCTTTGTCCTAGACAATTATAAAACTCCATGTACGTTTCAATGAAATGCGGGCCCCAAAGCATGCCCTCCAATTACAACATTGAAATGAGCTATGCTTTTGCCGCTGGGCACACTACATTACTTAATTTATGTATTTATTTATTTTAAGTCGGATCCCACTTTCTCTCTCAAATCTCTACCGTTTTCTTCAACTTTCTCTCAGATATCTACCCGTTCTTTCATTTGTTTTTTTTTGCGTAATGATTTGAAATCTTATCCTCACAATATCTTTATAAATCTAAATTATTTATGATATAAATTTTATACATATATGAGTAGATTTTACGATGCATGAAACACCATGATTACTTTAAAAGTGTGAAAATCATCCTCAAAAGGAGTCTCAAACATTTTTTTTTTAAATAATATGGAGTCAATATATATTGGGGAACTTAATGATAAGTCCCATTCAACAAGTTCAAGATCCAGCTAATCCCAAACAAAATATTTGCACCAATTAGTCCACACATATTTTTAATTGTTACCAAAAAATCCTTTTTTTTTTTTTTAAATTTACAGACACTGTTCACATGTTACTATCGTCGGACTTCCGTCAAATGGTCGCCGGAGACTCGTCGGAATGTTCAACATCGCCGGAAAGTCGTCGGAATGTTTAAAACATGTTATGAAACTGTAAAATTTTACAGTTCTAAAGCATGTTATAAAACTGTAAAATTTTACAGTTTTAAACCATGATTCATTCCAGCACCCAAAAAAAAAATTCAAACTGCAAAATTTTACAGTTTTCACCGCCTGTAACTAAAACTCGAAAATTACTTGTTCAGAATTCGAAAATTTTCTCATTACAAATCTGTGTGATAGCTGTACAAATCTAAGTCATTACAGATCTATTTCAATGATATTATAGATCTATTTTATCATCAACAACAACAACCATAGATCAACAACTATCCCCAAAAAAATCTGTAAATAGAGAGAGAAAGAGAGAGAAATTGACAAAACCATATTCATGGCAGATTCTTACAACAGCTACAGCAAGCTTCGTAGATCTGCTGTGGGTACTTCACAGGCACGGCCTCATCTAGCTTCTGGTTGATTTCTTCTATCAGAGTCATCCAATAGGTTCGAAGATCGAATTTCGTCGACACTGACGATGATGGTGTCGATGATGAAGAAGAAGAAACAGAGTATCGAATTTTGGGATGCGAAATTGATCTGAAGAACGCATTGTTGATGATGATGAAAAATCTGCAGAAAATTTCCAGATCTGAAGATTTTTTTTTGTTGATGTTAATGAACCCATTGTTGATGATGAACACGTAACAAGAGAGGCAAAAACCAAAGAGATAAAGGAAAGGACTTTTTGGGATACTCAAAAAGTTTTGGGATTAAATGGTCACCACATGTTTCACATGGGACCTCCCAGTAATTTCCCCATATATATTGGTCAGACCTTTAGGCTTAAGCCCAAATGTTAGAGTAAGGTATTTTATGTAGTTTTTTTTTTCTTTCTTTTTTTTTTTTTTTTTTTTTAAGAGATTACAAAACTTAATATATTACACATTTAATAATAATTCATCTAATAAAATATATTAGAGTATAAAATAGATTCAAAAAGGATAAAGAAAATCTCAACGCAAGGCATACAGGAAGAAAAATAAACCCCCACATAGGGAGGAGAAAACCTCTAGAAAAAAAGAAAATCTCTACATAAAGATATTATTGAAACAAAAAAATAAAAATAAAAAATAATCAACAAGTAAACAATACTATTCACTTTCACGATTCATTCATTGTCGCAACTGGTAGCTTTGGTACCTTAATCTCTGGCTCTGTATACACTACAAAATAAAATATTCTAGATCTGAGATAGTGGCCTAACTTATAACAACACATTTAGAAGTACCAGATCGGGGTCATGAATCAAATTTGAGACTACATCTGAAAGCTTTCTCGCTGGCAAGCTGATAATGGAGAAATGAGGAACAGTAATGGCTAGCATGGTGAAAGAATCACAAGAGAAGAAACATAGTTAAACTAAAGAAATGTATTTTTTCACTTATTTATTGTTAAATAATAAAATTGGAATTTTAAAAATTACTTCATGATCAGCTCCAGACAGGGGCGAAGCCAAAGAAGGCTGAGGGGGTCACGTGTCCCCCCTTCAATTTTGAACTTTTTTTGTTTTTGTTTTGTAGTCATATTGTTGGCTTTTTGGCTTTCGAAGGTTATATTTGTATTTGCGAGCGTGCCAACAAGGATCAATCAGTCCTTACAGAATTTTAATTGCCAACCAATTATCAGATGATTGTGTTGTAGTTCTTTCAGCCTCAATGAAGAGGACTTTTACTGGTGACTTGATTTAGGAGAATTTAAGCAAAATAACAATCAAATGACGAACAACTGAAGTATTTCATTAAGATGAAAAACTTACACTGATCCAAACTCAGCCTCGTAGAGGTTTACAGCAACAATCTACTTGAAACTACTCCTATGAATGAAGTACGGTGCAGGAATTTAAAGTACAGGAAATGTAAAGAACATGAATTTAAAGAACAGGAATTTGCATCTGAGTTTAGGTCCTTTTTTCTGGGGCCTTCTCTGATATTTATACTACTCAAGGATGACCATCGAACTGCATTTCCAACCGTCGAACTGCTCCTCCATGATCGCTGATCATGTTGCCCCAGGATTAGCTCCACTACGCCATTACTTGCAGTTAGGCTTCCCTCCTATATTTGAATTTGAATGTGAGTAACCGTTGAAGCCACGTCACCTTGCATCTCTTTGCTGATCCAATGCTACTCAAACCACGTAATAACCAATATTAACTGCCACGTGTACGATTATGATCGAAGACTTAAACATTCTTCCCGTATAGCCCTTACTCTGCCACGTGTTGAATTGTAATTGGCTTTTACAAAATATGCAACCAACATTACCCCCCCGCACTAATATACCCAATACTTGGTGATATTAGTGGATCAGGCCCCTTTTCCCATGTCTTAGAATGTGCATGGGCTTTTGCATTCTTCCAGAAATGCAACTGCCATTCATCACCTGCATTAAACTCTCCTTCAACCTCTTGAACACCCCCACCATCTTAGTATTCGAACAGGCTGATACATTTTCTATGGCTAAATCAATCTTCTCCTCCACTGATCGAGCACACGAAGAGTCATATGATGATGTTGTTGCTCCTCGAAAGAACCTCCATGCATTAATTAGCCACCTTTACCCACCTTTCCATATTCAGGTCATGGATGCCTTTGCAAATTATCGACCTTTGGATTACGAACACATTGCCCTTAATCCTTCGATTCAGAAACTTGCAAATATAGATATAAGAAGTTCTTCCTCTGACTCACCCTTGTACTTCGAACAAACTGCTCTCAAACCTTTGATTCAGAAAGTTGCAAATATGGACTTGGGAAACTCTTCTTCACAACACTCTGCATGGGATAAAGCTGCAACTTCTTCCTCTTCTGGGGTTTCTGACTGGACAAGCTGGTCAACACCTGAGACTTGTGATTTGAGGGAACGAATCAACCATCATTTTGTTGAGTTCACTGACCCTTTAGAGTTTCTTTCCTACACTCGAAGCTCAGTGGTCTACCCCTACGTGCCCATTGACCATCGACGTAGTTTGGAGGAGAATTTGCTTGTAGCATGGTACACATCTTCCATGCCTACAAGGATAGTGCATGCCGCCCGACGCCTAGAAGAGGCACAAGGGTACAATCCATCATTCTTAGCCCAGAAGGCGAAGATTTGTTCTTCTGACTGGCTCGATTATATTAATGCCCTTGTTCTTTCTACCCTTGCTCCACCTCCTTAAATAGAAGCATCCACACCTTCTCCTCTGCCAAACCTTTGTTGGACAGAAAGACTGAGGCTTGCCCTCTCTGCAGATAAGGTCTTTCCACCTTACAAGCCTCCGTCTTCCCCCACTCCAGCTGAGCGGAAGCAAGCTCAACTTCTACTTGCGGCTTTCTCTCACTTGCCCTTCAATGTTCTTGAGGATGAAGTCCCTCTCAAGAACCTTCGATGGGCTTGTGACATTTTGACCCGAAGTCATGTCCTCAATCCCTTTGCCCAAGCCGAGCTTCACATGTTTTTGGACTAACTTCCGTTGCTCCTCCACTGGCATCGAACCTCCATGGCCACCACACAATCTTTAGACCAACTCTCGTCCCTTCGAGTTCATGCCCAGTACGAAGTAGAGAACTTTATTGAAAAATTCGATGATTTCAGGAATAAAGATTCTGCGTACTGGGATGACTTGGATATAGACGAATTGAAACAAAGATTGAGAGAAGCGGCTTTCGAAATAAAGGCTGAAGAGCTCTACTATGAAATGAGAGCACATCAACTCATGCAGCCAATGTTAGAAGAAATAGAGGATAGAATAAAGAAAGAATAGAAATTCATTGATCATTGTTGGACTAAATTTCATGATCTTGTTATTTATTCCATTCCCTATTTTTACGAGCTTGAGTTTGTACCCAAATAGGGCCATTTGATGTAATTGCTTTTGCTTTAATACAACCAAGACTTTTTCTTTGTTGGGCATTGTTTGATCTTGCCTTCATTTGTCTTTAAAGCAAATTCAGGGCTTCGAACTGAACAACCTCATCCTTCGAATCTGGACTCAATTGTTTCAAATGAAACACTAAAGAAACCAACATGAACTTTTCCAATTTATGGAATAATAATTGACAGTTCTGGCTGATTTTCACTTAGAATCAGTGCTTCGAATTTAACAATCTTACCCTGAAAGCTTGTTTTAATCATAACCAACATATGGTCACGATTAGTATGATCAATCAATTCTGAATTGACCATTGTTGCCTCGAACAACAGTTCGTACTTCTAAAAGTATGGAAAGTGCTTCTGGGGCTGTACTGTTTTAGTTCGAAAAGACAATCCTTTCTGTACATATACAAACCAACTATTGGTTTTGATGTTTCGAACGACCATTCACATCCTTAAGGCGTCTTAAGTTTTGCTTCGAAGGATATTACTTTCATTAAGAAACCTAAGACAGGTCTTTAATCTCTCTGAAGTAAACAACTACTTGAGTATTCTTGCATCTTTAAATATGCAGTGTCCTTCGAAGTTGGCTCTTGAGTTTCGAAACCGTCTCTATTTGATTTTTTGGTGCCAAAATCTGGTTTCGAAGCTCAAACACTTTACTTCGAAGCTAGCGTCAACATTTGGGATGTGTTTGGTACCAAAATCTAGCTTCGAAGCCAAAAACTTTACTTCGAAGCTGGTGTCAACATTTGGGATGTGTTTTTTTTTCCCTCCAAAGGTATCAATATTGAAAGAAACCCTTCGTATTTGTACTTTTAGTACTTCAACGAAAAACGCGATATATTTTCCAAACACAAAGGCTTTTAAAACCCTTTTGTTTCGTGCACTGAAATCATTCGCTTGCTTAACACACAAACCCTTGTTTTCTGTTAATCCTCTCTCCCTTGCTGCTTACTACCAATGGATCCTTCCTCTCTGAAAGCACTTGCTGGTGACTGCATAAGCCCAACCATGGCTTTGAAAAAATGTATTGATGAAGAAATCGCAAAGCTTACAACCGATGCGTCAAGTGCCATAGATGGACGCCTCTTCGTTCCTCGCTGCAGCAACAAACAGGAATACGTCTTGGGCCCCATCTTTCGAGAGGCTCCTGCTCAACTTCCAACTTTATACCCTCGGCTGGAGGACCATTTTCTTCTCTACAAAGAAGGGCTCGACTGGGGAAATTGGAGGGTGACTCGACCCCATCGCTGCTGGACAACATTGAGAGCTGAATGGGAAGAATGGTATGACAGAGTTGTACCTACGCGAGAAGACGACCTGTAAGAGCTCTGCATTCTTGATGCCCTTCGTTTTTTCCAAGTTTATCATTCCTAAAAATCCTTTTTTGATTCCTGCTGCTCTTTGTTTTGGAATATGGCCTTCAATTTTTTCCAATTTCGGTATGGCATAATGGCTCCCACCGTTCTTGATATTTGCCATCTTTTAGGGCTTTCACCCCATGGCTTTCCTTTCACTCCCAGTTATCCAGACCTCCCTGTTAAGTTCTCCCTTCCACCCTTAAACGCCTTCTACAGTGATTTTGTAAAGGCCAAAAATAAAAGGGTAGGTCCCGTGAAAGATAGAGAACTTTTTTCCTTCATTTTGTACTGGTTGTGTAAATTCCTTTTTTGTACATCATCTCAGAGGATTATGCCTGAGTTCGCGCCAATTGCGAAGGCACTTGCTTTGAAAAAATGTATAGCCCTGGCTCCTTACCTCTTAGGCCATGTCTACAAACCTTGTTCCCAATTTTGCGAAAAACCTCTTGATGTTAACCAAGGAGGTCCCCTCTGGGTGTTCCAACTCTGGCTCTTCGCTGCTCGACCTCACCCTACAAAGATATGTGGGCTTTTATATTGCTACCAAGGGAGCTATTTATTGGCACTTTAAACCCTCGAGCCTATAAATGTATATCTGAGGTGTACTACCCTTCTTAGTTTGCCAGGCAATTTAGGCTTACTCAAGAGATACCTGTCCCACTCTGCAGTCTCTCAAATGTCCATCTTACAACCAGAGACCTGAGAATACCCAAATCAAAGCTGGAGATGGCAACATTCATACTACTGAAGGAATTGAATGAATTCAAATTTGTCCCCTTCCTTCCTTCTGACTTAGTTTTGAAAAGATTCCACAACTGGTGGATAGCCAATATGGAAGTACGCCTATCTGTACATCCTCATGACTTACTGATAGGGTTAGGAGTGCCTTCGAAGGCTAAACCAGCAACAGTTGAACATGTTTCCCCTCCTTTTGCAGCTGTCAAAACTGCTCATGCAGCCTCACCCCCTTCCAGCTAGAGTTACTAGAGCTGCCTTGAAAAAGGGTAAGTATTTTCAGGTTTCTTTTCCTTTTAGATTCTTTTGTCTGCTTCCTTTACACTAAAACATCTTAGTACAGGGTCACCCCAAGAAGAATCCCCTAAAAGAGCTGAAACTCTAGCTGCTCTCAAAGAAAAACAGCAACAAAAAAAGAAAAGGAAGCTAGTACTTACTCCTAAAGAATCTGAATCCCAGACCGAAGAAAGGGAGATTGAGACAGAACAGGAGGTACCATTATAGAGAAAAAAGAGAAAACAG
Organism: Camellia japonica; assembly: GCA_030407325.1. Taxonomy (NCBI): domain Eukaryota; kingdom Viridiplantae; phylum Streptophyta; class Magnoliopsida; order Ericales; family Theaceae; genus Camellia; species Camellia japonica. The sequence goes on from JAPPVO010000031.1 coordinate 104,494,706, forward strand.
ACAACTGTCTCCTTTGCTGATTCAGTCGAAGACCCTACTCACGAGGCAACTACCGAAGTAGTGGAAAAAGAACCTCCTTCTGAAAAATCTGAACCCCAAATTGAAGAGAGGGAGGTTGAGAAAGAGCCGTAGTGCAATTGCCGAGAAGAAAGAGAAGGAATGTGACTGTTTCTGCTGCTGACTTGGTCGCAGATCCTATTTATGAAGCAGCTGCCAAGGCAGTGGAGCAGGAACATTCCAAGGCCATGATTGTCTTCCAAAGAGCTGAGAAGAGGCATCAGTAGCAATTTCTAAGAGATGAAGCTGCCGCTGCTGATGAACTACAAAGGGAAACTACAAGAAGGCAACAAACTGCCGAACATTACTCTCTTCGTAGCTCTCCCATCATTGTCAGCACTTCTGGAACAAATAATTTCTTTCATGCTTCTGTTGTTCTTTCCTTGTCAAATTTTGGTATTGAAGCTTGACATTACTTTATATTTTTTCCTTTTGCAGCAACAACTACTGAGCCTATTCCTCCAATGAGGGCTCCCTCAATTTCAATTTCAGTTGATCAGATTCAGAATGTGAAGATTATTCAAATCATACTTCTTTCCCAGGCCTATATTCGATGTACCATCCTTGAGGCCAAGCATTCCTAAATTTCTTTCTTTTGGTTTGACTCCATATCTTCCCTATCTAACCCTTGACCTGCCTCAATTTACTTCTCCTTCGGGCCCTGCTCTTTCTTCTCCTTCCAAGGAAATTCCAACTGCTACTTCATCTTTGATGGTAGTTGATTCCCCTACAAAGGGTGCTGGCAGCTCTTCATCCCATGGTTCATTACCTCTGCCTTGCTCTAGCCCTTCTTCCCTTAATTCATTAGTGGCTAGGACCATAGATACTGCCAAAGATGCTCTACCTATTTCTCCTATCCCCATGCAGTTCTCTGTGCCTTCCACCACAACTCTCTCTGCGCCCCTCTTGTCTACGGATGAGGTGGATATCTTCGAAGCAAGACTAGCCAATCTCTTCAACATACCCTCTACCTCTCCAACAATCAATTATGAAGCTTAGCCATTGGTCTTGGCTGACTCCTTGTTAGAAATTCTTGAAAGCTCATCTTCCTCCAGTAGCAAGCCTTTTGCACCTATAATAGACTTAGACACTTGCCTGAAACTATTAATCTCTTTTTCGAGAATCCCTTTTGAGGCTCTACAAAGGCCAATAATAAGAAATGGGTTCCTTCAGTGCTGCAGAGTTACGGAGGAATTCGGCATGAATGTCTCAAGTCATCTATCACAGGCATCAGCTACTATCGATTTCTACATCAGCATATGCCATGCTGCCAAGGCTGCGGAGGAGAAATTGGCTAGAGACCAGAGTTTTGTTTCCAAGTGCACACTGAAGTCTCAGGGCTAAAAGAATAACATTCCTCTGTCTCCCAGTTTTGAATTCAGCTGCTAGAGAAGAAAGCTCAACTTGAGGAGCAGCTATCTGCAGTGAAGCAGGCCTTAATCCGAACTGATACTAAATTGCAAATTACCAACCAAGGATTAGCCGATCGAAAGGAAGAAATGACTGCAGCTATTCAACTGTTTTCATCAATTAGTAATAGGAAATCTGTTATAAAAGAACAATTAAGACATTGTAATGATTTTTGGGCCAATTTGTGCCAAAATGTACTTAACTCTTTATGAAAAAATAAATTCTTGTCTATTATTTAAGCAGTCTTGTGTTCTTTTTCTGAGTGTTTATTTTATTCCTTGTGTTTCCCAAATGGTTGGAAAATAAGGCTTCAAATATCTGCCATTAATCTTTTTGGGATGTACATAACCATTCAAATTTCTCAAATATGCTCCAAAAGGCAGGACTCTCTGTGGACTTGATATGGTCCTTCCCAGTTAGGTGACCATTTTCCAAACTTATGGCTCTTAATTCCTATTGGGAGTATTGTCTTCCATACCAAATCACCTTCATCAAAGCCAATGTGTTTGACCTTCTTATTATAGTTTTTGGCTGCTTTCTTCTTTTGAAAAGAATGCTATTTAATGCCAGAATTCTAGCTTCATCTATGCTTTCTAATCCAAGCACATACTTTGATGGTATTGCTCTCGGATCTAACTGATCTTGGCATCTTACCCTCAAAGATTAACATTAATCTCCACAGGTAACACTACATCATGCCATATACTAAGGCATAAGGAGTGACTCCTGTGTTTGACCTTGGGGAAGTTCTATAAGCCCACAACACATCCAACAATAGTTATGCCAGTCCTAGGATTGTCTTCCACAACCTTTTGTATTCCTTTTTCAAGGAACTTATTGGATGATTCAGCTTGACCATTGGCTTGTGCATACAGGATAGGGTGGAATTAACAAGGCTAATCCCAAACTCTGCCACAAAAGACTTCACCATTTTCCCATCGAACACAGTCCCATTATCAACAGTTATAGTTTGTGGGATGCCAAATCTATGGATTAAATCCTGATGAATCCAATGACCTCAGTCTGGTCTACAGCTTTGTATGGCTTAGCTTCGACCAACTTAGTGAAGTAATCAGTGGCCACTAAAATGAAACAATGATGCTTCGAAGAGGGTGGGTGTATTTTTCCTATCATATCCATGGCCATCCTCTGAATGGTCAAGGTTTCACTACTGCATGCAGGTCAGTTATGGGCACATGCCTTACTGTGCCATGCTTTTGACATGCCTGGCAACCTTTTGCATATTCTATGCAGTCTTTAAGGATAGTTGGCCAATAATAGGAATGCCTTCGAAGCAACCATCTCATTTCACACCAGGCTGATGAGCACCACAGATGCCTTCATGAACCTCAGCCATAGCTGTTAATGCTTCTTTTGGGCCTAAACATTCCAGCAATAAACCATCTCCCCTCTTTTGTAGAGAGCATTACCATACATTATATTTGCATAGATTGCAATTTAACTTTTTCTGCTGGCCTTCGAAGATGGGCCAGCCAAGTACTGCATTATTGGATGCCTCCAATCTTGTTCTTGTAAGTCATTATGATTGACTTCCAGACCACTTCCTTTTATTCAAAGGTGGTATTAATTTCTGATATGTTGTTTGGCTTATGCTTATGTCCTTTGGGCATTATCCCTTCTCTTGAAATTCGAAACTTTCTGAGCCACATCATTAGCTCTATTCAAGAATCTTGGACATGAGTTACATTTGCTATTTGAAATTGAGAAAGCAGATGTAATGCAACAATAGTATGGCAAAATGCTTATACTTTGACATTTGAAAATCCCTTTCACTTGGTTAACCACCCATTGAGAATCTCCAAATATGTCAACTGCATGAACTTGTAATCCAATAAGAATTTCCAGTCCCACTATTAAGGCTTCATATTCAGCTTGATTATTAGAACAAGTAGCTTCATCCACTCTGAAACCATGTGTGGTTTTCTACCCCTTGTGGTGACTTAATCACAATACCAATTCCAGTTAAGCCATTGGCTTTTGATCCATCGAACCACATTTGCCATGGCTCAACACTAGCTGTACCAAGTTCCATTATCTCTTGGTTTTCTGTTTGAGATGGATGGTCTGCCAAAAAATTGGCTAAAACTTGTCCTTTACTGCCTTTTGGGAACATATTCTAAATGAAATTCTGATAAGGCTAGGATCCATTTGCCAATTCTTCCCCTCAACATAGGTCTAGATAACATGTACTTAACCAAATCTGTGGTTGCAATTACCAAGACAGTTGTAGGTAAAAGATAGTATCTTAATTTCATTGCAGCAAAATACAAAGCAAGACACAACTTTTCTAAAGCTGAATATTTACATTCGCAAGAATTTAAAAACCTACTAAGGTAATAAACAGCTTGCTCCTTGCCTTCTTCATTGTCTTGGGCTAAGAAAGCTCCCAATGAATCTTCTGCTGCAACTATGTACAACTTCAAGGGCTTATCACCCTTTGGTGGCATCAGCACTAGAGGGTTGGCCAAGTAGGCTTTGATACCTTCGAAAGCAATTTGATGCTCTGCTGTCCACACAAATTCCTCTTCATCTTTTAGCCTTAATAAGGAAGAAAAACTTTAGTTTTCCTTGCAGTTTAGAAATGAATCTTCGAAGAAAATTAACCTGTCCAAGGAACTTTTATAATTCTTTCTTACTTGATGGAGGTCTGGCTTCAATGATGGCTTTGGCTTTATTCTGGTCAATCTGTATTCCCTCTTGTGTACTACATAGCCCAAGAAGTTTCCAGATGATACACCAAAAGCACACTTAAGAGGATTGAGTTTCAACTTGAACTTTCTCATTCTTTCAAAAGCTGCTTCTAAGTGAAACAGATGCTCCTCCATGGATTGGGATTTAACTACAATGTCATCAATATAACATTCTAAATACCCTCCAATGAGGTCATGAAAGATAGTGTTCATAGCCCTCTGATATGTAGCCTCAGCATTCTTCAAGCCATATGGCATTTTAACCCATTCGAATGTGCCAATATTCCCAGGACATCTGAATGCTGTCTTGTGAACATCCTCCTCTGCAATGCAGATTTGGTTGTAACCAGAGTGCCCATCCATCATTGATAAAATTTGATGCCCTGCTGAACTATCTACCAACAAATCTACTATAGGCATGGGATGATCATCTTTTGGAGTTGCTAGATTCAAGTTTCTGAAATCAATGCATACCCTCATTTTACCATTCTTTTTAACTACAGGCACAATATTGGATAGCCACTCAACGTATCTGGCTGTCCTAATAAAGCCTGCCTGGAGTAGTCTAAGAATTTTCTCCTTAACTTTCTGAATCACTTCTAGACTCATTCTTCTTGGCTTTTGCTTGTATGGCTTGAAATTAGGCCTCATAGGGAGCCTATGTTCCACTAATGACCTATCCAATCCTGGTAGTTCATTATAAGACCATGCAAACAATCTTTATACTTCTTCAGAACAACCAACAATTGGTCCCTGTCCAGAGCATTCAAACAAGCACTTATATAGGTGGGCTGTTGTATAGAACATTCCCCTAAATTTATTTCTTCTAAGGGGTCTTGTGTCTGAGAACTTACTGAAGCTTCTTCTTTGATCCTTCTGCCTTCGAAGCAATCTTCTTGCTTTGTTCTGCTCCCAGGTTCTTTAATTCAACATCTTTACCCTCCTCCTCATAGACAAAGTCTGTCCATAAGGCTTCTTCTTCCTGTATCTCCTGGACTTTTGTTTCAATGTCCAATGCACAGTATTTGTCAAGGGCCAAAACTCTGGCCCGTTGCTGCTCCTACTTGCAGCCAATTATCATGGCTTCTTTCTCTTGCTCCTGCACTCTCTGGACTATTGATTTTACATCCAATATTGAGAACTTAATTAGAGCCAAATATTTGGCTTCTTGGACTTCATTTCTTTGCCTACAACCAGGCATCATTATCGTCCTTAACGACAACCTCTTCATCAGCACTCTCTTGGACTAAGTGCTTCAGGTGTGTCACTTCCTCATCAGCCGTCACTTCAGCTGAGCCATCAGGTTTCCTTAGTATACTGAGTGGTGTCACTCCCTCAATATACAGTTTGGCCTCTGCGAAGTCTGCACAGGCTATGAAGGGTTGAGGATCTGCATCAATTTCCTCTGTCTCTCCATTGCCTAAAGCTATCATTATTTTCTGATGCAAAGAGAAAGGCACACACTTGTTAGTGTGAATCCAATCTCTACCAAGTAAAGCATTGTACTTAACATTGCTGTCGATCACGAAGAATGCTGTCATACAGTCCCTAGTTCCCACACTCAGGTTGATGGGCAGAATTCCCTGAGCCATCTGTTTGTCTCTAGCGAAGCCAGCAATGGTTGTGCTGGTTGGGATCAACCTAGGGTTCCTTTTCCCGAGTTTCTTCAAGGAAGATTTCGATAGTAGGTTAACTGCTGCCCCATTATCTATCAGGACTCGGTTCAATTGTATCCCATCGAAGAAAGCCTTGATATACAAAGGCTTAACATGTTGTGTCATAGAGTTCGAGGGATACTCAAAAGATATGAGAGGTTAATGCTCACCTCTTCTTCACTCTCATATTCAGTTTCTATTGGGGCGGCCATCCCAGAATTATCTTGTACCATACTCACTTGTGAGTCTTCACTAGAGATTGGAATTGGATCAACTCCTTGACCATCTTGGTCTTCATCTTCAGCTTGAAACTCATGAAGTAGTATATGTACCATATTTACTGATACTGGAGGAAACGAGCCAAACTGGATGGCTAGCTGTACCTGTTTCCCTTCTTGGTTACCTTGATCAGTTACCTCAGAAGTATCCTCCATGCTGCATTCTGGCATTTCATTGCTAATAGACTCCTTCGAATGGTTTCCCTCAACTGGCTTTTCAACCAAAAATGTTTGCTCAGCCATGAAGGCTTTGAACATTTCTTCCTCCACCATTTCTTTCTTTTGGCCTACGCCAATTTCTTCCTCTATCTTGCTATCGCTCTCCATCAGAGCTTTCTCCAATTCTACTAAGCTAAACTTTTCTCTGGCTTTTAGTTCAGAATGAACCTTGGCCAATTGCTCTCTGCTGCAATCCATCTTACCTTGGAGGGTTGGTTTCGGAGTATGGTCTGACTTTGGATTCTTCTTTCCTTCAGTCTGGACCAATGAGGAACTCTCTCCACTTTCTTTCATATCTTTCTGGTACTGAGTGTACCTACGCTGAATCTTTCTCCTTTGTGATCTCGAAATGACTGGGACCATATCTGGTTCCTTCGTCTTTGGGTGTTTAAGCAATACCCAATTGTTTGGGGCTACCAAAGGAGGCTTGACCATCCTGCCTTGGTTTCCAATATCCCTCTGGATGAGTACTTCCCTAGGTTTGTTCTGCATTACAAACCAATCTGGAACTCTAGGTACCCACGAACTTACTGACCCAGAGGTTGAACTGTTCCTTTCCTCCTTCAAAGCCATCTTCAAAGCTGGCTGTGAAGGCAATTGTTTGGTTCTAACTTCATGCCTTAGACCTGATTCAGGCCTTCGATGAAGATGGCCACTTTCTATTCTGCGTGAGGCTGGTCTAGAGGGCCAATCTCTGGCTTCGATCCCATGAACTGAACCTTTCTCCAATCTCCTTTCAGAATGACTGCTCTTCACTCTGTAGTAATTAGGTAGCCTGGACTCATATAAAGGCCTCTTGCCTTTAGAATGCAATCTGTCGGCTGCAGGCTCAACCACTAATGGCTGCTGCCTAACACTAGCCGGATACAGCCTTTTATTATAGGTATTGGTTGGTTTGGGACGCCTCTACACATCCGTGTAATATTGTTTCCCATCAACTGGAAGGCCTTTCAACCACTTATAACTCAGTCTGCACCTGGGACATATCCTCTGTATTACAGCTGCCTCTAAGAAATCATCATCTAGTGCTTCTTCATCAGAATCTTCCCTCTGGTGTGAGAAACCTTGTCCAATAGCTGGTGGATTTCCAGTGTCCTTCTTGATAGTTGTCTGGTTGGCAATATGCATCTGCACATTGACCTCTTCCAATTCCTGCAGAGATAAATTCTGGAAGTTTGGTACAACAACATTGGCTGCACTTTCTCTAACTTTTGGAAATGGATTACTGTCGATCCCCATGGCCTTTTCTGCTTTGACGGGGAATTTCAAACTTCCTTTCTGAATTTGTTCTTGGATCCTGTCTCGAAAAACAATGTAGTTTTTAGCCGAGTGAGACCAAGAGTTATGCCATTTACAATATACTTTTCCTTTAAGTTCATCTGGAAATGGAAGTTTTACTCCTTTTGGTAACTTAAGGAAGTTGCCCGCAAGCAAATGATCAAAAATGTCATCTGCCTTGGTTAAATCGAAAGAGTATTTCTTATGAAAATCTTTCTTTTTAAACTGCTGGTCAATTGTTGTGTCCTTATGAACTAATGCCTCACAGATCACAGGTTCTTTCCCCACAGTCTCTGCTACATCAATCTCATAGTTAGGATCTCTGTAGTATGTCTTGTATGATGCATTATTTCGATCTTGTTTCTCCTCTAGTAATGCTTCATACCTAAACACCTTATAGGTTAGTTCCACCAGGTCTCTGAATTCAGTTGAGTCAAATTTCTTTCGAAGCCTGAATTCTAAGCCATTTTGAGCCAATCTTACGAATTCTGACTCTGGCAGGATGACTCAACATTTATTTCGAGTCCTTTTAAATATGGCAATAAATTGAGTAGCCTTCTCTTCAGGCCTTTGACTCAATCTTGCCAAGTCTGCCATGGAAACCTCTGGCTCCGATTGGAAGAATTGGGCATGAAATGCCTCTTCCATTTGTTGCCAAGTTTGGATGGAGCCAGGTGTAAGGTTGATGTACCATACAAATGCTCCCCCAGTTAGAGAATTTGGAAATAATCTCAATTTCATATAGTCATTATTAGGAAATTCACCGCATTGAGCAGCAAACCTAGCAATATGCTCCACTGTTGATTAATTCCCATTCCCATAAAAAAGGACAAAATCTGGTATCTTGAAACCTCTTGGGTATTCATGTACCCTGTCCACCCATTCTGGGTATGGTTTCCTGTACACAGGAGTCTGGACCCCCCGAGCCATTGGTCCACACATCTCCCTAACAATATCAGCAATTTGGTCCCTAGGGACCATATTTTGTACCTGCTGAACCACTACTGAAGGGACGAACACAGGATTTGATGGACAAACTTGTACTTGTGGTCCTCTTGGTCCATAAAGTGGTACATTTGGGACTAGTTGTCCCTGTGGTGCAGGTTGCGATTGGGGGTGTGGGTAACCCCTTTGAGCCTGTCCTGCGAAGGGACCTGCAAAAGGTGCTGAAACAGGTATTGTGTCCCTTCCATTTGTAGGAAAACCTTCCAACCCCCCGGGTATAAATTCGAATAAGGGATTAGTGTACCCCCTAGTGCCAGGTATGGCTTCGAACGTGGGATTTGGATCCATTCTTATGCCATTTTCTTGTACTGGGTCAGATCCACCAACTTGCATGGCTTCACTATTAAACATTGAGGCATTTTGGCCTGCTATAGGCCTCGAAATGGTTCGTACCAAGACTAAGGTGATGGTCTTTCATAATTCTGATTATTGGTTTGACCATTAGAATGTCCATTAACTTGCATAGGCTGTTTATCTCTAGTCAATCTTTGCTGAAGGACATTTACTTCCTCCATATGTCTTGCATTTGTTGGTTGGTGGTTATTTATTCGATCCAAAAAGGATGTTGCCCACCTTTCCATTGTGTTCATTAATTGCTGTCCCATGGCATCTACTAGGCCATCCCATGGATTTATTGGCTGAGTAGATAGAACAATGGATGGTCCAATTCATTAGTTTCGTCCAATACTATGAACATGTGGTTCTTGTTCCGAAGTACTGGTCTGTTCAACCATAGGTTCTAATAAAATAGGAGTTTCCACAGGAGGTGTTATCACATTATCCCCTGGATTAGGTATCTCTACATCTCCTTCCACGCCTTCTTCGAAGCATTCATTTTCTCCTTATCTCCTACGTTTAACCATTTATATGAGTCCCACTGGGCGTGCCAAAAATATATGTTGGCTTTTTGGCTTTCGAAGGTTATATTTGTAATTGCGAGCGTACTAGCAAGGATCAATCAGTCCTTACAAAATTTTAATTGCCAACCAATTATCAGACGATTGTGTTGTAGTTCTTTCAGCATCAATGAAGAGGACTTTTACTGGTGACTTGATTTAGGAGAATTTAAGCAAAATAACAATCAAATGGCAAACAACTGAAGTATTTCATTAAGATGAAAAACTTACACTGATCCAAACTTAGCCTCGTAGAGGTTTACAGCAACAATCTACTTGAAACTACTCCTATGAATGAAGTGCAGTGCGGGAATTTAAAGTACAGGAAATGTAAAGAACTGGAATTTAAAGAACAGGAAATGTAAGACTAGAAAGAAAATAAGTAAAGTAAGACTGGTTTTTGCATCTGAGTCTGGGTCCTTTTTTCTGGGGCCTTCTCTGCTATTTATACTACTCAAGGATAACCATCGAACTGCATTTCCAACCATCGAACTGCTCCTCCATGATCGCTGATCATGTTGCCCCAGGATTAGCTCCACTACGCCATTACTTGCAGTTAGGCTTCCCTCTTATATTTGAATTTGAATGTGAGTAACCATTGAAGCCACGTCACCTTGCATCTCTTTACTGATCCAATGCTACTCAGACCACGCAATAACCAATATTAACCGGCACGTGTACGATCATAGTCGAAGACTTAAACATTCTTTCCGTATAGCCCTTACTCTACTACGTGTTGAATTGTAATTGGCTTTTACAAAATATGTAGCCAACATATATACAAAATGTATTCTTTTTTTTCGTAACATTTTCTTTCGCTAAGGATTTATTGTATTGTTCACAATAAATAGTTATTTAATACTTTGGCAACACTATGTAGTATTGTTTATGTAGTAGTCTAAACCAATAGTGTAGTGAGAAATTTTATAGATTGAATATAATTAACTCATTATTTTCAAATAGTTGACAAACTACTTAATGTGATTTGTGATTTCTCATGCTTTAAACATTACATAGGCAACAACATATGGTACTCTAAGACTATTAAATAATTTTCATTCAAAACACATCATTTATAAGCAATATCATCTCTTTAATATTTTCTATCAAATAAAAATTAAATATATTTTATAATAATTTGTGCCATAAATGATGCATTTTTATTTTCTAAAATTAAGAATTTTGATCCATAATTGTTTGTGCTAAAATTACAAACTTATATCACCATCCCGCACTGAACTATTACACTCTATTATAGAATTTTAGTTTGTTCCTATTAATAATGATTTTTAATTTCTTATGCTTAAATTTAACTCTTAAAATTATTATTATCTTAATGTTGATCATGATTTTTTTTTTTAAATAAAAAATTATAATTAATAAGTGTCTCTCTAACTTAATTTCTTGACTCTGTCACTGACTCCAGATATTGAGTGTTTAATCGCATCAAACTCCAACTCTAATACATGACATTAGTTCCATCACGTTATATGCCTCTTAAATAAAATACTCTTTTCAAATGTAGCAGAGTCAATAAACTTGGTAGGATATCAAAGTGAAATAGGATTTTAAAGGCAAGTAATTCGTTTTACAAGCTATCATTTATTTTATTTGTCCTTTTGATAATTAACAACAGAAGAAAAGGGTTGTTTTTCTGCATATGCATTTTTATTCATTAAAAAAAGAAGGGAAAATTATTTAGAAGTCCTATTAGGGAGACTTATGCTACATATGATCCTACTAAAAAACTTATGTTCCCATAAGTCCTGTGGGAAGTTTGTTGACACATTTACCCTCAATATTAGTTGTTAATATCATAAATAAGTAATAAAACCATATATAGGAAATTGATATAAACGTAACGTAACGTGACACCTACATAAACGTAACGTGACACCTATATAAACATAACGTGACATATCTACATAAACGTAACGTAACGTGACACCTATATAAACGTAACGTGACATATCTACGTAAACGTAACGTAACGTGACACCTATATAAACGTAACGTGACACCAATATGAACATAATGTGACACCTACATAAACGTAACGTAACGTGACACCTATATAAACGTAATGTGACATTTATATAAACGTAACGTAATGTGTCACGTTACGTTTCGCAAACTTAATAAGTTTTTATTTTTTTAATCCGTTTGTTTTGAAATAAATATATAATCTTAATATATTTTTATTTTGTATTATTACTCAATGAAAGGATTGATTAGAGGCACATCCTCTTAAATCTTAATCTCTCCAGGGAATGGCATAAGCAGCAAAGACCAAATAATAATTTCCAAAACAAGACATGGATAACTGAGAAAATATTTTTTGGAAGACTAAATTGAAATCAGAATAATCTATGCTCTACCAATGTTTCAACAGTAAAAATTCTCCGGAAAATTTTTCCACCAAAGAAATGACATTTTATACTGATTGACATTTTACAGAAAAGCCTGGGGCAAAATCATATTTCCGGCTCTCAATACATCTCTTCGCATCCATTTTTTTTCTTTCTCGGGAAACAAACAGAGGGTAAGCCCATTTTCCCAAAACAAAAAAAGAATCCACAGCTTGAAAACATCCAGAGACATCTCCTAAAAGACAATAATAGTAGCAATCTAATCAAACCACAAGAAGCTACACACAAAAAAAATATATAAAAAAAATCCAGAGTTTGGAAAAGAGAGGATCTTGTGGAATACATTCTTATGAAAATAGGACTTAAGACTCTATAAGAAATTACACAGGACTTAACCTAGCATAAGGTTCTGAAAAAGGACTTATAAATAAGTCTCCCAAAAAAGAAAGGAGAAAATAAAAGTGTCCTCATGAATTGATTTAGCATCTATCATAAAAATAATAGGGTCAAAGAGAAATATATTTGTGTACAGTCTTTTTTTGGATAATTAATTCTGGCCCGAAACCCTAATTCATGTTTCTTCATCAAATGTTGTATTTATTCCTGGTTATTCTATTTTATTTATTATTACGGTACTCAGGCCATAAACGTAGCATCTAACAATAAATTACAAATATATCCATTGAGATTTGATTAAAATACGAATCGCTCCTGTAATTTTAAAAATTACATTTCAGTCATGAGGTTTCTAATTTCATAATAAATCGTTACTTTTATTAATAAATCATCAAATTAGTTAACAATTTTTAATGATATTAGAAATATGTTTCAATTAATAATTTATGTAATTTTATTATTATATAGGAGAGCAATTACGAATTTCTTTTTTTTTAGTTAATTTGTTAAATAAAAAATTCTAACAATTGGGTATTTGTAATTTTTCAAATCACATAGAACAATATGCACTTTAGGCAAACCTCAGGGGTATATTTGTAATTTACCCAAATGACAAAACTACCCATTATTTATTCTACTCTCTTCAACGATTGTTAAATCTTTTTGAATCTATACAAGTAAATTTTTGTTTTATCTGTCCAAAACTCTCTCTTTCTCTTCTGATTCTCTCTATATATGTCTCTCTCTCTCTACAAACCCATTTCTCTTCTCTCTCTCTCTCTCTCTCTCTCCTTCTAATCTCTACTGTCATTCTACTTATTTCCCTCTCATATTTCTCTGTCTTCTCACAATGAGTATATGATTGAAGAAAGCTAGATCCCTTCCCTCAATTCCATCACCACCATCGTCTAGTTCATCTCCGACCACTCCTCATCCCTTTCTCTTCACTGTCTAATGGGACTTCGCCCTCTTCCGCAGTTGGAACCACCTCAAATACTACGCCGACCTCATAGGAAAAGAACAACCGTTGTGACACAAATCTAAGTGATCCATATGTATATATATCATATATGTCTTTGTTTTTTCTCTCTCTCTCTCTCTCTCTCTCTCTCTCTCTCTCTCTCTCATCTTCATTTTCTCTACTCATCGCCGATAAAGCTCCCCACGATTACATCGATACCACCGCTGCCACCTCGGCTCATCCTCTTCCTCCTCTGGTGGCTCCGCCAAATTTGAGAAAACTAATGCAAAATACAGAAAAAAAACTGAGTCAAATTTGAGTCGTAGGCAAGGTTCTAAATATCGGCCGGTACGTGCCGTACTGGCCGGTTCATGCAGGAAAATGGGAGGACCGAGTCGGATACTCACCGGTATACCGGCGAGACTGAATTTCACGGCCGTATCGGCCGATTCCCGATACGTATCGGGCTGAATCCGATACGCAAGCGATTTCTTTCCGATATATGCCGATACGGCTGAAAAACGAGCAAAGAACGGTGTCTTGTGTATGTATGAGTGTGGCTACTGAGCAAAGCAAAGCACCTGAGGAAATATTTTTATGTGTTGCAAACCTCTGAAGAAAAACGCAATCAGACTCACCATAAATGTATTGCAAACCTCTGAAGAAAACGCAATTGGACCAAAACCCAACTCCTCAATCAAACCCAAATCCATCTCCTAGGAGCATTGATCTTGTAAAGTGTTGCAGCCTGCAGGGAGAAGCATCGAATCGAACCCAAATCCATCACCGATTTGAAGCTTCTTCGCTCAAGGTTTGTTCTCTCACTCATCGAGTCATCATGCTCTGTTTGTTCTCTCACCATAATATGATGCTCTGTTTTTTATTGACTCAAGAAGTCATAGCTTTTGGGGGTGTTTGTTTCAGCTTTTCAGAGCCAACTTATGGCTTTTAGCTTTGAAAAAGTTATTTTGGACTGTTTGGTTAAACTTATTTCAAACAGCTTCTGATTCTAACAGCTTATTTTAACTCAAAAAAACTGATTCTGAGAAGCTGCTCACCCCTTGCTTCTGATTATCAGCTTCTGCTGTGGACATGTTAATTTATGATTATACTCTTAAATTTTTTTATTTTTTATTTTTTTAAAAATAGAAAAAGACTCAAATGGACTATAGATTATTATTATTATTTTTATGAGAAATGTAGACAAATAAAAAATAAAAATTAATGGAAAAAGCTATTTCACAGCTTATTTAACAAACACTACTCAGCAACTTAAATCTATAATCCAACAGCTATACCAAACAGATTAACAACTTCTGATTAAAGTCATAATCTATAATCTGTTAATTTATAATCTATAAGCTGTTTTAACAGCTACACCAAACGGGGCCTTTTAAGTTGTGTTTGGTTCAGTTTGTTTATAATTTTTTTCTTTTTTTTCTGTGGTTATTTTTTTATAGAGGTTTAATATAATTATAGTGAGTCTGTGTATATGTATTATCAGCATAGAATAGAATATAATATGTATAGAGGTTTATTTTGACTCAAGAAGTCGTAGTTATTTTTTTATATATATTACCAGCATAGGATATAATATTTTTATATATAATAATTTAAAGAGATTTAATCATGTATAATATTTTTATTTTGACTCAAGAAGTCATGTATAATATTTTATATATAATATAATATTTTTATAATATTTTTTTTATATATATAATTTTTTATATATAAGAATATTATATATATATTTTAAATGCACATATGTTCAATATATATATTTTTATATATAATTTAAAGAGATTTAATCTATCAGATTTTTTATTTTAGATTTTTTTATTATTTTAGATTTTTTAATCTGTCAAATCTTTTTATTTCAGATTATTTTTATATCAGATTATTTTTATAGAGGTTTAATCTGTCAGATTTTTTTAAAGAGGTTTAATTGTCAAGAAAGTGCCTCTACATATCAAAATTTTGATTAAAATGGGATAAATTAATGCTAAAAGAGTCAAAAAAAAATGCATAAAATTGAGTTTTAGATGGATTGCTAATGATTTTTGAAATTTCACAGCCGCGACGACCGATACCCGATACGTACTAGTCGATACTACCGATATCGATACTCCGCGATCGATACCGTTACGTTACCCGATACCGCGATTTAGAACTATGGTCGTAGGTCGAGATCTGACTGTCGTAAGGGATTCATACTAATCCGTCTCCATCAACGGTGGTGAAGACAGAGAGACCATAACGATGTCGTGTTGCCTAATGGCTAGGAGGCTACAACACGCATCTTCTTCATTACGTCATCCATCAATTTGCCTCCCACAGACCCTCTTCCTCAAAGAAGCAGCGATAGTCGACAACACCATCCCTAATTTCACTGCATGCTACACTTCCATCAAACCCTCATTATCCTCTTCCACCAACAGTATCCTCCATTTTTGTCACTTCTTTTACCAATATATATATATATATATACACACACACACTCACACAAACAGATAGTAATTTCCAAATTTTTTGTATAGAATCAATTTAAATGGTCGAATTTGCAAAATTATTATTCCAAAGGAATTTATATAGAACTTGTGTTTGTATGGTTGTATCTGTTTGTGTCTATTTCAATACATAAAAAATAATAATAAATAAATAAATAATTGAACACATATTCAAGAGGGTGTTAATTTGGACAGATAAAAAAACTAACATATATTTCAACAGATGGGGAAAAATTGAACAGATAATGAAAATTAATTTGTATAGTTCTATCTATTTGTCTATTTCAACAGATAAAAAAACAAAAAGCATATGTGTTCAATAGATAAGAAAAAAGTAACACATATTTCAACAAATAGAGAGAAAATTTAAACAGATAAGGCAAAAATAATTGAACAGATAGATACAAATTTGAACAGATAGATTGAAAAAATTTGAACAGATAAAAAAATTTAACAGATAGATTAAAGGGTAAAATTGAAAATAAAATATCCTTCGCAATAACAAAATGTACTTCTCACCACAATATTTCACAAAGAGTATACTTTTCAACCAAATATATATATATATATATATATATTCATAAGACCTAATACCTTACACTCTTTAAAATGGACTTTTCACTAATTTTTATTATTATTTTGGTGTGTATTTATACGTACGCGTGTTTTGTGTGTATACAAGATGACTAAACGCTCCTACTTTCTCAGCCTAGTTTGAGAGTTATTTTCAACATATGTCTGGCAATGAATAACAATACAAATACAATTTTTTCTTTTTTTTTTATTTCTTTCTTTTTTTTCTTTAACAAAAAAGGTGGATGGAATGCAATACTGCTTAGATGGGTCTCACATTCGATTACTCACCTCGCTAATGTTTAGGAAAAAACTTAAGGGATACTAGTGTAATTATATCAAAAATGTAAGTCTAACTCTATTTTCTTTAAATTTCAAGAGAAATGAGCCTAATTTACCCTTTAATGCAACAATCACTGCTACATACAATCCCATCATAGGATAAAAAATAAACATCTTAAAAGTTGAACCATCAACCTCACATCATAAAATAGTATTACTTTAATTTACCATACTTTATCAAAATGTAACACTGCATTCTATGCACTTTTTGTATTTGCATCATTGCCAGAAAGGTAAGGAAAGATGGCACTCCAAAACATGAGTTATGTTGCTTATTAAATAATAATATGCTTAAATTGCCTTTCACCAATCTGTCTCAGCTAAGCATAGTTTGCCTTATTATCTGTTTGATATTTGTGTCACATTAGATTAGCAACAGAGTTTCTTTTCTTTCCTTTTTTTTAATAAATTAATTAATTATTAACAAGCATAGGTTGAACTGGTACAAATAATATACATTACTGCCCATTCGGCTTAATAATCCAACTAGAAATTTCCAAGTGTGGTAGTAGCCAAGCCAATAAGCCTATTTGGTAGAGCTTATTTTAGCTTTTACCTTAATTTAAGTTAAAATATTGTGTTTTGTGCAGTTTAAGTTAACCAGCTTATAACTTAAATCAAACTATTTCTCAGCTTATCTCAAAAGCTGGTCAGGGGTGTTTAAATTTTTGACTTAAACGCGCAGCTGGTGTGAGGGGCTAAAATTACTTAAATGCCCTCGTCAATACCCAAATATTAATATTAATATAAATATTAATATTAATTAAAAATAAAAATTATATATTTCTGAAGAAAAAGAAAAAAATCAATATTAATTAAAAAAATCAATATTAATTAGTATTAATTATTAATAAATTAATATTGTATACTTTTGTAATGAATTAATTATTAATTGATACTAATTAATAACAATTGTTGATTATTAATATTAATTTATACTAATAAAAATTAAATATTAATATTAATTTATACTAATTAATAATTTTAATATTAATTGAGACTAATTAAGTCATTAATTGATACTAATTAAGCAATTAATTGATACTAATTAATTTATAATAGAAAATAATTGTAACAATAATACTTCCATTACATTTTTAGCAAATGTATTAATTTTTATATTAATTGATACTAATTAATACTACTTATATTAACTTTTATTAATGAAATATTTTTTTTTTAATTAAAACTGAAAAAAATGAAAAATAATCATTTTTATATCATATAAAGGTAGAAAGGACAATTATACAGTAAAAAGCTATTTTACAGGTTATTAACCAAACATTACTCTACTGTTTAAATCCATAATCTCACAGCTGCACCAAACAGGTTAACAGCTTATGTTCACAACTATAAATTATAATTTGTTAAGTTATAATCTATAATCACTTTTTTACAGCTCTACCAAACGGGGCCAATATCCCTCCATTCTGCTTTTACATCTTAAAATTTGGAACACAAAAAGTTAGTAATGTTGTTAAGGACCACTAAGCTTGATCGTTTTTACATTTTATGCCAATCCAGTCTAAATCACACGGGTTGATGCAATTTTTTTAGAGAATGATTTGGTTTTAAATTTAATAAATTAAGTTTTTTTTTTATTTAATTACGGTTCAATTCACAGGTTAAGGCTTAAAAAATTTAATTAAAAATAAAAAAACCATTTTCTACAAGGATATTCCACAAGAATATTTATGTTACTCGTTGACTTCCTAGAATTCAATCTAATTTTAAAGTCAACGGCACATTCATTCATCCTATTTACAAAATACTGCCTTTGTATAAATGTGTTAATGTATTTTTTTCCACTATTTATATATATATATATATATATATTGCATTTGTTGTGTTATTATTAAAATTGCATTTCTATGGTAATTGCTATATGAAATAATGATGGTTTATATTTTTACACATTTTATAAATTTAGTTTGAAGAATATTATAAAATTTGAAATATACTCGTAGATTTTTGAAATATTTTTATAGGTAGAATCAATATTTATTTAAATGGATAGTCTATATGTATAGTGATTAAAAAATAAAAATTAAAAATTAGCCTAGAACCATGGTAAGTATCGAACTGTTTTTGCAGTTGAACTTCGGCTTGGTTCAAAAGATTTCACGGTTTGATTTGATTCTCAAAATTTTGAAACTGTAAGAATTGGTTTTACTGCTCATAAACATTTTAAATGGCGATTGAATGTTAACCATGTAAGAAATTCAATAAAATACAATTATGTACATTGACCATAATCCAAATTCATACATAAGTTATAAAGGGCGGCTCAATGTATTAGATTGTTCCTAAGAAGAAGTCTGGTGAGGACAAGTAGAGTTATTTCTGTGACTTATTAAAGGAAGAAGTCTGGTGAGAACAAGTAAAGTTATTTCTGTGACTTATTAAACTCAAACCATCACAACGCTAAAGATAAAATCTTTATTGTTGGACCAAGAAGTCACTTCAAATCCAGAGATGATGATTAAAATATATATGTGTGCTATACAGAACAAAGCATAAACAATTTTAGTGCTTCACATCATCACAAGTAGAAGTATCTCAAAACCAGAGAGTCAAACCTCCACCCCATACCTAACAATAGATTGCAAGAAAGTGGAGAACAATGTGGATGGTTTCATAGATTAGAAGGCAAAGAGATATTTCTCAATAGTTTAGGGGTCTCCATGTAAATTACTCAAAACTTAATGAGTAATACTTGTCAAGTATGGGTTTTAGAGACCGGACTAATCTTGAATATGCTTTTAACGAAACATGCTCAAGTAGTTTGATTTTTTATAGTGCATACAAGTTTATCGAGTCAAATAATAAGTTATTCAAACTTGGCTTGATTGCATAACGAGCAGATCTAGAACAAGCTGAACACAAGTCAAGCCCGAGTATCTTGGTTTGTTTTACAGCCTTATGACAGAGGACTTGTGCACTGGGGCTGCTTTTTTGTTTTTTTGGGAAGTAAATTGTTTTCATTTTCTCTTTCTCAAGCTCAAAGCTCTCAGATCAGATGGATCAAAATCAAACGACGATGATGTCACTCTAACTTGTTCAGATACTGTACTACTGTAGATGTTGCATGCAGGATGATACTATCGCAGTGCATAAAGAAAGTTTTTAGGTAAAGGTCTTAGTTGATGATCTAAAACTAAAACAATCCCTAATAAAACATACAATATATGGACAAAGCCCATTGAACATATACATATGTTTGAATTTGAACTGAATATAAAATTGGACGAGCATATAACTAACCCAGCAAGGCTGGTTTGTCCTCCACGTGGCAGCAGCCCAAAAGTCTTCCTCTACCTCTCACCAGCCATATTATTATCGTTACCTACATTGAACAATACAAGCATAAGCAGACAATAGTCTATGACAATATTTTAATTTTGGTAAAAACGTAGAAGGTTTCTTCGAGTTGTCAAAGTCCAAACAAACCTCATTGAACACGAAAACAATAATGAACAGAAGCATATTTAGATCAGTGAGAAGCCATGAATGCAGCTTTACGTCCTGCCATGGTGTCCTTAGGCTTTCTTCCAACTGGGTCCTTGCTAGAGTCATTGATCCACATCTCTAACGAGATCGCGTCCATGGACAAGTTTCCATTGGTGCAGGCTAAGAATGTATCAACAATGATGAGAAGGATCAAGATTCTTTCTTCATTGTATGAGGAGATTCAAGAAACAAACAGACCACTTCCTCCATCATCAATCCTGTGTCTCACTGAGCTTTTTTCTGTTAATCGACGAGTCCAGCTTTTAATACAGGCATGCAAGGAAGGAAGCACTTTGTGGAACCTCGTGCAGACAGATTATTTCGAATCAGTTTCATGTGATAGTGAAGGAGATGGGGAGAGCACTTGATATATTACCTCTGAGCTTGCTTGATCTAACTGCAGACACTAAAGAGCAGATTGAGCTTCTTCATAAGCAAGCGAAAAGAGTCCAATTGTTTGTTGATACAAGGGAGATTCAGAGAAAAGAGGAACTTCTCCAAGTTATGGCTGCTAACAATGAGAAGAACAGCAAGAACAAGGGCTTCATTGACTTGAGGAAATTGAGAGAGATCTTAAACAGCATTGGTTTGAGAAACTCATTTGATTATGACCAAGAAATATCGAAGTTAGGGGCAGAAGCTGAGAAACAGGCAGGCACTGGTGGGCTCATCGTGGTTTCCAACATCAACAATCTTGTATCCCTTGTTTCATTGTCCAAATCTATGATATTCAACGGGGAACAAAATGAGAAAAACAATGAAGACTTGAGGCAGCGGACAGCATCATTTAGGCATCAAGATCATCATTCTTCATCTTCACAATCAATGTTATTTAACATACCTGATGAATTTCGCTGCCCCATTTCACTTGACTTGATGAGGGACCCCGTGATAGTAGCATCAGGGCAAACTTATGATCGAAATTCTATCGCCCAGTGGATAAATTCAGGGCACCACACATGCCCAAAAAGCGGGCAGAGGCTAATTCATATGGCCCTCATACCCAATTATGCACTCAAGTGTTCGGTCCATCAATGGTGTCAGGAGAACAATATCCCTGTAATTGATGGTACAACATCTTCATCTTCTTCAAGATTGGAGAGAAGCAACAGCAAGAGAAAGACGAGTGAGAAAGCAATGGATCACATTTCCACCACAAAAACAGCCAACGATGCTGTCAAATTGACAGCAGAGTTTCTGGTGGGCAAACTGGCGACTGGATCTCTGGATATCCATAGGCAAGCAGCATATGAGCTTCGGTTACTTGCAAAAACTGGAATGGATAATCGCAGATTAATTGCCGAGGCAGGAGCGATTCCCTTTCTGGTGACATTACTTGGTTCCCTCGACCCAAGAATTCAAGAAAATGCAGTCACTGCCCTCCTCAACCTGTCCATTTTCGACAACAACAAGACATTAATAATGTCAGCTGGTGCAATTGACAACATCATAGAAGTTCTACAATCAGGGAAAACCATGGAGGCAAGAGAAAACGCAGCAGCAGCAATCTTCAGCTTGTCTATAATAGATGATCACAAAGTGATCATTGGTGCTCATCCCAGAGCCATTCAAGCATTGGTAGGGCTCCTCAAAGAAGGAAATACAGCCGGGAAAAGGGACGCTGCAACAGCACTTTTTAACCTTGCAATTTACAATGCAAACCAGGCAAGTGTTGTTGTTTCTGGGGCAGTTCCATTGCTCATTGACTTACTAATGGATGACAAGGCAGGCATTACGGATGATGCTTTGGCAGTGCTTTCTCTGCTTTTGGGGTGCTCTGAAGGGCTCGAGGAGATGAGGAAGAGTAGGGTGTTGGTGCCGCTCCTTATTGATCTCTTGAGATTTGGTTCTCCAAAGGGGAAAGAGAATTCAATAACTCTTCTATTGGGTCTGTGCAAAGATGGGGGAGATGATGTTGCAAGACGATTATTGATAAATCCAAGAAGCATACCTTCCCTCCGAAGCTTGGCTACAGATGGGTCTCTAAAAGCTCGAAGAAAAGCTGATGCTCTGCTTAAGATTACTCAGCAGATGCTGCTCTCAATCTCAAAATCCTGTTGGATAAGAGTCAGAGTAAACAAAAAATAGCGAAATAAGGAAGTGTAAATTTGTGGAAATTACATACATGGAAATGGTGTTCATTGGCTATTTACAATTACAGCTTCCATACTTGTTCAATTTTTTTTTTATTTTTTTTTTTTTTTTCAATTTGGGATCATCTCTCAGATAAAGAAAGGATAAGAATCAAAAAATAGTGATTCAAATCAAGATTTCTCTAGTATTCAATGTCAAATCACAAAAAGAAAATATAGGCAAAAAGATACCAAAGCTTAGTTGCAATGTGTAGTTGGACCTCATGTCTTCTATCTTCTTCAGATTTTCTTGATCATCAAATTGTGTCTGGCTCTCAATCTCTGGACACACAGCAACCTTTATGTGCCTCAAGATTATGAGGAAGCAACTCCTTGTTACTACCTACAGTAAAAACGAGAGAAATATGCAAAAATTACAAGATTAAGAAGAACATGTAAAGAGATCAATACTTACATAACTCAAAAAGACATATAGAAGCTTTTCCATTATAAAGAACAAACATGAGAGCATTCGAGAAGAGTAAGAGCATCAAAATCTACATATAAATGCCTGCTTGCGGCATTGGAAGTAGAACCAAGTAATGAATCCAGAATAATCACTCAATTTAAATTGGTATTGATACATATAACGCAAGGGTCTTGTTAACAAGTTCGCATTGGTTAACAAAGCTAAAAATAAATGTACATTCTTTGTGACAAGCATTCTCATAAAAAATCTACAATCACTTTAAGCATCTTAACAAGTACCCTTAGGGCATTCGTTAACAAAATCTATTTAACAAACGAGTACCAGAAATTTTATTGGTACACACGTCATTTAACAATTATTTGGTATACTTTTCTTGCAGTTACAGAGAGACAAAACTGGTTAACACAAACCTAATTTTGACTGTACCAACCAATGGCTGATCCTAAAATCAAGAGAGAGTACAGGTGCACTGTTTGAAAGATTTCCAGCAAAGGTAGAAGGCTGCAAAGAGTACAACAGTTTATTCTAGACTGCACGAATCACACCCTGATAGAGAAATAGCATCAACTCCAGTCATTTTAATAAATGATTGAATCAAGGTCCAAAAATAATAAATTACAACCACGAAGCAAAGACCTTTTGCAGCAGAAAGAAAATTCACCATCTACATGATAAAGTCGGCCATCTAGATAGAAACATTAAATTTATATCTTCTATTACGCTGTCTTTACACTTAATGTACATCTAAGTTACATGAGCTGCAGCCGGGAAACTTTTAGTCTTACTAGGCTCTCAATTAACATACTATTACAATAAAGGTCTGATGGTAAGAGAGGGTTGAACTTCGGTTCAACCAAGAATGAATCAACCCCAATAAATTGGTAGTGAGCTCTGGGTACTTTTGTGAACCACAGTTCACGTAACGTTACAGATCTGGTTAGTCTTCTACAGCTCCACCAATTCCAATTGAATGTGTGTGCCATTTATTTTGTAGCTCCAGAACCAGCTTCCCAAATCCATCAATTGCTCTTCAATAAGGTTTAACTGTTCTACGAAGCCTGAAGTGAAAATGGAAAACAAAAGATAAGTAGACCAATTAGATTCTTTCAGCAGAACTTCTGCAAAGATTTAAATCTAAGCATAAACCTAATCAAATGGAATCTAGTGTGTGTGTGTGTGTGTGTGTGTGTGTGTGTGTGAGAGAGAGAGAGAGAGAGAGAGAATTTTCCATGGATGTAAATAATTGAATATTGGGTGATTTAAAAAGAAAATGATCCCTCTGACCAAAAAAACAAGAAACACATTATGACAACTGTTTTTGCAACTTGATTGCAGTAAATCATTGGCAATAAGCATTGCACTAACCAAAGAAGAAAGGAAATCAGGCATTCAAGTCACATTAAATTATTCGGGGAAAAAGTCGTCATTGAAATTTATAAAAGACATTATTTGAGATTTATTTGCATGCCCTGTCAGTAATTGACAATAACCAAGGTAAACTTTATCGTAATATGTATAATCAAATATATTTTGATAACAATACATGTTATATTAACCTAAAATTAAAAACCTGAATTTCCAGATGTGATCTTCAATTTGTAGCCACTTGGGACTTCAAAGACATGATTGCCCTGCATTTGGTAAAAGCAGCAAAAGAAAATTTTCAGTACATTATGTTCATTGGAATAAGTAAAAAAAAAAATTTCATTTAGAACTAACTAGCATATAAAAGGTCCATATTTGGCATCATGAACCCTTCATTGATGAGCTCGCATTAATAAAACTAATAGTATTAGCTCCTCACTGGATGCAAACTTGGATCAGTTTCATACTAGACAATGGTTTCACTTTTGGACTGAAGGTAGAATCTATTAGATTGGTATTCATTCTTCAACCTATGGGCCACACCAGCATTTTATGCAGAACCTATTGCTGCAAGTTGTAATTTCTAGCATGAAACAATTCAGTATTACCTGAATAAGCAGCAGTTAACTTCCATAAATTCCATAAATACCCCTTCTTCCTTTTTTCATTATATGGGTAAAGAAATATCATTAATGTCAGAGCATGCCAGACCAAGTACACAAAAGTAAAAGAAGAAGACCACCTTCAACATTACTCAAAACCTGAACAACTCACTCCTATAATGCATATTATCTAACCTGAAAGACAACATCTGTTGCTTCAAATTCAGCATTTAATGCCTCAAACCGCTGTACATCATGCTTCCAGTATGTGTTGTTTCCTGAAGTCCAATCAATTCCTTCATTCAGTACTTTGACATTCTGTAACTTACATCTTCCACACCTACAAAATAGAATTCCATTCAAACTTCAAGTTGGTTGCTACTACTCTTTGAAAACATAAAGAAAAACAAAATCAGAATCATCATCTATTACCTGTGCCCATATCTTAGTTTGAGCTCACCATTTTCATCAATCCTAGTTGAGCCCAGGATATTTTCAGCCACAACTATCAAACTTCCATGGAGCTGGAAATAGAGGAACCAGATCAGCTAAGAGAAACAATTTGCATCCCATCACTTATTTGGGAGAAGAATATTAAAACCTGAACATTTCTCCACGAGAATTCAGCAACCTCTATTTGTAACTCGGAACCCTCGGAAATGGAACCTCCACGAAACTGGGGCAAGAAGACAGAAATGACAGTTACAATTTAATTATGTGTAACTGCTTAGTGCTTCAATCATTAAACAACAACAAATGCATACACTTCCAATGCAATCAACAAGGTATAATTCAAAACGCTGCTTGATTGCTACAGGAAACTGCCATGAACCATGTCCTCCATGTTAGCTTATTAGTCTTAGTTGATATGCTGTGTTATGTTTTGTTTTACGGATGAGGGTATTCTTGTCATTTGTGTCCTTTATTTGTTTTAACATATATAGCGACCCCGGTCTTTTCCCATTTGATTAGTGTTTCCGGACTTAAGTTCCGTAGATTCCTTTATCATATTGTTGTTGTTGTTGTCTTGTAATTCTTCAGTTGTGAGTTGTGGAATATGTTGGGCAGGTTAATTGCAGGTTAGTTGGGTTTAAAAACCAATAGTTGATGTTCAGTTTTTGGCTTGGTCGCTCGAGCGAGCTTATCTTCGCTCGAGCGAGGCCTTTGTTTTTGGTCCGTCGCTCGAGCGAGACTTTCTTGGCTCGAGCGAGGATTGCGTCCAGTGCTAGACCTGAGAGCAGTGTTAGCTGGCTCGAGCGAGTTTCTCTTCGCTCGAGCGAGCCTTTCTTGGCTCGAGCGAGTATTTTCTATTTCTGGTCGCTCGAGCGACCATGTCTTCGCTCGAGCGAGCCTATCAGGTATAAATACGCAGCAGCGTATTTTAAAACAGTTTTTCAGCCCCTTTTGATCCAAAAACCCTAATTTCTGAGTTCTCTCTTTCTCTAAACACCTTCTCTCCTAGGTTTGATCTAGTTAGGGTGGGTTTTTGCCCTAGTTGCTTTACAAATAAGATAGAGGGAGTGAGGGCTTTCATTTAATCTGAGAAATTCGTGGTTTGGAGCACTTTGAAGTTTGGGCATCATCTCCTTCTTCTTCTTTCTGAGTTATATATTCGAGGTAGGGATTTCCTACTCCATTTATACGCTTTAATCTTAAGTGTTAGTATTTTGGTATGTGGGGGGGTAGTTTGGTAATTTTGGTATGTGGGGGTAGTTTGGTAATTTTGGAAGAAACCTTAGGGTTTGGTTTAGATTAATTTGTATAATTAATTTAAAGGAATAATGTGGAATTTGGTTTAATTCATGGAATTGGGAATGTTAAATTTACATTCATTGATGTATTTATTTCTTGTTTAGAAATAACTGTTTTGGGCTATCGGTGGAGGATAGCCATTGATTGTTGTAGACCTTGCATGCGGCTTAGGTATAACTGAAATTATGTCACCTATGTTGACTGTTGAATTAATACAGAACATTACTTGTATTGATTATGTGTTGTATATGGCAATTGTGTGTTTCATTGCATATGCATTTTTATTTGGAGGAGATAGGGGATGAACTCCACGGTTTAGGGGAAGATAGGGGATGGACCTCTAAACCGGATTTATTGGGAGGAGATAGGGGATGGACTCCAGTAGCATCACTCTTATGTGTGCTTATTGTTAATAGAAATATTTCTATTTATTGTGATATGATACATCACTAAAATGTGTATCAGTTGGGAAGTATGGAAGTGAATTGATTGTGAATGATACAATACCACTATGTGTATTTGTTATGATTAGGTCTAACTTGAATTGTTATTCCTGTTGAATTGGAAGTAATGGTAATAAAAGATGAAACCCCGTTGAGTTATTTGGCCAGGTTCTGAGCCATAAGTGGAAAGTAAAATGTGCCATAGACAATGTGTCATAGGCAGTGTAGACATTCGTGTCATGAATATTGTAACTTGATTATAGTGTGTTAACCATGTATCAGATGCTAATGCTTTAGTTATTGCTTATGCTTGGTTTAGTATTTCTCTACTGGGCTGTGGCTCACCCTATATGGGAACTTTATTTTTCAGGTTCAGGTGGTTCACTCCCTCCAAGGACTTAGCTTGTGAGGAATTGAATTTGAAGACTTGTTTTATTTTATTTGTTTATTTGAACATTGTAATCTTTCAAGCCTAGGGCTTTATCTGTTTTGAGTTAGAACTCAGTAAATTGTGTCCAAGTGTTGGCTTGGCAAGATGTAAGCCCGTAGGGCATTTATTCTGATGTTTTATTTCATAATACTCTGATGGATGGATTTATATTATTGTTTTAATATAATAATGCATGATTATATTATTTATTTGGGTTTATTTTGAGGGCGTTACAACTTGGTATCAGAGCGTACCGGGTTTGAATACTTTGGGTACGTGGGAAGTGATTAGTATCACAATGGGTTCGTCTCGTTTGATAGAGACTTAGTGTAATGATTGCATGCTTATATGATAACATGTTTATGTGATTATGTGGGTATGGAATGTAGTTTCTAGATATTGATTGGATCCTTGAGTTTCTAGTAGTCTTGTTGGAAAGGCACTTGATCAATGCTGCTTCCAACCGGAACTATAGTAACCCTTTGGGACTATCATTATCCAGGAATGAAATTCGTAGGTGCTTATGTGATTATGTGCTTACGTGGTGTGATTTATTGTTGTCCAATGCATTAGGACGTGAGTGTTTAGCTTCGGCACATTTATTAATGTGCTAACGTCTTTGTTTCCTTTAATAGGATGTCAGGACGAGGACGAGGTCGCGGTAGGCGCGGTAGACAGGCTAGGCAGGAAGTGCCTATACCGGAGGAGATTCCGGCAGTTCAGGAGGGTGTTGGCCAGGCCAATGTGGCCGAGCCAGTAGGACAGCCGTTTTTGGGCGCTTTGGCCCAAGAGATAGCAGGGGCATTTCAGGCGTCAGTTGACATTCTGAGGGCTGCGAATCCAGCCCAGGTAGTTCCAGCCCGGTAGTTGCTGCAGATGCAGGGCCTTCTTTTCTGAAGAGGGAGTTTTTCCGGTCTCAACCGGACGTGTTTGTAGGTGATCCTAGCGAGCCGCTTAAGGCAGACGAATGGCTCGAACAGACAACGAAAACGTTTGAGATGCTTGGCATCGAAGACGAGGGGTTGAAGGTGACCTTGGCATCTTTCCAGCTGAAAGGGGATGCGGGTCAGTGGTGGAAATTCATTAAGGCTCGTGTTGGAGGTACATGGGAGGCGTTTGTGAATGCTTTTCAGGAGAAGTACCTGTCTCCAGCTGTTCAGGAGACGTTGAGAGATCAGTTCTGCCAGCTGAAGCAGAATAGTTCATCAGTGGCTGAGTTTGAGGCCTTATTTACTAGTTTGTCCAGGTTCGCACCTGAGTTAGTGGCGTCCGAGGAACGTCGGTGTATAGAGTTCGAGAAGAAGTTGAGGCGCGGCCTCAAATTGAGAATGGTGCCGACTATGATTAGGGATTTTGGGCGTTTGGTTGATGCAGCAGCCCATACTGAGATTGCGATGCGGGAGGAGGAAGTAGGGCAGAAAGGCTCCAAGAGGAGTCAGGATGGTCAGGGCGATGGCAGGAGGCAGAGAGGTTTCACTCCTCAGCAGCCTCAGAGTAGTTTTTCTAGATCCACTTTTCCAGTGCCGAGTGCTAGTTCTGGGAAAGGCAGTCAGGGAGACATCACTTGCTTCAAGTGTGGCCAGCTGGGTCACAAGTCTCCAGTTTGTCCTCAGAGGGGAGGAGTTCAGAGAGCAGCATCTTCTTCGGCTCGATCTCAGAGCCAGAGTCAGAGTAGAGGTCAGCCGCTCTCTTGTTTTCAGTGCGGTCAGCCGGGGCACATGAAGAGGTTTTGCCCGCAGTTGGGTGGCACATCTGGTGCATCTGGTTTGAGGCAGACTCAGGGTCAGCAGCCAGCTCAGTCGGGTCAGGCCTCGAGGGCCAATCAGGGGGCTTCTTCGTCCCAGTCTGTGCAGCAGTCTACTGCTCCGAGGGGTGAGCAGGTTGATCAGAGGTCGTCTGGGCGCGTGTATGCTGTTACCGCGCAGGATCTTGTACCGGCTCCGTCTGTTGTGAGAGGTACCTTCTTGTTTTGCAATTCAGTTGCTAGTGTTCTGATTGATACGGGTGCATCTCATTCCTTTGTGTCTGCTGCATTTGCATCTATTTTGGAGTTGGAGTTAGCTCAGTTAGCATCTCCTATTTGTGTAGTGTCGCCTCTTGGGGGTGAGTTGATTTTGAAACAAGGTGTTAGGGGTTGTGATATAGAGGTCGATGATCATAGAATCCCTTTCTCTTTTGTAGTTATGCCCATGAAGGGCTTTGATGTTATTTTGGGTATGGACTGGTTGTCGTCATACCGGGCAGTTATTGATTGCTACCGTCAGAGGGTCACTTGTTGTACCGTGAACGGGGAGTGTTTTCGTTTTCTGGGGGACCGGGTTGGTAGTGTTTTGCCACCGGGTATGATCCGCGAGGGCGGAGTGAGCTTAGTGGTCTACTTGCTAGTCTTTCGATTAGTGAGGGTGATGAGACCCAGATTGTGTTGCCGAGGGTGGTCTGTGAGTATTCGGACGTTTTCCCGAGGATCTTGTTAGTTTGCCACCTCAGCGAGAGATTGAGTTCTCTATTGATTTAGTGCCCGGCACGGCGCCGATTTCTATGGCACCTTACCGTTTTGCCCCAGCCGAGTTAGTTGAGTTGAAGATTCAACTCAGGAGTTGCTTAGATAAGGGCTATATCCGTCCTAGTGTTTCGCCGTGGGGAGCACCGGCCCTCTTTGCTAAGAAGAAAGGTGGTGCTTTGAGATTGTGTATAGATTACAGGAAATTGAATCGGGCTACGGTTAAGAATAAGTATCCTATGCCCCGTATTGATGATTTGTTTGACCAGTTGAAGGGTTCCCGTTGTTTCTCTAAGATAGACTTGAGATCGGGTTACCACCAGTTGAGGGTCAGGGAGGAGGACATTCCGAAGACGGCATTCCGTACGCGGTATGGCCATTATGAGTTTCTGGTGATGCCATTCGGGCTCACCAATGCACCGGCAGTGTTTATGGATTTGATGAACCGGATCTTCCGGGAATTCTTGGATCGTTTTGTGGTCGTCTTCGTGGACGACATTCTGATTTATTCACCTTCAGAGGAGGAGCACGAGGCACACTTGAGAGTGGTGCTAGAGTTACTTAGAGCCCATAAGCTTTATGCTAAGTTCGGGAAGTGTGAGTTTGGCTAGAAGAGGTGAAGTTCTTAGGCCATGTAGTTTCTGGGGAAGGGGTGTCTGTTGATACATCCAAGACTGAGGCAGTGCAAGATTGGGCACAGCCTAAGAGTGTGTTTGAGATCCGCAGTTTTCTGGGATTAGCTGGGTATTACCGTCGGTTTGTGAAAGATTTCTCCAGGTTAGCTTCACCGTTGACTAGATTGACTCGGAAGGGAGTCAAATTTGTATGGAGTGAGACTTGTGAAAAGTCGTTTCAGGAGTTGAAGGTTAGATTGACTACCGCTCCGGTCTTGATTATTCCGGAGAGAGGGTTGGGTTATGCAGTCTATTGTGATGCCTCACGAGAGGGTCTGGGTTGTGTGTTGATGCAAGAGGGGAAAGTGGTTGCCTATGGTTCACGTCAGTTGAAAATTCATGAGAAGAATTACCCTACGCACGATTTAGAATTAGCAGCTGTGATTTTTGCCTTGAAGATTTGGAGGCATTATCTTTATGGTGAGAAGTTCGAGGTATTCTCGGATCATAAGAGTCTGAAGTATCTGTTTACACAGAAAGACCTGAATTTGAGGCAGAGGAGGTGGATGGAGTTCATTGAGGATTATGACTTCGAGTTGCACTATCATCCGGGGAAGGCCAATGTTGTGGCCGATGCCCTTAGTAGGAAATCTGTTGGTGACTTAGCTAGTATAGCCATCCGGGAGTGGGAGATGTTGGGTGCAGTTGGGGAGTTTGATTTGCATCTGGGCGAATCCGTAGAGGCTGCGGCCTTGTTTTCTGTTGTTGCACAGCCTACACTTGTGACTCGAGTGTTAGAGGCTCAGAGGGGTGATCTTGAGGTAGAATCTCTCCGAGAGAAGATTTCCAATGGGAAGGTTGAAAAGGGTTTGACGGTGTATCCCGACCTGAGTGTGAGATACCGAGACCGTCTGTTTGTGCCGGAGTCTTGCCGAGAGGAGGTACTCCGAGAGTTTCATCATTCGCGCCTTGCGGTGCATCCGGGAGGTACTAAGATGTATCGGGATTTGGGTCGCCAGTTCTGGTGGCGGGGTATGAAGAGAGATGTGGCAGCTTTCGTATCTAGGTGCCTTACTTGTCAGCAAGTGAAGGCCGAGCATCAGAGGCCAGCGGGTTTGTTGCAACCCTTGCCTATTGCCGAGTGGAAGTGGGAGCATGTCACTATGGACTTCGTTGTGGGTCTTCCGAGGACTCAGCGGGGTAGTGATGCCATTTGGGTGGTGTAGACCGGTTGACGAAGTCAGCGCACTTCATTCCGATGCGTGTTAGAGATTCGGTAGATCATCTTGCCGACTTGTATATCCGGGACATAGTGAGGTTGCACGGGGTCCCAGTGACGATCGTCTCAGATAGAGATCCTCGTTTCACTGCCAGGTTGTGGCAGAGTTTGCAGAGTGCTTTAGGCACTAAGTTGACCCTTAGCACGGCTTATCATCCTCAGACTGACGGGCAGTCCGAGCGTACTATTCAGATCCTTGAGGATATGCTTCGGGGTTGTGTTCTCGACTTTAGTGGGTCGTGGGAGAGGCACTTACCATTAGTGGAGTTTGCCTACAACAACAGTTTTCAGTCTAGTATCGGTATGGCACCGTTTGAGGCTTGTATGGCCGACCGTGTAGATCTCCTGTTTGTTGGGCCGAGGTGGGTGATGCACCTCTGTTGGGTCCGGAGTTGGTGAGGGAAACGACGGAGAAAGTTGAGCTTATCCGTAAGAGGCTTGTTACAGCACAGAGTCGTCAGAAATCTTATGCTGACCGTAGGAGGAGACCTTTGGTATTTGAGGTGGGTGATCATGTCTTTTTGAAGATATCACCTAAGCGGGGTTTGATGAGGTTTGGGAAGAGCGGGAAGTTGTCCCCTCGGTTTATTGGGCCTTTTGAGATTCTTGAGAGGATTGGCGAGGCTGCTTATCGTTTAGCTTTGCCACCGCAGTTATCCGGAGTTCATGATGTGTTTCATGTGAGTATGCTTCGGAAGTATGAGCCAGATCCGTCACATGTACTGGATTGGACTGATTTAGTTGTTGATGAGGATGTCTCGTATGAGGAGAGACCGGTTCGAGTCTTGGATAGGCGGGATCAAGTTTTGCGTGGCAAGACCATCCCTTTGGTGAAAGTTTTGTGGAAGCATCACGGAGTGGAGGAAGCCACTTGGGAACGTGAGTTGGAAGTCCGTGAGAAATATCCGGACTTGTTTACTGATTTGTAATCTTGTATTTAGATTTTTAATATTGTTGAACTTAAGAACTTTATATATATATGTCTTAAGTTGGAAAACATTGAGAATGTTTTGGTTTAATGTTAACATTTTGAACTTGCCTTTTTATGGAAGTGGAGTATAACATTTATATATTGAATGTGTTATTTATATCATGAGATTGAATATGATATGGAAATTGTTAACATTGAAAAGATTAATGCATAATATTGATGCAAGTTGAATATATGTTGATTTATACATATTGTGAGATGCCTCTTGATTAGAGATGAAGTGACCGGTATTGGGTCAAGATGTTGTTTATTGTTTATGATATCATTGGGAATTGAGAAAAAAACTTGTTTTTACAAACTTATGCTTAATTTCGGGGACGAAATTCTTTTAAGGGGGGGAGGTTATAGCGACCCCGGTCTTTTCCCATTTGATTAGTGTATCCGGACTTATGTTCCGTAGATTCCATTATCATATTGTTGTTGTTGTTGTCTTTAATTCTTCAGTTGTGAGTTATGGAATATGTTGGGCAGGTTAATTGCAGGTTGGTTGGGTTTAAAAACCAATAGTTGATGTTCAGTTTTTGGCTTGGTCGCTCGAGCGAGCTTTCTTCGCTCGAGCGAGGCTTTGTTTTTGGTCCGTTCGCTCGAGCGAGGGTTTCTTGCTCGAGCGAGGATTGCGTCCAGTGCTAGACCTGAGAGCAGTGTTAGCTGGCTCGAGCGAGTTTCTCTTCGCTCGAGCGAACTGTTAGTTCTTCGCTCGAGCGAGCCTTTCTTCGCTCGAGCGAGGATTTTCTGTGTCTGGTCGCTCGAGCGACCAGGTCTTCGCTCGAGCGAGCCTATCAGGTATAAATACGCAGCAGCGTATTTTAAAACAGTTTTTCAGCCCCTTTTGATCCAAAAACCCTAATTTCGAGTTCTCTCTTTCTCTAAACACCTTCTCTCCTAGGTTTGATCTAGTTAGGGTGGGTTTTTGCCCTAGTTGCTTTACAAATAAGATAGAGGGGAGTGAGGGCTTTCATTTAATCTGAGAAATTCGTGGTTTGGAGCACTTTGAAGTTTGGGCATCATCTCCTTCTTCTTCTTTCTGAGTTATATATTCGAGGTAGGGATTTCCTACTCCATTTATACGCTTTAATCTTAAGTGTTAGTATTTTGGTATGTGGGGGGTAGTTTGGTAATTTTGGTATGTGGGGGTAGTTTGGTAATTTTGGAAGAAACCTTAGGGTTTTGGTTTAGATTAATTTGTATAATTAATTTAAAGGAATAATGTGGAATTTGGTTTAATTCATGGAATTGGGAATGTTAAATTTACATTCATTGATGTATTTATTTCTTGTTTAGAAATAACTGTTTTGGGCTATCGGTGGAGGATAGCCATTGATTGTTGTAGACCTTGCATGCGGCTTAGGTATAACTGAAATTATGTCAATATGTTGACTGTTGAATTAATACAGAACATTACTTGTATTGATTATGTGTTGTATATGGCAATTGTGTGTTTCATTGCATATGCATTTTTTTTGGAGGAGATAGGGGATGAACTCCACGGTTTAGGGGAAGATAGGGGATGGACCTCTAAACCGGATTTATTGGGAGGAGATAGGGGATGGACTCCAGTAGCATCACTCTTATGTGTGCTTATTGTTAATAGAAATATTTCTATTTATTGTGATATGATACATCACTAAAATGTGTATCAGTTGGGAAGTATGGAAGTGAATTGATTGTGAATGATACAATACCACTATGTGTATTTGTTATGATTAGGTCTAACTTGAATTGTTATTCCTGTTGAATTGGAAGTAATGGTAATAAAAGATGAAACCCCGTTGAGTTATTTGGCCAGGTTCTGAGCCATAAGTGGAAAGTAAAATGTGCCATAGACAATGTGTCATAGGCAGTGTAGACATTCGTGTCATGAATATTGTAACTTGATTATAGTGTGTTAACCATGTATCAGATGCTAATGCTTTAGTTATTGCTTATGCTTGGTTTAGTATTTCTCTACTGGGCTGTGGCTCACCCTATATGGGAACTTTATTTTTCAGGTTCAGGTGGTTCACTCCCTCCAAGGACTTAGCTTGTGAGGAATTGAATTTGAAGACTTGTTTTATTTTATTTGTTTATTTGAACATTGTAATCTTTCAAGCCTAGGGCTTTATCTGTTTTGAGTTAGAACTCAGTAAATTGTGTCCAAGTGTTGGCTTGGCAAGATGTAAGCCCGTAGGGCATTTATTCTGATGTTTTATTTCATAATACTCTGATGGATGGATTTATATTATTGTTTTAATATAATAATGCATGTTTATATTATTTATTTGGGTTTATTTTGAGGGCGTTACAACATAAATACGAGGTAAAGGTACAAGTTAGTTAGATGACCCTGACCTATTCGTTTGAAGCCTCTCTTCTTACTCTCTTCTCCTCTATATATTCTAACTAACTATTAAGTCATAAGAAATAACAGTTGGAAAACTCTTTTTGAAAATCAAATATTGATAGCTTCCCAGCTCTAATTGGTAAGACGCAGTTTCTCTAATGTTCCAAATATAGAGATAAAAATTATAATGTTTTCATGATTTTAACAAAATTAAGAGTTTTGTACATATTAACCAGAATTTTAGGCAATTCCCATGCAATACAAGCTTAAATATAAAAAGCAAAGTCTGAAAATTGAGTGTACTTTTTGTCTGGTGACTTCCCACAGTGGGCCCAAAGCAGGATGAAGGAAGATGAGATATGGGGGTCCAGAATCAACATATCTGTCATTACCTTCAATCTGTGTAACACAATAAACAAAAGAGAATAACTGAACTAAGTTTCAAAAAATATATATCTACATGTACCATAAAATATAAGCCCAACAAGCATAAGAAAAAAAATTAACTTAGATAGAATCTTGTGGTGGAGAAAACTAGCAACAGCATTCATCACAAATCCTGGGACGAATGTTCAATATTAAAGTTGCAGATGTAAGAGGAAGTACCTTAGGAATTTTTATATCACAGTGAGAAAGAAGATCATAGGCATTGCGTATAATATCCAACAGTGAACCTTCTGGAGTCTGCACATGTTGAACAAACATTGGATCAGCAATCCTCAGGTTCACTAGGAAGTTCATGCTACCAAATTGCAAGGATTAGACTCTGATTCCAGTGCAAAGGAATTGGATACCATCGTGAAAGTTTAAAACCTAAACAATTGAGCATTGATAACAGTTATTTTTATCATATCAATTGTGGTCTGCGTGAGGTGGCCAAAGAAGCCGAGTTATTTCTTACAAGTTATTTATTATATACGTTAACACAATCTCATTGCACTGAAGGAGAATATGAAAGTTCTTTAATTGACTAATTTAGCTAATACATCATGTTTTGATCTAACAGTTCAGATGGAAGTTGATTAGAACCCCAGATTTTTGGGGTGAACTTGACATTGAATGATAATGCAAGGCAGTCCAGGAATAAATCTCACCCAGCAAGAAGACAATGGGGGCAGACCAACTAAAAAACAGGTAGAACCATAGGTAGTTTGGCCAACAGGAATATAAACCAAGAAATATTCTAAGACAGTAGTTGCTATCATTTTAGTCAAATCATAAGATAAGAAGACATGTGAAAATTTTACTATTGAAATTTTTGATAAAACAGTAGTACTACTAGCTAAGGGTGCACATCTGAACCGGTTAGCCCAAAAACAAAACTGCAACTGATATCTATGGTTCGGTTTGAACCAATTTTCTGTTGACACCAGTTCTCCAGTTCCAAAACCTGGAGAATGAACTCTTTGGTTTAGTTTGAATTTGGAGGCTTCATTACTCAAACTAACTCGAGAACCAACCTCTAATAAGTATAATTTAACCTGTTACCATGGTCCATCAGCCAATTTGGCTTTTTGACAGTGGAATCTCAAAATAAAATCTATATTGCATCCCAATTGAATAAGGATATACACAACAAATTATTACAGAAGTAAAACCTGGTGCAAAGACTTGTCAGCATGTCTTCTTTTCCTCTTAGCAGATGATGTGACCTTCCTTCGCTCATTATACACAATAAAAGTATCCAGCACATCTGCTATTATGCAATCAAAAGAGCTTCCATTAACATATAAGACGCATTATAAAAACACTTATTGTATGAAGTGCAACAAACTCTAAACCAAACACTGACCACTGCCATACCTTCTACACCTTTATAGCATCGAGATAAATGTGTACTGAAAAAATTATCAGCTATGTTTTGCATTGTGCATTCCAGCCGTCCACCAAAGACACTAGTGCAAACAAATAGTGATTAGCATTCAGATTAAGTCATTATAACTGACAACTGATATAGTAAAACAATCATTGATGAAAAAGGAAACTCTTCAGGCAGAAGACATTGCAAGCTCTACGGGTTAATCTAAACACAGAGGGTGAAAACAATTCTGGGTTCATTATGATAAATTGTGTGCACCACCCTTTAAATGATAGAGACTCATTAATTGATATACTCAGATCTTGATGCAACTTAAGGCATGTTTGTAGCAGCTTATTTACTTGTTGGAACAGTTAGAATAGAAATATTTAGAATAATATTCCGTTATTTAGGGTAATTTATTTTATTCTTATTTCCTAAGTTGTAAATCTGTTTCAATATAAATGCATGGCCTCACCTCATTGAAAGTTAAGCCAATTACACAAATCTTCTATTCTAAGCTGGAAGCTGAAAATCTATAAGCAGAATCCAACAGTAGCCCTCTCCTAGCTTCAGGATAATTAGATTTTCCCGCTTATTTAAGTTATTTTAACACATGCTGTAAACGAAAGCTACAACAAACAGTCTGGCACAAAATCCCAAAAAAATCCATATGCAGCATATTTAAGCTACAACAAACAGGCCCATACATTCACTTTTTCCTTAGTGCTTTCTGCTCTTTTTCCCTCAACTAACAATAAAAAATAAAATAAAATAACAGCAGTGACGCATATAACTGCTGATGTAATTGCACTAGATGCCAAATTAATCTTTAAGATAATGCTTTCAACTAAACTTTACTGGAGCATGTTTCATTTGGTATTTGAGTAGCATTATTTTAAATTGAAAAAGTAATATCAATGACAGGTAAGAAATGTTTAGATATTTGTTTGAAGACATTATCTCGCCATTGATTTTATATATTATTTTTAAAATATTTTTATTTTTTTATAATTTTTGTGAATTCCTAGAATACTGAACATATGTTCTATTGTAAAGAAAGAATACAAGAAGGCCAAGAAATTAAAGATACTTAAAATAGTTTACTTGAAGATAATGTACAATTTATCAATCATGAACAGAATGTGCTCAGACATTGTGTAATGGTAAACCTAGCATGTATAATTGGACAAGCATTGGTCAAATGAATAAGAACACAACTTCTAGCTGTATAAAAAGATATAAAACATAAATAAATAATAAAGTGACTGTAGGCCAGCAATCAAAAGTTCTAGAAACATACCAATGCTGGATTCCAAACTGATCCATGTATGTAATTGGCTTCTTTATATTGAGCAC
Source organism: Camellia japonica (assembly GCA_030407325.1). NCBI lineage: Eukaryota > Viridiplantae > Streptophyta > Magnoliopsida > Ericales > Theaceae > Camellia > Camellia japonica. The sequence goes on from JAPPVO010000031.1 coordinate 104,532,888, forward strand.
CATGCCTGGCAAACTGGTTTCACTATTGCTTGATCCAATAAGCTCTGCAGAAGGTAAATCCACATATAGAATGTTTGTATTGGCAGGGAACTCTGCCTGCAAACTTAACATGATAAATACAATTCAGTGGATTTGTTGAAACTTCCTCGTGGCTCGATAGATAATTTGATAAGCCAATGATTTTTTTTCATGTTTCAGAATAAAGTTGGAAAACATTTTAGAGATGATTCTGCTGAGAGAATAGTGGAAAGGAAACATGATGGCTGACTAAGAGGATCAAAGTACTTCATATGAAAAGATGTGATATGTAACCAAAAACAAATAACAAATACATCTCAACTTCACACCAAGTAAATTACAAAAAAGCCCATAAAAAAACTAGATAATCACCTCTATGTAATGTGATGCAACCAGTGAAAACTCATTATTAAGTTGAACAGCTACAACACTAGAAAGCCTTCAACCAGTCTAATTGATGTGCAAACATTACCTGGTTTTGCCCTCTCTCTCTCTCTCTCTCTCTCTCTCTCTCTCTCCACTACAACCTCCTCTCAACAATCAATTGGATTTCTGGAAGTTCTTCCAAAATAATATTAGGTTCCTCATGGTTTGGAACTGCTTGATCCACAATTTATTCAAAATTGCTTTCATCTCTTGCAAATCTTTTTCATCTCCTGGTGTTCTTGAGATGGGGTCTCAAATTTGGAGTTTAACACAGCATTGGTGAACATGGCTAATGAAAAAATAAAATATATATATTCAAATAATGATTTTGGTTCAATCGATGACGCTGTATGAAGAAGGTAACCACGCCCGATTGAATACAGAAAGGTGGATCGAAGTTGGGCTTTGATACCAATTGATGTAGAACCGCTATTAAGAAATCTGTTCAACTATTCAATTAATCCCAAAACCAAAAAATATGGAGAATTACTCCGAAACGGAAGAGCAAAAAAATTACAAAGAAGAAGAAATAGGAGGAAGAAGAAGAACACAAGGGCGACACAGCCTACTCAATATCTCATTATTCAAAACTATCTATTACAAAGCAAAACCTAACATTTACATGCTAAAAACCCTAATTTAAAATAGGAAACTAAATCATCACATTATTTACAAAAAGACATGCAGAAAAGTAGAGAGAAGAGTTGACTTTTTGGCTTTTTGGCTATTTTAGGCTGCCAAACTTGCCTTAATCTATAATAAAGTAAGTAACTAAATATACTAAGATCCTAATTAAACTATCAACAAAATAAATAAATAAACATAAATATAAAATTACAAAATAAATAAACTTTCTGTGTCACATTCCGCATAAGTGAGGAAAGGGTGTTTTGTTGCAATTTATTAATTAAGAAAGAATATTATGGGCCACAATCTGTTTACAAACATATCACCAAAGGTGGTGATTGTTGAAAGGAAGTTGCAGTGAAGAGAGAGAGAGAGAGAGAGAGAGAAAGAGAGAGGGTGGGCAAAGGGTGTTTTGTTGCAATTTATTAATTAAGAAAGACCGTTATGGACCATAATCTGTTTACAAGCTGTTAGATTGGTCAGAACTTTATGGTAGGATTTGACTATTATTTATAACAGCTTATGCCTATTCATTTTATTACTTTCAGTTCTAAAAAGGGTGATGCATGGATATAAAGGTAAAGAATTTGGAATATGAAAGTAGAGTACTTTTACCAGGTGTTCCGCTTATGTTCAAATAATATACTCAACTAGTTGAATACAGACAGGCAGTAATATGGTCAATCCCAATCTACCATCTAAGGCTCATCCTAATTATTTAGAAATCTATATGAATTGTTTGAGGTCCTTGCATTCCAAAATGGGACCTCATGAGAATAAATATAATAACCTCCGATTAGGATCTATTTTAATTGTGTAAGATCCCCCCTGGCATTACAAAATGTCACCTCATGAGAGTGTATTAAACTAGTTAGTTTATTCTACCAAGTAAGAACACAGAAATTTCTGTCTCTCAGGTTTTTTGCATTTCTTTACATGGTGACTAAAACATGGGGAATGGAGAAACCATTAAATACAATAGTATAGAAAAGATGGAAATTAGATGGGGGACTTCTATCTGTGATGTTATTAAGAACTAAAGGTTCTCTTCATGCAACTGCCATATGCTGCATGCACAATGTTAGTGTTAGGTCTAGCATTAGGTTGGCAATTTCACGACTTTGTATGTACAACCTTAGGGAAAATCAAAGCCACTACCTATGAGTATATTGGACTACCTATATGAGTCCATGACACCTTGGAAGCTTGCGATGCTATGAGAGATCTTCATCAGCATGGAAGAAGTGCAATAGAAGAGCTTCATCAACATGAAGAAAGTTTTGGACAAGAGAGCACCAAATTAGGACAAGTTTTGCTAACTTGGTGAACCATATTGTGTAGAGTGATTGACCATAGATAGGTCTAGAGGGTAGGATTAGTTTGTCCCATAGTATGGTCAACCACATCCTGGTAGAAATCCCAAGAGCCCAAAACAGCAGACCACCGTATGGTTGACTGTCTTGACAGAGGTGGTTGATGATGGCGTCTTGTGATCAATACTGTTGGCACATATACCCAAATTTATGATAAAATTTCAAAATGCAACGGGATGATGAGACCACAGAAACTCAAAAGTCTTTGAACCCATATAAGCCAAGCGACACATGGAGAATGACAAGATCAATTAGTCGACAACACATACAGAGCCTACAGTGGAAATGTTGTAGGAAACCACCTCTTGAAAGGATCAATATGATCTGTTGAAGTAAGTGATAAAATACAATAACGTTGTATTTCAATGATGTTATTCAAGATATTCAAGTGACATGTGGAGCCTACAAGACTTGAAGTACAGTATGCTCAATCAAAGGATGACACCTATAGAGCTTACAACAAGGAAACTATAGGGGATAAAATCTGCGACATCAACGCGATCAACCAAATTTGTTATGATAACATTATAGCGAAATCATACAATTTGAAATTCAAAATGAAGATAATGCAATCTTATCACATAGATTGTCCTCTATAAATATGAAAACCATCATCACACGAGAGTGGAGCCGAAAATAAAAGATAAAAAATCAAAGATCGAAAACTACAAGAGAAAAACAAATGATCAAAGATTAAAAAATCACAGAGAAAAAGAAATCAGAGGTCGAAAGAATTTTGAAAAGAAGGAAGAGAGACCGAGAGAACTCAAGAGCTACTTGTGAAGAGCGACAAGTGTTGGTATTCAACACTATACATAAGCACATAGTACAATGACAAGCAATAGGAAAAGGGTCCCAAACCCAACAATTGTACCTTGCATATTCAGGGTTTTTAAAACCCAAAAAATTCAATGAAATGTTTCATTTTTTAAAATTTCCTTTTGTTAAGTTTTTTGCTTTTCATTAATCGGAGATTTCATTTGCTTTAAGTGTGTAATTAACACTGTTTAGTCCAAAAAAACTAAACAATGGACAATTGTAACATGAATTTCAAACTGCGTTGAAACATTTCACGCTTCGAAATTTGTGTCTACAACCACACTTCGAAATTTTTTCATAAAATATATATAGTCCTTAACTAGCCATTGGAGAGCTATGGTATATATACCAAATGCCACCATATGGTATTTCTAGTTCAGAAAAATCTATTAGAGTACCTCATACACTCTCTACACTCTTGATCACATCTCAAAGAGGCTAACACCCTTGTATGAGTCAGAGTGAGAGAAGAGTGAGAGTGAGCTTGAGCCTTGCAACTTTGGTTAGAGAGCTTACTCCGTTTGGGAGCTATAGTGATGCTACCTTGTTCAAGTGTTTTTAGGATTGCGTTTTTCCCCTTTTAAGTTGAGTCGAGAAAACCTTATTATTTATATTTGTTAATTGACGTAAAAATTGAAGGTGATCCAAGGAAAAAGCCCTTGGAGTTGACCTAGGGAAAACCCATTTGGATTGGTGGAGTTAAAATCGGTAACAAGACATGGAGTGGATGTGCAATGTGTTGAACCACTACAAATTCTTGTGCTCTTCTTCTTTATATTTCTTGCACTTATTTTATATACTATTAGATTGTAGACCAACAACTCATCTAAAAGCTTAAGCTATTAGAGAAAGGGGAAACTTTACTACTTATATTCTATTCTCAACACACACCCCCACATGGTTGGGCTCTCCTTCGTAAACGAGTCAAACACATACAAGTTTTATTAATTATCAAGTAGACGGTGAGATTTGAACACATAATTTATAACTTACTCTGATACCATATTAAAATGTTGACCACCAAATCATCTAAAAGCTTAAGCTATTAGAGAGAGGGCAACTTTATTATTTATATTATAATTACTTGATAGTTTATCACTTGTGATATTATCTCTATTTACTTTTAAGTGGATTAGAGTTCATTTGTGTAAATTTTATTGAAATTTGATTAGAAAAGTAATTGACTTAAATTTTGTATAAAGAAAATCAAATCGGTTGATGTCTTATTGAGTGCCTTAAGGGAAAATATTTCATAATTAATATCACTATGGTATTGGTTAAAGGAACAAAGTGATTAGACCTTCATCGGAAATTAAATTGGCTTCTATCAATACAACCGAAATGCATTATTGGGAAAAGGACTTGAAAGACAAAACATAGTTCAATCACACTCAAGGACATTTTTCACACAAGGCTCTTGCTTATAGCAGGGTTTGACAGAGGTAGTAGGTAAACAGTTGTACACCAGCTTTTTTCGTCATTTTTATTATTATTATTATTATTATTATTATTATTATTATTATTATTTTATTTTATTTATATTTTGTGTGTGTGTGTGGAGACATTAAATCTTATGACTCAAACCTATGCCACAACATTGGAGCATATAGCACTTGCCATAATTGTGCTTTGCCACATGCAAGAAAGATTATTAAAAAAAAAGGGCCTAAAGAGTTGTTACACGGAGCCCAATGTCTCGAAATTAAATCCTTCTAACCATATAAGTTGTTGCAGCATCATAACTTCTTAATTCTAGCAAATGCCAAGACTTTAGATGCCAATAATACAGGATCCATATTGCTCAAAAAACTTCTTTTTTATTATCAGGACATGGATGCCAATAAAAGTGGTATCCCAAGATTTTAACATTTGTCAGACATCAACATCAAATAGTAGTACAAAACTCTAAAGTTCTTTCCTCCATATCCACACTAATAACAACAACATTGTTTAGCTCATTAATAACAACATACCATAATGGCATGCAAAAAAATGTTCACGTAGCAAATAGTATACCAGTATATAGTTCAGTAAGCATTTACTCACATGTATACAATGTAGTATGCAAATACAGTTTCACCTAGGGTATTTGATACATCCCTTTTCCAGTACATTCTTACAATTACTATTTTTTTTTTTTTTTTTCCTATTTTGAAATTATATTGTGATATCCAATAATCTCAGTTGCCTCTTAATCCAGAAGTTTCAAGTTTGACCACATTAATTAGCAAATACAGCACAAATTTTGAATATCCAACAGCTACACATTGGGATATCAGACAGCGCAATAGTTTGGAGAGTAGGAATATAAATGTATTATGATAGATTGTTTCTAAAACACAAATGTAAACAGACCCATCAAAAAGAAAAGGAAAAAATAAGGGAAATGCTATTCACTCTTCTTTTAGCATCTCACAGACCTTTTCTTGTCATTTCCCAAAAATAATGGCATAATATGAAATGGAAATACAACAGAAACTAAACAGCAACTGCTGAACAAATTCATCAACCATCTTTTTGCAAGCTTAGAGCAGAATGGATTTCAAAAATACCTATTAGGAGAAAGAGGTTCAACAGTGATCCCAAACTTGTCAAACTCAGTGTACTCAATGCATGACAAACCATATGCCCACATTCCATCAAGATTTTTTTTCTCAATTAAAACATTTATTCCTTCTGTAGCCCCCACGTTCCGCTTACAGGACGCAAACCCCAGTTTCTGTAAGATTAGGTAATAATCAAGGCACAGTGAAGTAAACTAAAAGAATACAACATGCCTCTCTCATAAGAGCAATCAATTCCATGTTAATGTCAAGTCACACAGCATCTAATTCCCTATCTATTTTTCCCATTTTTGAAAGAAATGCACGTTATAAAAAGGCTAAGCTACACATTTTCGGAAATGTTTTTCCTTTTTTTTCTCTAGAGCCCCACTTACAATATTGAGATGCAATCTATCAAGAATAGAGGCAAATATATCCATGTCAAATAAGTCAATAACAGAACATGCAAGAGCACAACCAAGAATGCACCAGTCCAATATATATACAGGTTTAAAACTCGTAAAGGATGTAATCAAAAGATGAGAATTAGGCCTCGTTTGGGAACAGGCTAATTTAGTAACTTTTTGGCTATTTGGCTAAAATATGAGCTAAAAAAAACTAGTATGTTTGGGATGACTTTTTGGCTTTTTACGAAAAGATGTGCAAAAAGTAGAGAGAAAAGAGAATCTTTGACTTTTTGGTATGGGTTGTTGGCTTTTTGGCTAATTTAGTAACTTTTTGGCTTTTTGGCTAAAAATGATGGTTCCCAAACGAGGCCTAAATCCCAGAGCTTTTAGCATAGCAAGGGACAAGAAGGTTTCAATTGTAAAATGTGTCTGTCATGGTCAGCAATGGGCTTTAATAACCCTGTTCCTTTTTTTCGATAGTTTAGGATTAGGGGTTGCAACATGTGGACACCCTAACGGAAATATTTATGATCTTTATGATGCCAATGAAGCATTTATTTTGAGATGATTATTGTTTCATGGTAAAGAAGTCCTCTCCCATGTCTCATAATTTTTCTAGAGGGCAAAATTCATTTTATCGCCTTGCAATTTGAGCCAGAAACACTTTACTCCCTCATGGTTCAAATATAGGTAGATAGACTACCTGTGATTTTGGACTAATTGCAACAATTACATTTTCCATCCAAACTAATGGAAGGTGGTATACACTTGCCAAGTTTGAGAGTGGACATAAATTTTTCTAAAAATTATACTCACGTTAAAATACAAAAAGTTATTTTTACCCTTCATCTTCATCATCATCTACCTTCAACCCTAAAAACCCTAACCCTAACCCTAACCTACCCCACCCTCCCTCCCTAACCACCTTATCTAGTCTCTCTATGTCCTCCTACCCATCCCTCCTCCCCAACCAGCCCCTCTCTGACCACCACTGCTTCCCAGCCACTCACTAACGTCGCCAATTATCCTTGAACTCCTCCTCCAAATCCATTGGTTCACAGCCACAGTTCGCACGCACGCACGTGGATCCACAATCGCACACACAACCATGATATGCATCCAACTGGTTTAAATTCACAGTTTGCACATAGATCCACTAGTCGGATCTTTTATGTTTCATTCATTTGTAAGTACAATTAATTGTTGGTTGGAGCTCTTCATAGGAAATTCTATAATACACACCCCAAAAAAGAGTGTACCATATGCCCCAGTTACAACCTTTTGTAGTGTTTGGTTATGACCCATTGTGATGTTGGCTATGACTTGATTATGACTCTTCGTGGTATTGGTTATGACTTAGTTGTGACCTATTGTGGTTATTTTGGTTATGACCGAAAAGGTCTTTAGTTATGCCTTAAGTGGTGTTCGTGTTTGGTTATGACCCATTGTGGTCCCTTTGGTTATGATTGAAATTGATTTGATTATGACACAAAGTGTTATCAACACCACAAAATGTCATTACTTACATATGAAACACCCCTTTTTTAGGGTGTATTGTAGAAAGACCACTCTTAATAGCAATCCACAATTTGCAACCCACGGCTCGCACCCACTGTGTGTATATATACATATCATAGCATTTGTGAAATTTCAATTACTGTAAAAATATATATAGCTGGTATGTCATATTTGAAAATTTTTTTCTTTTCAAATGAGATTCCTTTGTGTATATTTTTTATCCGTTAAAATTGATGTTGGTGGTGGTTGAATTGAATACAATGGTGAAGATGATTTTATTTTCAGTTAACTAAGAAAGAGAAGACGAGGATGATGGTACAAAGGTCTTTTTTCATTTTTTGTTAAAATGCTGCTAATAGCCCCCACTTTATTACTTTGGACCCCCTCCCCCAAAAAATTTCTTTCAACCCCAACCCTACAAAATTCAAAATTGAGAAAATTTCTACGGACCCTTAACATAATACCAAAACTATCATTCTTCCAAAACACTACACACCCACCTAGATGCACACCCTTACAATTAGCACACCAAGTAAAAATCCTACCCCCTCCTAAAAACTCACCATCACAACCCCCTCACTGACAATCTCACTGCCAAAGATCTCTCTCACCACCAACGATCTCTCACCGACGACTATCTCTCATCAACAATCTCTTACTGACAATAATCTCACCACTAACAATATATTTAATATTTATGTTAAGGACTATATTGCTTAGCCAACTGGCAATTTACATTCGATCTTGTGTTACCGAACAAATTGACACATTCGGACTTGTGTTACTGGACATTTTACCAAACAAATTGTCTGGGATCATACCTATGTTACCAAACAGTCTAGTATCTAAATAAAGTCCAACCAATTTGAGTTTAACAAACAAATATAAGCTATGTTCGGTTAGACCTTGTTGAATTACTGCCTTTAATTTGACCCTCTGTTGCCAATTTTTTGGCATATGTCCGAGAGTTCAGTACTGAAAAAATGTCAAACCGTTATTATTAATTTTTTTTTGTGTTTGAAAAAACTCATCATTACAAGGTCAACTTCCTCCGAGCTACAAACCTCATCGAAATTGTGAACCTCGTATGACTTGACATTGTGATGCTCCAATTGTCTCACTGTATTGGGGTTGCCAAAAAAGCTTTCACTCGTGAGAACTGGTCAAGCCAAAGAAGTCAAGTCCTAAGTCATGCGAATTGGTCTAGTCGAAAAAGGCTTGCTGGATTAGCAACACTCAACTTCTGAAGATTTTGAATTCTTATTACGTGTGGGTTTGATGGAGGTGGGTACTCTCAACTCATATTATGTTATGATTTGGTAGGTGAGTTTAATTCTAATTGTGAGATGGGTGTCAGATTTGATGACTTGTCTTTTTTAGTATTGAGGTTATTATTGTAATAAATAAATAAACTAATAAGTGGGGGTCTTGAGTAATAAAGTGGGGGCTATTAGCAGCACTCTAGTCCAAAACCACGAGAAGGGCAATTGCATATTTTTACATGACAGGTGGTAAACTACTTCGGAGCTATACTATAGGGGGTAAAACAAAATTTGGCCCCTTTTCTTAAAGACTTTAGGGCAATATGTTCTTTTCTTGTTGAATTTTGTTGGCCTTTTCTAGTATATGGATGTTTATGTGGCATGCACCTTCATTAATTTGGCATCGAACTCATTGAACATTCAGGAAGTTCTTTGTTCTTATTACATATATTTGGCATATTTGGCCATGATTGAACCAAAAAAAAATTTATAGGACATGGAAATTGGGATATGTACACAGTTAATAGCTTATGGGTAATTCCCAATACTAACACCCACATAATGTGGGTGTTTGGGAAGTTACTATTTTAGTAGGCTATTTTAGTTTTTGGCTATTTTAGGAGGCTAAATTTTTTGTGTTTGGGAAGAAAGTTGGATTTTTTTGTAGTTGGATGTGATGTTTGTAAGAGAAAAAGTGAAATTTTAGTACTATTTTAGCCAAAAAAAACCAAAAAAGTTTCTTCCCAAACACCCCCAATATGTAGTTACGTCTAAATCACGGGTAATCAATGATGTAGGACGGTCGGAGAAGAAAAAACAAAATAATTAATAAGAGAACAAACCACACTCAAAGAAAATAACCAAACCCTAATTTAATAAAAACTCTCGATTCAATATTCATTCAAAGATCTGGAGCCCTACTGCATAATGGTCTATTTATAGGCAACCAAAACCCTAATTAAGAGTTTCCAAAAATAAAATCCTAACTAATAAGTAGAACATTCCAAGTAATTAAATCCTACCTAATATTCTCATGTAAATATAATTTCTAAAACTAAAAATTTGCTCGATTCCTTCCTCATCCAACACCTTTTGTGCCAGCATCAATCAAACTTCATATCATAATAAAAGCCTACCTTTCCATGGTGTAGACCAATCCCCGCCAATGCCATGAGGGTCAAATCTGTAGCAGCCACAACATTACTGCAGAGTAATCAATGTCAATGTATACTTAAAAATCCAAAATCCCTGCACTATCAATTCTTGTGATACAAGACATTAATATCTTATAATCATAAATACATATACACTAGTTAAAGCTCACCTGACTTGTCTGACAGTTGCACCTTTTCTTCCATGGTCATAAAACCAATGAAAAATGCCTTTATCATATGCAAGTTTCCATATCACACCATGACCACCAGGCTTGCAAACAGGCATGAATTGTCTGGTGACCAGCCATTGACCATCTTCTGCACTAACAGCTGGAACAAGAGGCTGGCAATTCAAATTAAATTAAAAATGCACAATTGCATCAGCATATTCAAGAGAAGAGGCAATAGTACAGTAATTTTAACAACTTTCCATATCGAACCTGCTCAAAAAGTTTGAAATGTGATCGACCTCTTCCAAACCATCCAAGTCTTTCACAAAGTGATGTGATGCGTTCATGGTTGTTCTTTGCTGAGCTCGTCATAATTGCAACAGGCGTAATGCACTGTTTTCCATACAACTTGAAATACAAGAATTCTCTAGCCTTGCAATGGCAAAAGAATTACATTATTTTGAGTTTAAATACACACATGTACAATGTTGACAATAGCTCATCCCCATTGTGAAGCATCAGCCATAAATAAATGAACCAAGCTTGACAAACAGATATCTTGTACCTGAAGATCTCTTATAAGACCTTCCAATAAAGTCCGTCCACAATAAGGAAGCATTGCAGCAGGGAGACATTCACCTGTGTCAGGGTCAACCAAACCAAGCCTGTCTGCAGAACCGCCAAGAGGATACATTTCGCCTAGGTCTGGTAAACCCTAAAAGAATAAAATCTTGTAATTCCAAATAATCTGTGGTACATCCTATATGTTGGAATGAGAAACATAATATACACACAAACCTCGATTCCCCATAGGGCTGCTTGAGATGCATATTCTGTATCTTGTGAAAGGTCAAGTACACTGGGAGAATGAATTTCCAAGAATTGGCATTCCATTGATTCATTGATGCTCTGGGACCAGTTTATTGTCTGTCGTTCATATGTTGACTGAACAAGAAGCTCTAGTACTGCTATCTGATACCTGCAACCAATACATTGTTTTAGTCAATTAGATATATAATTTAACTCCAAATAGCTTTAAATTGACAGTGGAAACATCTATGAAACATCTATGAAACATCTCAATCAAGTAAAAGAAAAAGATAATCATTTTACTTCAGCAAAACTTAAATTAAATTCTCCTTCTATATAATACAAGGTTTTCACCATAATTTGATATCAAGGTCTTTCATCTTAGTTCATAACAGGTCCAATCCAAAGAATTGAATTATAAACTGTCTACAGAAAAGAGAATAGTTCGCTTGCAATGAGAACTTGTATGGGCTACGAGAAAAACCCAATTTTCACTCAACCTCAGCCAAAATAAAAATAAAAAATTGCAATGCAAGCATTGGTAATGTGATGATACTGGAAGGTGGTGAATTCGCAGTACTTACATCTGTCTTACCTGTCTGCAGCAGCATAGCTAATTGGGTTTGTGCATAGTGGTATTGGAATAACGAAAATTCAATGGAAAGTGATACATTTATCAGAACTCACACCATTAGGCTATGAACAAAAGGTCAGTCATTTCATTTCCCTCTAAATTCAAGTTTGTTAATCACATTGGAAGTCTGGAATTAAGCACATGAACTAACCTTGAGTTGAAAAGTAATCAAACAACAAATAATTGAACTAAAACACGAAAATGGACAACACAGAAGACTAACCCAATGATTCCTCCAATGCAGTCATAGAATTGTTCCATCTCTCCGAGTGTCTTGAGCAATATTCTCAATGCCCCAATCTCTTCACCCTCAACCTTCTTCACCAATCCATCCCCACTATTGACATCCAACTTCTCAATCATTTCAACCAAAGCATACAGAGCACTCTTTAAAGGTCCTCTGGCGGACGAAGCCACCTCAACCGAACCCAGAACCTGCTCTTGCCCCGCGGCAATGACACATTTGAGCAAAAACAATTCATACTCGTCCAAATTAAGAGACTCCAAAACCCTAGAAACCCCATTTTTGTGTGCCCCAAAGAAGCGCTTCACTCTGGAATCAGTGTCAATCACTCGGAGCTTATCGTCTAGGGTTGTGGAGTTGGAGAGCTGAGATCGGAGAGATTGGAGGCGAGCGATTTCTCTGTGGAAATCGAAGTCAGGGGCGTACTCGACAGGGGCGGTGGAGACACGGGTGATTCGAAAACAGGGGTGTGACGAGGATGATGGGGATGGGGATGGAGAGAAGAGAGAGAAAGAGAGAGAGGTGAGAGGCTTTGTGGAGTGGAGAGAGTAGTAGTGAGAGTTGAAGAGGGATTGAGGGGTTGGTTTGGTGTGGAAGGTGAAGAGAAGTTTGTTGTTGTGAAGAATTGGAGCTGTACGGGGGCGAAATATTCTTTGCTCTCCGTACGCCTTGAACGTCAAGCTTCTGGTAACGGCGTCTATTTCTGCAACACAAAAATGATGAGTTGCCCAGTAGTGGTGTGCCGGAAAGACCCTCCGACGATCAAGTCAGATTTCGGGAAGAAGACAATGAGGAGAGAGTGTTTGTGAGAGTGAGTTCGCATACCTCCAACGTCCGTCTCCTCCCCTATTTCTAGGCTGGCTATGTAGCCTCAAGGTCGTGCGCGCACTACCTCTGCTGTCCTTCCCTGGACAGGTGGCAGTGCGCGCCTCTCACCACCTTACGCGTGTAAAGGTTTTGTCCTTTCACCAGTACACACTGAACTGTCTAACGGTATTGAGGCGTTCGTGGAGCAAATGTCCTCTCCTTCACACCATTGGCCCAGGTGGCACCCTTGACCGAGATACCACGACCGGCCTATTGCTTGCGGAAGATCACCAACCGAGCTACATACTGCCGAGCTGTCCCTTGGTGATCATGTGAAAGACAGACCACCTCGGCCGAGCTACTCCTCAACCGATTCATCAGGACCAACCGGTTGCGAGGCATGCCGGCCCCCAACCATTTCTTCTAAATCATCGGTTGCAAGGAACCATTCATCTCGGTTGGCCGGTCGGAGGCATGCCGGCCCCGCAGCCTCGGCCCAGCCCGGGTCATCCGATAGCTCGGTCACTGTCTCGGACCGTGCGAGTCCGATAGCCTCGGCTAGGGCTGGCTTGCACTTGCTCGGTCGAGGTCTCGGACCGTACAAGTCCGTTGCGTCAACAGAGTTAGCTCGGCGCCAAGCACTCCGTTAACTCTGACGTCGCCCCAGCTCGGCCGTATTGTCATGCAAATCTTCCCTCTCAATTGCCCCTTAAACCCATCCGAGCTATCGTGATTGGGTTTACCATCTCGACCGAGCCATGGTCAAGTCGCGCCACTGCCAAACCGAGCGTTGATCGGAGAAGTATCTGTCGCCGAGCTAAGGTCGAGTTGCGCCCCTGCTAGGCCCAGCTTGATTGGAGGAACATCTGCCGCCGAGCCACGATTCAGTTGCGTCCATATCCAGCCGAGAGGGGTTGACGACATATCAGTCGCCGAGCTGTCTCAATTGGCCGGCCATTTCCTCCGCTGTCCCATCAAAGGTCGTACAGCCGTACTGACAGCCGCCTTTTCAGTGCCACGTGGCGTCTTTTCGTTGGATCGTGCGTCCAGCTGTTTGGCACGCGCAGAATTCAAACGGCGCAGCCGTTTGGGTTCCTTTCCCCCCTCTTTTGTATTCCAACGAGGAGGCCCAAACTCTTCACTCTCCTTCTTCTCTCCCAGACGAACCCTAGCATCTAAACCCCTCATTGTTGTTGCTATCTCCTGCCTCTGCGTTACATCCATCTCAGTCCCTTCTGAAGGCTGCAAACGAAGCTTCGTGGTTGCCTTAACCTTCATCTCTGCCTCTGGTAAGCTGCACTACCTTTTCTTGCATTTTCAGTTTCCATTTCTCAGTTGTTCGAGCATGTTCTTCATCTTGGTTCTACTGTTCTTCATGTTCTTTGCCTGTGGCCTTTGAGGCCCTTTCATTTCTAGTCCCAATAGCTTAACACCCTAGGAAAACTAGAACTGGTGGGCTGGAGGGGGCCTTCGTGCCCCTGGCTCCTCTTAGATCCCACGAATCGGCCTTGAACTTAGGATGAACAGGATGAATCCTGTGTAAAACCAAGCTATATGCTCATTTAGATCCATATTTAGGGCTGTAATCGAGCAAAAAACTGTTTGCGGTCTCTCACTGAGGCTGCCACCGAGCCGAATACCCCATTAGATCGGTAGATAGGAACGAACCGAGCTAAAACACTGGAACTTCCGCCTGGAACCTTGACCGAGCTAGAGGATCAACTAGATCCTCAAGTAGCTCTTAACCGAGCTAGAACCGAACTAGGAGGCTAAAGCACACGTGTAGTTAAACCGAGCTGAGACCGACCAAATCCTTCCTTGAGCTATTTCCATTAGGAGCCGCGCAATATCTGTCGTGCTAACCCTTGGCCTTATTTTTCAACATGCAGAACAAATAGAACCGACCAAGCCAGTCCAGTACTATCACTGGTGCAGCTCAAAGTCCGAGCGACCACAACACATTTTTGTCCGAGATACAATATAAATAAAACCGACCTAGATGGGAAAATACCGGCTTATGGTCAGCACGCCCGGCGCGATGGCCGAGTTCCGTAGAGACTACAACATCCCGGCCGACGTAGTGTTAGAGCTCGCTAAAAAAGGGGATACTCCGTGGGGAGACTTAGACCGGTGCCCCTTCACGGTCGTTTCCATCGTCGAGGGAGGGCTCCGCTTCCCCGTGCAGCCGTTGATCTGCGAATTTTTGAGGCAGACAAGGCTCTGTCCCACCCAAGTCTCCACCAACACGTACAAAATAATAAATGGCGTCGCCGAGCTGAACCGAAGGCTCGGTCTTAATCTCGGCCTCGCAGAAATTTTCCACCAATACAGCCTCAGTAAAAATAAGGGGGGTTTTGCTGGTACCTTAAGGTAAAGAAGGGCCGAGCAAAACTCGTCGAGGGCAACCCGGACAAAGAAGCCAACGATGATGATTTTTTTGGGTGTCCAGTCCAGTCGCTACGAAGACACCGAGGCACCCATACCGGGGTGGTACATCAGGAAAGATTTTGGCAGTGCGGGTAAGTAGCCCGGCTGACCGTGCTATCTTCTAGCTGCATTTCATTTCTGTTATCTTCTACCGGTCTAACACTTGTTTACTTCTTGCAGATAAATACTTGGCAGCCGACTATCATCAAGCCAACCAGGAAGCCATCCGAGCTCTGCCGCGCCGTCCAGCCAAGGAAAGGGAGGCTTCAGAACTACTCGGCTTCGAGCAGACATACCACTACCAGGCGCCGCGCAAGAGCAGAGTCACTGACTTTCTGCGTGAGCCCTCCCCTGAACCAGATCCAACTCTCCCACCGGTCAGACTCGTTCCCTTAACCGCCGAGCAGGAGATGGCAAAGATCAGAGCCATCAAGTCCATGATAACCGGGGGAGGAAGGCGAGTCCCAGCCTCCCGAAGCAACCGGGGGAACTTCCTCAGCCCAGCCGGTCAAACCGAAGCCGTTCTTGCACTTGCCAGCGAGCAACAGGCTGGCCGGTCAAAGAAAAGGCCAGGAAGGATCTGGCCGGGCAAAATCTTGTGGATGAAGACTCAGCGAGGTCGCCTCCACCGAGCCGGGCGACCAGGCCGAGCAACCTCGTGCCAGCAAATCCAAGGGCAAGGGCCTAGCCACCCCCCCGGCCTAGGCGCCCGAGTTTGTGTACAACGGCCGGCCAGTCTCAGCCGAGGATTCTGTTTACGCTGACAAGGATTACTCCCTTGGTTTCAATATGCCCAAGGGGTTAATCCTTCCAGCAGATATGAAGAAACACGATGAGCTGTCCGACCTAAAGGTCCTACGGTCGGCGGCCAAATCCATCGTGCTGGTAAGCTTTCAGTTTTTTCTTCAACTATTTGCTCGGTTTTTGCTCGGTTTCACAAACACTTACAACCTTTCTCTTGCATGCAGGCCGCACAAAAGAATTATCTGGCGCATGACCGGATGATAAAGGTGCGCCAGAGCTTGCGCGATGCGATCGCCGAGAACAAAGAGCAGAAGGCCGAGCTGGCCAAGCTGAAGGCGGCGAATGAGGCTATCGCGGCGGAGCGAGATAAGCTGCAGCAGAAGGTCGACCGAGCTGATGCTGACAAGCAGGAGGCTGTGAAGAAGACCTGTGAAGAAGACAAAGCTCGGTACCTCGCCCGAGCTGAGTGAGGAAGCTTCGTGATGCCAACAAAAGAAGCTTTGGAGAAGGCGGTCGAGGACGCAGAAGACCGAGGATATAAGCAGGAGAAGCGAAGAAGACCTACGAGCGTCAGGTCCAAGCGACCAAAGACATCTCTTTTCCAGTGCGGCTGGAAAGCTGCCCGTAGAGAAAGTTGGTCTAGGTCAAGACTCCGCTATGTTCGTCAACCCGCCGGCTGCTTATATCCCGGTATACATGCTCGCATACTCCAGGGCCGAGCAAAACCGTCTCATTGCCGAGGCGAAGAAGGAGGCTGAGGAAGAAGCTGCCGCCGCGGAACAGACCGAGCAACCTCCACCCGAAGCATCTCCAAATGCTGAAGATGAAGTAATTGATCGGGAGGTTCTCACGGTGGAGGGCACTGACAATGAGGCCAAGGACATCCTGCCCGAGCAAGCAGCCCCGAGCGCCGAGTTGACGGTGGAGGGAGCCGAGCAGAACCTTGACTGAAGATTTCACTTTTCATTTCCTTGCTTTCCTTTGTTTTTTATTTCCTTCTTTTCTCTTCTTTGTTTTGCAATGTAACCGGGCTATGCCCCCCCACTTGTACTGAATTTCTTTCTATCAATGAATCTGCACTTTTTGCTCGTACATCTGTTATTTCTGTTCGGCTTGCGTGTGTGTGAATTTCTTGCTTCAAACTGGCAGGTCGGCTGAACCGCACAAACAGTCGGCCTTCAAGTAACCTTGCAGTTCCTTGCATTTCCAAATAAAATGATATTTTGTACTTGGCTGAGCAAAATCCGCTCGGCCTTGTTCGGTTGGCAACATTTAGCCGGCCGAGCAAAAACTAGCCCACATTTTTGAAGTTGTTTAATACGCCAATATTTCCTTTCGGCCGAGCAAATTGAGCTCGGTCGTATAATTGCTGGACAATTCACCAACATTGTCAATTCCACCGAGCAAAATCAGCTCGTTTCCCATATTGACAATCAACAATATGCTGGATGGCCGAGCAAAATCAGCTCGGCTCCTACATTGGGCAAAACACCAATGTTTTAGTTAGGTTGGTCATGCCGCCAACATTCCCACTGGGCGAGCAAAACCAGCTCAGCCCTAATGCGCATTGTTCCATACGCAACTGTTTGGCGGTCTGCTCCCATTCGAGGAAGGAAACAGTCCGGTCACCTTCAGGTCGGTTCTTGCCCCTGGCATCCATAATTGCCTTTTGTGTCTTGTGATATCATTGGACAAATGTAATACCAAACAAAAATAGACTAATTTTCATTACAAAAACATTGCCATCTCTTACATCACATGCCAAAGGGCTAGAGGTCTAAAAAAGCTAGGCAACATAGATAAATTACATTTCAAAAGTAAAAGACCTTAAGGTTTGCTGCATTCCACGGTCTGGGGACAGCCTTGCCATCTAAGTCTTCCCAGATGGTATGCCCCTTGCCAGCAAGACCAACCACCTTGTATGGTCCTTCCCAATTCGCACCGAGCTTGCCTTCACCGGGGATCACTGTGTTGCCAAGCACCTTCCTTAGGACTCAATCCCCAATCTTGAATAGCCTAGGGTGCACTGCCTTGTTGTATTTTTTAGAGAGTTCCTGCTGATAGGCCGCTATGGATCAATGCGCGCTCCCGTCTTTCTCAGCAAGGTCAAACTCTAATGCCACGGCTTCATTGTTCAGGTCTGGCTGGAAACTTTTTGAGCGGATGGTTGGCATGCCAATTTCTAGTGGATGACGGCCTCCATACCATAGGCCAAAGCGAACGGTGTTTCCCCGGTCGACCGTCTTGGTGTAGTGCGGTATGCCCATAGCACATTAGGAAGCTCTTCAACCCACTTTCCCTTTGCCTTCTCAAGCCGCTTCTTCAACCCGTCCAGGATGGTCTTGTTTGAGGCCTCTACTTGACCATTCGACTGAGGATAAACCGGGGTTGAATTGTAGAACTCAATCTTCAACTCTTCGCAAAATCCGCGAAAGAGTTTCCCATCGAATTGAGTGCCATTATCTGAGATGAGCGCCCTGGGTATACCGAAGCGAGTGATCACATTTTGCCAAACAAATTTCTTAACGTCCTTCTCCTTAATGGTTGCCAGTGGCTCGGCCTCCACCCACTTGGTGAAATAATCAGTGGCAGCGATGAAAAACTTGCGATTGCCCGGTGCGACTGGGAGTGGTCCAACAATATCCAATCCCCAGAGTGCAAACGGCCAAGGACTTGTGAGGGAGAGCAACTCCCTTGCTGGTTGGTGGATCTGGTGAGCAAATTTCTGACATTTTTCACATCGGCGAACGTATTTTTGCGCGTCCGCCTACATGCATGGCCACCAATAACCCTGCGAGATTGCTCGGTAGGCTAATGATCTACCCCCGGTATGGCTGCCGCAGATGCCTTCATGGATCTCATAGAGGAAAGCTTCCACTTTAGAGGGGTGGACACACTTCAAATACGGCCCCGTGAAAGATTTCTTGTACAAGGCTCCGGAAGGTGAGAGCCAGAACCGCTCTGACTTTGCCCGGATCTTGTGGGCCGCCTTCTTTTCTTCTGGTAGAATTCGATTTTTCAAAAAGGCGACGATGGGGTCCATCCAGGAAGGTCCCAAGTCGGTGCAGAGTACCTCGGTTGCTTCTAGTTCCTCAATGCTTGGCCGGGGTAAATATTCAATCATCAAGGGATTGGGAAAGGTTGTCTGAGTGGAAGCGAGACCGGCCAATTCATCAGCCGTGGTGTTTCCTTCGCGGTTGATCTGTTCAACTCTGATGGCATCGAACTTCTTGACTTCCGCTCGCACCAGCGCCTGATACTTGGCCATTCTTTCATCTTTGGCCTCATACTCCCCTGAGACTTGATTGACCACCAGCTTGGAGTCACTGAACACCATAAGGGCTGTGACCTTCATTCTCAGCGCGCTTCTTAGACCGGCGAGGAGGGCTTCATACTCCGCCTCATTATTGGACGCTGGGAAGCCGAGCGTAACTGCTTGCTCAATAACCAGCCCGTCTGGCGAAGTCAGCACAATTCCCAGCCCAGCCCCATGCCTATTGGACGCCCCATCAACGAACAACTTCCACATCTCGCCAATGAACAGCTTCCAGCAATCAGACGGATTCTGGGAGCTCCTCAATTCCAAGTCTCTGGTAGGCTCAATCAGGTCTCCTTGCACGTCTTTGCTGGGTTCTTCTTTCGACGAGTCATCGGCCTTTGCTATTTCAGTCAAGCTTTGCCCTTCGCCCGCTCGCGAGCCATCACATATCTCTGTTGCCAGAACCCTGGGTTGTGCTAAATCCGCATCAATCAAATCAACCGGACAGACTGGATGTGTTCCTGGGGCAAATTCCGCCACAAAATCTGCAAGGGCTTGGGCTTTGATTGCGGTGCGCGGTCGGAACTTAATGTCGTATTGACCCAATTCCACGGCCCATTTCAGAATTCTCCCAGTAAAGTCCGCTTTTTCGAAGAGCACCTTGAGCGGGAACTCGGTTAACACCACTATTGTATGGGCATGAAAGTAGTGTGCCAGCTTTCTTGACGCCATCATGAGAGCCAACGCCAATTTTTCCAAGGGAAGATATCTCGTTTCGGCCGGGAGCAGAGTCTTGCTCACATAGAAAATGGGCAAGTGCTGAATGAGCGCAGACCGCCAAGTAGAGATATAACTCCTCGCCAGGCTGAGGTGTAACCAAATAGGTGCTGAAGAGAGATACGCTTTCAAGTCGCCAGGCACGGTCGCACTCTTCATCCCAAAGAACTTGGACTTCAAAGTTTTGAAGAAGGGCCTGCAACGATCCGAAGACCGGCTGATAAATCTGTTCAGCGCGGCTGCCATCCCGGCAAGATGTTGCACGTCCTTCGTGGAGTTAGGGCGCTCCAACTCTTGTATTGCCTTGATTTGCGATGGGTCGGCCTCAATTCCCCGGTTTGTGACCAGAAAACCTAGGAATTTCCCAGTGCCAACTCCAAAGGCGCACTTAGAGGCGTTCAGGCGAAGCTTGTGGCGCTTGAGTATGGCAAACATTTCTGCTAGGTCGGCGAGGTGCTGGACTTCTCCTTACTCTTCACCACCATATCGTCGATATAGGCTTCCATAGTTCGGCCCAAGAGAGGAGCGAACATCTTTGTCACCATCCGCTGAAAGGTTGCCCCGGCGTTCTTCAGTCCGAACGGCATGACCTTGTAGCAGTATAAGCCTCTGGGGGTGGTGAAGGACGTGATCTCTCTGTCCGGTTCGTACATGGCTATTTGGTGATAACCGCGATATGCGTCCAGGAAGCTAAACCTCTGATGGCCAGCGGTTAAGTCCACCAGCTGGTCAATTCGAGGGAGGGAAAAGATATCCTTTGGGCACGCACGGTTGACAGTCTTGTAATCCACGCAGACTCGCCATTTGCCGTTCTTCTTTGGAACCACCACCGTGTTAGATATCCATCGAGGGTACTGCACCTCTTCTATGGCCCCGGCTTCCAACAGATTCTTCACTTCTTCTGCCACCACTTCAGCATGGTGCAAGGCTGAACGGCGCGTCCTCTGTATGACTGGCCGCGCATTGGGAAGACATTCAACTGGTGGCAAATGAAGCTTGGGTCGACGCCAGGCATATCGTAAGGCGTCCATGCGAAAGCCTCCAAGTTGGAAACCAAGAAATTGACATAATCCGACCGTTCGGCGCTGGACAAAGACGATCCCAGGAGGAAGAACTTAGTCGGATCTTTCTCGTCAATGCGCACTTCCACCAAATCTTCGACTGACTTTCCTCGGCCTTTCTGCCCACGTCTTCAAGGACTTCCTTTCCCTCGGCCCCTCGATCATCTGAACAAACCCTTTGGCGCTCGGCTGCCATTTACCGC
This sequence comes from Camellia japonica, assembly GCA_030407325.1. Taxonomy (NCBI): domain Eukaryota; kingdom Viridiplantae; phylum Streptophyta; class Magnoliopsida; order Ericales; family Theaceae; genus Camellia; species Camellia japonica. Next base: position 104,554,171 of record JAPPVO010000031.1, read on the forward strand.
AACGAAGCATTGTTTGGCCATCACCTGGTCTCCCCAGACTTCCTCTATTTGCCCGTTCGACGCCGGAAAGCGCATGACTTGGTGGAAGGTCGAAGCAACCGCTTGCATGGCGTGCAGCCACCTCTGCCCAGAATCAAATTGTAAGTCGACGGCACTTTGAGCACCCAGAATTCACTTGCTTCACAACCGATCCCGCTTTGACCGGCAAGATGATCTTTCCGATCGGCCATTCTGGTTGCGAGTTGAAGCCGACCAAAGGAGATGTTGCAGGAGCCAAGTCCTTGTCTTCCAACTTCATTTGTTTGAACGCGTCATAATACATTATTTCGACCGAACTCCCCTGGTCGATCAATATTCTCTTGATATCGAAATCTTTGACGCGAAGGGTCACCACCAAAGCGTCATTGTGCGGCATCTGCACCCTTTCCAAGTCTTTGGTAGAGAACGAAAGGATGTCTTTCTCCTCGGTTTTTCCTCTCTTACCGCGGGCTGGACTGAGAGCACTTCCCTCATGTGCTCGGCCTTCTTGATCATTCCCTCAGCTCGCAGACCCTTGCTGGTTCAATGATGCCGTGGATGACGTTGATCACACCTGGGGGGCGCCTCTAGGGCGGCCATTCCGTTTGGCTCGGTTTGCCCAGTTGGCGCGGCCTTGACTCCCCCATATATATTGGTCAAGATGCCCTGCCGCCACCAACTCCTCCAAATGCTGTTTGAGCGGCAAGCAATCTTCTGTCCGGTGCCCCCGTTCTTCATGGAAGGTGCAGCGATACTTTGGATTGAAGCCCCGCTGCGCACTCCCCAGCTTGGCCGGCCAACGGACAAAAGGCTCCCTCGGATCTCGCTCAAAATGCGGTAGATGGGAATTTTGAAGACCGTGGTAATCCCTGTCCGCGCCTTCAGTTTTCTCTTGGCATCCTCTGCTGCGTCGCGAGGTGCATCAGCCGGTCATTTCTGCGACCTCTGTTTTTGTCATTTTGGCCGGTCCCTCGACGCTGATCTTTTGGTCGGTCATAGGGCGGTTTTCCTCCTGCCCAACCGAGTGAACTTTCCCCGCTACCTTCTGTCCACCGCGACCGGATTATCCTTCTCGGTGCAGAGGCAGCATCATCTTCCACACGAATGTGTTCGTTGATCCGCTGCATCAAAGATTCCATGGTGGTGGGCTGATGCATCGTGAGTGAGTCTCGCAGCCTATGTCCGACTGAGAGACCCCTCTTGTATTGAGTGATCGCCAGATTGGTAGGACAGTCGAGAATTTCGTTGTAAGTTTCCCAATACTTCGCATTGTATGCCTTCAGCGAACTCCCAGACTCCATCTTGACGCCCAGGAGATGGTCTACCTCCTTCGGCGTTCGAGTGTTAGTCTTGAATCTGGTGACGAAGGCTTCCGCTAGTTGCTGCCACCCCTCGATACTCCCCTCCGGGAGCCTTTCGAACCACTTCAAGCCCAGCTCTCCCAAGCTTGCTGGGAATATGAGGCACATCAAGGCATCGTTCCGCCGGTGGCCAGCCATCACTTGCCGGTAATGACTCACATGAATGTACGGATCCGTCTTGCCGTCGTACAAAGTGAATTTTGGCTGGTGGAATCCGGCAGGGAGTGGGTGCTCTCAATCTCTGGGGACAACGGCGTGGCTGTAAGCCTCGCCAGCTCTTTGTCCACCAGTGCTGGGGCTATGTTCTGGTGCCGGCATCACCACTTCTTCACTGCAACGAACTGGGGCACTCAATCTGGAGCGCCGGCACCCTCTGAGCCTCCCGACGGCGCGCTCTCTCCTCCAGCACGTCCCTGAGATCCCTGGAACGGGAGGAGGCAGAGTATCGCGACGTTGACGATGGGCGTGAGGGGCGATAGGTGCTGTGGCAAGTAATGGATCTGCCCTCTCGCTGGTCGGAATCTCCAACCCCATAGTTCCTGGTGATGGAGATTGAATGAGTCCTCCTCTGGTGGCGACTGCTAGAACGAGGGGAGGGGGTGCGCTCACTGAGGTTGCCCTCCCCAGCAACACCCTTCCCCCTCACTTGGCGCTTCAAAGCTCCATCTCCGCCGCCATCCTACGAATGAGGGCTTCCTTGATCCTTGAGTTTGTGCTCCAGGCGCTCCTCACGGACTCCCCCCGGCGCCGGCGGCCCTCTGGACTCTGTGAACGATCTGAACTCCTCTCACGCTTGTCGCGCGCTCCTCGCGAAGAGGTTTCTAGGCCCGCCATGGTTGGAACATTAGGGGGGCCTTCTCTCCTTCACACATACTCTGGAGTGATACCATCGACGACGGACAGCGGAACTTCGTCGTTGTTGGCCATGGAAATGGTCGAAGAAGCTTACAGAACAAGGGTTGAGTATCAAAGACTTCCCACAGATGGCGCCAATTGTACGGGGGCGAAATATTCTTTGCTCTCCGTACGTCTTGAACGTCAAGCTTCTGGTAACGGCGTCTATCTCTGCAACACAAAAATGGTGAGCTGCCCGGCGATGGTGTGCCGGAAAGACCCTCCGACGATCAAGTCAAATTTTGGGAAGAAGACAATGAGGAGAGAGTGTTTGTGAGAGTGAGTTCGCATACCTCCAATGTCTGTCTCCTCCCCTATTTCTAGGCTGGCCATGCAGCCTCAAGGTCGTGCGCGCACTACCTCTGCTGTCCTTCCCTGGACAGGTGGCAGTGCGCGCCTCTCACCACCTTACGCGTGTAAAGGTTTTGTCCTTTCACCAGTACACACTGAACTGTCTAACGGTATTGAGACGTTCGTGGAGCAGATGTCCTCTCCTTCACACCATTGGCCCAGGTGGCACCCTTGACCGAGATACCACGACCGGCCTATTGCTTGCGGAAGATCACCAACCGAGCTACATACTGCCGAGCTGTCCCTTGGTGATCATGTGAAAGACAGACCACCTCGGCCGAGCTACTCCTCAACCGATCCATCAGGACCAACCGGTTGCGAGGCATGCCGGCTCCCAACCATTTCTTCTAAATCATCGGTTGCAAGGAACCATTCATCTCGGTTGGCCGGTCGGAGGCATGCCGGCCTTCCCGCAGCATCGGCCCAGCCTGGGTCATCCGATAGCTCAGTCACTGTCTCGGACCGTGCGAGTCCGATAGCCTCGGCTAGGGCTGGCTTGCACTTGCTCGTCGAGGTCTCGGACCGTACAAGTCCGTTGCGTCAACAGAGTTAGCTCGGCGCCAAGCACTCCGTTAACTCTGACGTCGCCCCAGCTCGGCCGTATTGTCATGCAAATCTTCCCTCTCAGGAGCTGTGCCTGTGCACGCCATGGTTCAGACTTGGAGGAGAGAGAGAGAAGAGAGAGAGTGATGTTTTTGGAAATGAATTGTAGAAGGAGAAGAAGAAGAAGAAGGAGGAGGAGGTGGGGGATGGAGGATAAGACGAGATTCCGGAAGGATATACCGAAGTGTGAGAGAGACAAAGAGAGAGAGAGAGCACGCCAGCTAACGAGTTTCCAGGACATGACTTTTGGACACAACACAAAGCAGTTTGGCACAGTTTGACGGTTTCATGTTCTGGCTTTTATAAATCATGTTTAAAAGTCTCCCCCAAGTAAACACTCATCAACGTTAAAATGTCATGTTATCTTAAAACAATTTTTTTGATTTAATTATTTTAAAAAATTATTAAACCAGCATAGCTACGAGAATAGTTGGCCTGCAATGAGAACATGTACGGCTACGAGAAAAACCCAATTTTCAGTCAAAATAAGAAAATAAAATGCAAGCATTGGTAATGTGATGATATGGAAGGTGGCGAATCTTTCTTATATGTCTGAAGCACCATAGCTAATTTCATGCAGTTTTGTAAACTATTTTTTAAGGAGATGGTTTGTCTCCGGTCCATATCAGATTGGAGAGTATTGTTGGACCTGTATAAACTCGTCATGAAACTCGCATTAATGATTTGAACCGTTAATGCGTAAGACTCATCGAGTACTTTATCTCTATCAAAAAATCTTGTTGATCGGATATTGATAACCACTTGATCAGATCACATTGTTGTATGATCAAATGGCTATCGATATCCGATCAACGTGACTTTTTACAAAGATAAAGTATTCGACGAGCCCTACACATTGAACAGTTCGGATAATCGATACAAGTTTCATGATGGGCTCACGAAGACCCAACAGTACCCTTCAGTTGATTTTCTCAACTAGAAAGAAACTTCCCCCATTTTTAAGTTTAAAGACATGTATTAAAAAAATTATAATACACACATCACAAAAATACATAATTTTATTTCTAAATCACAAATTAATGTAATCTTGTTTTTAAAAAATACATAATACGTGTCTGTTAACTTGAGAAAACTTGATAGGCTCATGGGGTTCTCCATGGATTCTGTTTCGATAATCCAAATCATTTATTTTGTAGAGTCCTCTGTGCATATTATTCATGACAGAAACCAATTTGATCTAATAATCGTAACATTTTTTTTTTTATTGTATTTGTCTCTGATAATTATAATTTTTTGAAAATAAACCATTCATTTTTTTGGAGACTATAAGAGGGGTTAACTTGAGCCCACAGAAGTAAGTGGGCCCAATCAAAGCCTAACTAAAAAATCCAAAACCAATAGGCCCAGAGGAATCATCACCAAATGGACCTAAGTAGATCCTATTGAAATGGGCCTGAAAGAATGTCAACCAAATGGGTTAGAAAGGCCCAACGAGCTTATGATTCTAAAAAAGCCCAAACAAGCCCACTCGAGGAGGTCATCATCATAGGGGCATTCGAGGGAATTAAACCGATAAAACCCTTAGAAGAGATCCATCATTCGAAGTAAGCGCTTTAATCTCGAAAGAGTTCGAAACCACGAACCTAGAGATCTCTTAAGCTCGGACTTGAAAGGATTCTTAGCAAAACCTAGAGATCTAAAGCATTTGGCTTTAAACGGATTCAAACGCAATCTAGAAGTCACTCTGCTAATGGGTTCCAAAACACTTGCGAGTTTGGAGCTTTTCAGGATCAACGTACCAAAACCATGAGTGTAGCAGAGTTTGAACAAAGGACCCAATCTCGAAGACAGTGAATGAAGATAAATTCACTCTTTGATTAAACTAGTCTATACCCGGTTTAAGGTGGCATGACTTAGGGGGTCCATGAGACTTGATAATATTTGTGGTAGGGTGTTCTCTTGAAATACCCTTGACACTTCTGCTACAAGGCATCCTCTAGGACTACCCCTGACCCTTTGGCAATGATTGAGGATCATTAGTTAGGTGTGGCTAAAAACAAGGGGTTCATCAAAAAGTTTGTTTCGTCTTCAAGATTTTCTTCATCCTCCAAGAGATGACTTCCTCGGACAAAGTAGTTAGAGAAAATATTCCCGATGTGCTTTCATATGACTTGCACATGGGCTCAATCTTTGATTGTGAGTTTCCTATAAATAGCACTCATCCATAGTTTTACAATTGACAATTGAGAGTACACTTGGAGAGAGTTAATCTTCATACTTGTTTCCTTCCTTGAGAGTGAAAGTGGGAGATCTATAAGAGACTTATGTCGCTATTCTCTCTCTTATCTCTTTGCCTTCTTATTCACCCAATCTTTTATCTCCATCATCTTTTTCCTATTGTGTTCTTAATTGCAATTGTTGAAGAATCTAAGTCTCACCATCCATTTTTAGAGAATTCGAATTTTTTGGCAATATTCGAATTTTCCGACAAATCTTCAAAGTTTTCAACGAGCCTTTGAATTTTTTGGTGACATTTGAATTTTTCGGCGACATTCTTGGACCCACTCTTATAGAGACAAACACGATAAAATAAAAAATATTACAATTGTTGAATAAAGCTAAATTTTCTTATGAATAATATACACAAAAAAATCCTAAAAAATATATTATTTGAATCATTAAGATAAGACCTATAGTGAGCCTCACGGCCCCTCAAGTTCTTTTAAATTGATATATCAAGCTCAATCCTTTTTAAAATGTTTTATAAAAAAATAAATGAAAACACAACTTCTATACGAGTGTTGCTATTAGCACCACATCAATTATTTTGGACCTCTCATTTCTTTAGTCCTCACTTATAAATTCTAAAACTCTTAAAATTTCTTTTCTTCTCTCCAAATAATACCAAAATTATCTTTGTAAAAACATTCAACCCATTCAAATGCACACATCCAAACTCCCACACCCCAAAAAGCCTCTCTCCCAAAACCGTAGCAAAACCCACGATGGTGAAACTTCCCAAACCTAGTGGAAAAAATTTGTGGTAATTAAGAAATTTTTTCTCTAATTTATTACGAGGTTTGTCAATCTATTTAATTTTTTTTTCTATCACATCTTTTCACATACACAATACAATCCACTTCATGCTTCTCTAGTTGATTTTCTAGTAATTCATCCATGGTCTCACTATACTTATATGCTCCCTGTGTGAGTAAGACTAGGCAAGATTTCACCCCTCGGTCAACAGGTCGGTGGTCCGACCTCCTTTGTTTGCCTGCTTCTGCTGTTACTTCGGTTATTTGTTTCTGAACAAATAAGAAATGTTCAGTTACATGTTCCTGAACAAATAAATAATGTTCAAACCTGTGTTCCCGAATTTTGGTCATATGTTCAGGAGTTCAGTCTCGAAAAAATGATGAACAGTTTTTTATTATTTTTGCTATTTTTTTTCAAGAAACTTACCCTTACAAGGGCAATCTCCTCTGAGCTAAGAATACCGTCAAAGTTATAAACCTTTTCTGAACTTTTATTGTTGTACTCCTCTTGTCTCATGGAGTTGTGATTTTTGAAAAAACTTTCACTCATTGTTATTGTCGAAGAAGTGTATGTAAGCAAATAGTTGTCATCGTTGCCGCTAGAATATTGCCGCTAAAGGGTTTTTAAAGTTTTAAGAGTGGGTTGGTTTTGAGGGTGAGATTTGGAGAAAATGGAATGGTGTTGATGGAAGTGGATGGTCTCATAAATCCTAACTCATGATGTAATGGGTGTGTGGGCTTAATTGTGAGATAGGTATTTCAAAATTTTTGATATCCTTTTTATTAATTTCATTTGAGGTTATTATTGTAATAAAAAAATTATAAAAAAAAACTAAAAAAATTCAAAATTCAAAATGATTGATGAAATGCTAACAACAGTACTCCTTCGATACTTGGTTGGCTCATATTTGAATTTCCTTGCTGGTATTTTGTGAATCATGTTGACTCCACAAGTAATTCAGATACTCATACAGATCTAGACCCTCACCCAAATAAAATATAAGTATTTTTTCCATGATTAATGATCGCGAAAAATCACATAAATATATTTTACTAAAATCGATAATAAATATTTAAAATTTCAAATTGATGTAATAATCATAATTTGTTAATTTTAAATTTTAATAATGTATGGTATTTGGAAAATTATAATTATGCAAAGTAACTACGGTATTGTTTGGTGAAAATTATTGTAAATTAGAAATTGATAATCTAAAAGTAGAAGTTAAAAACACTTTTTATCCAACTTTCACAAATGGGTTTTTAAAATTTATTTATTTAAATTATTTCTATCTAATAAACTATAAATAAAAACTATAACAAACAGTCTTACTATATATAATTTTTTTTAAAAAAAAGATAAATTACAAATACACCTCTTGAAATTTGCTTAAAATACAGATTGTCGCCTGTGGTTTAGAAAATTACAAATACCTTATTGTCAAAAAATTTATTTAATAGAATTAACTAAAAAATGAATTTATTAGCTGCTCTCCTATACAATAAACTTGAATTATTAATTAAAATAAAATTTTAATATCATTAAAAACTATTAATTAATTTAATAATTTTTTAATAAAAATAACCATTTATAATGAAATTAGAAATTTCAAATCGTAAATGTAATTGGGGGGTTGGTTGTTCTCTCAAGGAATGCACCTTTAACTATTCCCCTCTAACATGGCCATATTGCACCTTAGGTAGGTCTAACTAATAAGGTGGTCGTGGTAGATCGAGCTAATTGCTTAGCCTACGCTTGTCTCAGCCCAATTGGTAGTTGACCCGACTCTTATACTCTTGATGTGGAACTAAGCCTTGGTCTACAGTGCTCGACTCAAGCCCATTGCCAGGCTCGATTTTGGGAGCAGGCCCACAAAGTAGCCGCTATGGGTCCCTCAAAAAAGGCTGAAAAGAGAACCTCAAAAATATTTATAATCTTATACTAGTCTATTAAAAAAATGCTCAATTCAATATTATAAGTTCAAGGGCCTAAATGAATAAAAGGCCCAATCTAAAATATAAAGGGACACTTAGAGGCCCGTCCTATTGACTGAATTTATTTATCTACAAGTCCTGTTTCTTTTTTCAACTATCAATATCCCAAAAATACCCTCACCTTGTCTCATTCAACACTTAACCACAACATTACTGTTTTCACCTATCATTGAGAGCAATTACCTCCAGTCACCGACGATAACCTCCGATCTCTGGCCTTTGGTGATAATTTACAATGACCATCTCTGGCCACCATCTCTAACTACCGACAACCATCTCCAATCTCTGCTGACTCTCGACTACATTTTTCAGACCATTTTTCTAACAAAACAATGTTCATCTCCACCACTACCTACTCACATCTGGTAGCAACAACAACACACACACACACACACACACACAGAGAAAGAGAGAGAAAGATAGAGATATGAAGATATTGGAAAGAGATGAGGTGAAAAAATAAAAAATTTACAAAAAAAAAAGTTCACAATCAATCTTCACTGTCATAGATCATTAAAAGATCAACAAAATAATCAAAGACACCAAGTGATTTGTAAAAAAATTACATATTTCAAATATGATTCACGCTCACGCTCACACTCACTTACCCACAAGGCACCTCTTCTGATACACACATACAGAACAAGATTGACTAATAAATTTATCACTGATATATTTAGTGATAATTTCCACTAAACATTTCAGTGATAAATTTATCATTGTGTGATTTGTAAAAAAATTATATATGCCAAATCTGACCAATTCACTTACTCATACTCACTCACTTTCTCAGAAGACACCTCATCTTACACACATATAGAACAAGATAGACTAATAAATTTATTATTGATAAATAAATTTGCAGTAGATCTACTTTGAAAACTAAAGAAAGACAAAGAGAAGAGATGAGGAACGAGATCTATAAAAAGAAAAAAAGTCTCGATCTCACCGGCGACCATGTATAGTACTAGATTGGCGCCGAAGATAGTAGATCAGAATTGAAAATACCTAGATCTAAAGCCATGGATAAAGTTCATCATCAAAGACAATAGATCGGTGATGGAGGATTATGGTAGCGGCAGTGATGTCAAAGGCAAGCAACGAGGAGGATGACAATAGTGTAAGATGAACGACGACGCACGGCGAAGGAGGATAACGAAGGTGGTGGTTGAGGTGATTGATGTTGGCATTAATGAAGGAAGACAGTGGTTGAAATGAGCATAATTAATGGTAATAAAGGAGGACGTTGGTTGAGGTGAGCAACAGCAGCCGACGATGTATGATGGCGATAGGTGTAGTGACGGTAGCAGTGTGTGGTGGTAGTGTAGAGAGATGGGAGAGAGAGAGAGAGAGAAAAAAAAAATTTCTCTACAAAATATTAGAGAGTTAAGAAGAAAATATATTTAATAAGGGTATTAAAGGCATTTAAGGACTTAGTGGTGCACATTAAAAGCCTTCAGGACCTAATGACTAATAAATTAAGGGATTTTTACGAGCCAGTCCTATTTTCAAGGGTTATTACCCAACAGGTCCTTAATGGAGACTCTTTTACCTATAGGTCCTGAACATTTTGTTTATTCTGTTTTTGCCCTTATGTTTTTATACTCAAATCTGAAGATGAAAAATGAAAAAAAAAAATAAAAAAATCCACTGGTTTTGATGAACCCATATTGTGCTTCTACTTGGATCAATAACAAAACCAAGAACACCACCTGACTCCAATGCTTCATATATATATATATATCTCTAAATTTGTTTAAATGCAGCGAATCAATAAAATGTTTTAACAAATTGGACGTATCTCTCTCTTTCAGTGGAGGAAGAAAGAAAGCTTACATATATGAAAGAGAACCTATCGACCACCGCCGCCTTCACTATCGGCATTTTCTTCCACTTTCACCATTGCTTCCACCTTTACCGACGTCTTCGCCTTCACCGCCACTGACGTCTTCGCCTCCGCCTTCACCGTTGTTGCCAACCATTGTTGCCTCCACCTCCATAGTCATTGTTGCCTCTACCTCTAGATCTAGGATCTAGGCTCTTTGTTGCCGGTTCTTCTCTCTCTCTCTCTCTCTGTGTATATTGGAGAAAATCCAAGTGATAAATCTGTTTAAACCAGTGATAAATTTGTTTAAACTAGTGATGTGATAACCCAACCCGTACGATGCTTAATTATGCATGTGATTATGTGTTAAATATGAATTACAAGTTTAAGTATGGAAAATATGTGAATTTGGAAAAAAAATACCTATTGAAAGTAGGAATATCTGTTGCAATTGAAACTTTGAACTAAAATTGAAGGCTTCAAAGGCACGATAAACAAAAACCGACTTCATATCTATGATTAGCATGATTTATAGAGCTTACGGTGAAATTTTTAAAAATTACAATTCGTAATGATTAAATCATGTTTTGTGAGTTGGGTCATATATGTGTGTTTAGCTTATTGTTCTTCATTGTTGCTTGAGAGCTGTAGAGAGTGAGTTAGAGAGAGATGAAGAAGAGAAAGCTAGGGATTTGAAGAAAATCAAAGGGTAAACCTTAGAATTGAGTTAAGGTATATTAAACTACTTACAATCTTTGTTTCTAACTCATCTTTGCCTTGAAATAAAAAAAGAAATTAGGAATTTGAGTTAGGGTTTTGAGTTGTATGGTGGCTTAAGCTAAAGGCATGAAATTGAACCCTAATCTCTCCATCATTGTTTGATTTAAGTTCACTCTTATGATTGACCCATGAAACAAACCCTAGATGATTTATGAAAACAAGATTTGTTGGAAGATTATTCATGGATTATATATTTTGAACTTGTTTATGTAATATATGAATATGGGAAAGAGATGAGTCCATGAATTTGTTGTTGATGCAAGGTTAGTATTTCATGTTTTAAAGGAAGATTACATGAGATTTTGGCTTGAAATTGGGTTTCAAAACTTAATCTTTAATGAATTTTCGGGCTATTTGATTTTGTCCAGGTCGCACGAGCGCTCACGGGCTTCGCATGAGTGGAATATAAACAAAACAAGAAATTACATTATACTTAAACCAAAGCTCGAGCGGCCCAATCACCGCATAAGCAGTCAAAGTGAGAGCACGTGCGGCCAGCCTTGTTTCAACTTATACCTGGTAACTTCAAATAAGTATATCTCTCATCCATACTCCATTTTAAGTGATTCTTGAGCCTAAATCCAAGCCCTAAAAGTCTAGTTTCTAATGGTGGTGGTCTCATATCCAAATTCTAATTACACAAATAGATATGCTCAAATTAGTTTAGGCTGTTTATTTTCTTTTAATCATTTCATGCCATTCCCTACCCTAACTTAGTTTCTTTTCACTTCTTACTTTTTCCTTAAACCTTAAATATGTAAACTTGATATTTTCAATGAAAAACATATGGAATTGTTGTAGGAATTATGTAAACACTTGAGAGAAATTAAAGAATGGGGAATGATTGAACGTATATGTAACGAATAAATCAATTGAGTGAATTGAAGGCAATGTGTTTTGAAATATTATGCTTGGTTATGTTTCTACAGGCTAAGTTGTTAAGGAGTATCATCTGACCAAGCACTGTGAGTAATAATATCATACATATATATTCTTTATTGTGTACCTCGAACCATGAATGGTGATTGGTGCCGACATTGCGATTTGATTGAAATGAGAAACTTCATTAATATTATATGACATGTGCTATATGATTGGGCCTAAGGTCGCTTGCTATATGATTGGGTCCGAGGCCGCTTGTTATATGTTTGGGCCCGAGGCCACTTGTTATGTGATTGGGGCCGAGGCTGCTTGTTATATGATTCGACTCGAGGCCGCTTGATATATGATTGGGCTCGAGGCCAATTGTTATATGTTTGGGCATGAGGCTGCTTGTTATATGCTTGGGCCTAAGGGCGCTTGATTTATATGATTATTGATTTTGTGAGAACCTTTTGATCATCTACTTACACTGCTTTACTGTATTATTACTCATTGAGTTTCACTCACCCAATTTTATGTATGCACATATAGGTGATTAGCAGCATGGAGCACACCCCTAGAGTCAGTTTCAAGAGCCTTTTTGTGACCCAATCGAGTCATGCCTCCGAGATAGAGTTTTGTCTTGACTCACACCATACCTTGACCATATTTTGTTTTTGCTTCCATGGTCTTGGGTTGTAAACACTATGTACAATTTTTCTATAGCTCTTATATTTTTGATGGCCATGTATTTGTATTATTATGTTACATGGTTAACTCTATGATTTTGCTCATGATTGGCACAACTCAATAGACTTCTCATTATTATATGCTTTCGTTTATGGCCCCATTAGCACAAATATTTTGTATGATCGTTCGAAACTTTCGGTAATCTACGGATTACTAGCCGGTTATGACCCAAACTTTTAGGGACGGGTTCGGGTCATGACAAGTGATAAATTAGTGATAATTTTTTTAAACCAGTGATAAATTTATCACTGTTGAATTTTTGTAAATTTGTTTTTGTGAATTAGTCAGTGAGTGTGTATGTATGTGAGTATGAAATTTATCACTGCTAAATTATTGTAAATTTGTTTTCGTGAGTTAATAAGTGCGTGGATGTGTTTTTGTGAATTAGTGAGTGAGTGTGTATGTATGTGAGTATGAGAGAACAAAAGGAACAATATATAAGGAACAAAAGGGAGACAACATACAGGGGAGAGCTCACAAGGGAGAGCTCGTGAACGCATGTGGTATTATATTGAAGGGTAAAATTGGAAACACAAAATAGGACAGGACTTGGCGGGTATTAACTTACTTCCATGGGACTGGCCGGTAAGTCCCCCATAAATTAATAGAGTCGGACCGGCTGGTAATTCATAAAAAAAGGACCCACTACAAAATTCTGTTTAATACATAGCCCAAATTAAATTAAAAAGGTCCAAAAACTTGAGACCTATATTCTAAAATCTTTTAAAACTGAGTGTAAAGAAATTTGAGGCCCAACCAATCTATTATCTGTAGTACCTGTGTTGCCATTCGTGCCTCCTCGACTGGCAATCAAAATTGGGGGTGAAAAAAATACATAAGGCCTAGAGCAAAGCAAAAGCAAACCACACATAATCATCCGAAGGTTAATTGAAGTTCAAAGAAGGAGAAATTGGAGGCCTAAAACTCAATATTATTGATCTTCTCTCAACTTTCATCCATCACAAACAGTGAACATATTTCTTTTCCTCTCTATTTTATTTATTTATTGATTTTATAGAACTATTCATCTAATTTTATTTTATTTTAAATTGATGAACATTTTGTAAATTTTTAAATTTTTTGTAAACTTTATTATATATTTAAGCAAAATTTAGTAAAATTTTTGTGAGTATCATTCTTTTTTAATATGTATGAAAGGCTCCATATTTAGTGTTGGCTTTGGGCCCCGAAAAGTTCAAAGCCGACACTATCCATTGCTTGGCTCTGGCTTAGCAAGCCTATCAAACTAGTTTGTCCCATGTCCGTCTGGTTGGCTAGGTCCATGTGAACTCAGCTTGATCCAGGCCTTGCCCCAGTCATATTGACCATCTTCATATTTTATGTTGCTAGGTCCGTTGGACATTGCTCTAGCAACACTAAACAGATTCTTACGATATTTTATTTAACAAAAGTTTCATGGTAAATTTGTTATCTTTAAAAGGGAATGGTACTAATGGAAAATAGATGATATAACATATAAGAGAATAAATATTGATGAGTAATAAGAGCTAAAAATATTTACAATGGGAGATAGAGAGCTAAAAAATAAGACAAATATAAATTTTTTGGTATGTTACATTTATTATATTTAATAAATTAAATTATAATATATTTAAAATTATTTATTTAATATAATCGAGACAGGAATGGGAAAAATGGGATGGGGGAAGCAAATATTGTTCCCTCTTCGTTTTCTTATCAGGGCGAGGAAAACTTGCACAAATCAAGATTGGGAATACATGCCAGAGCAAATTGACATCTCACATAGTTCATCATTAGTAAAACTAAATCAAACTTTGTTGTAGATTATCGTAATTATTTTTCTTCTATTTTGTTTGAATTCATGTCGAAAATAGAAATGCTCTTATCAACTTATAGCTTGGTTGTGATGAAAGGTAAATTTGGGATACATTTTACCATCGACTTCCATTTTTTCCATTATTTTCTATTTTGCACAACGTAGCTTTTTTTTGCTATAACTTTATTTACATTTTTCAGTATTTTTTTTTTTAAGATTGAGTTTATTTTGATATGTTCCTAATACTTTTTTAATATATAAATAGAAAATGATATTTGTCACTTGATGAATTTTTTAAATTTTCTTTTACCTCCAAGTATATCCACACAACAAAAGTCATGTGTTTTATAAGATCTATCATATTAAAAAAAGATATGTATATATAAAATACTATATTTAAAATAAAATAAAATAAAATGGTGAGCAACAATTTTTGAGTTGCCTAAAGTTACATGCAATTTTCTCTTTCATTTCCTAATTATTTGAGCCTTCGTTTAGGATGTGAGTTGGCTTTTTAACTTTTTGACTATTTTAGCCTGTAGTTAAAAAACCTCGTTTAGAATGAGTTTTTTTTTTTTTAAACTTTTGTGAGAGAAAAAATAAAATAATTATAGTTTGGACATGACATTTTGTCTTATTGACTTTTTGTTTATTTTATCTTTTTTATGACTAAAATAGTTTAAAAAGTCCATGCCAAATATATTCTTTAATATATAAAGTCATTAATACCCTTGTTCCTAATATAAGTGAGAATCATGTTCTCTTTCTTTTTTCAATTAGTATGCCATCAGAATCAAACGGATGCCGAAAACTTGGTTTGATGTAGGAAAGTGGAAGTTCCTTCTAAAATATCCTTCTTCATGTGGAAGCTTTTTCATAATGCCATTCCCACTGATAATAAAATATCTCAATGTGGAGTTGGTTAGTTGATGCAATTGTGTAATTGCAGAGGAGGACAAGGAAGTTTCGGGGTAATTTGTTTTCTTTAAAAAGGGATGAGACATTGGTACTAATGAGAAATCGACGATATAACATATAAGAGAATTAATATTAATGAGTAATAAGAGCTAAAAATATTAAAAATAGGAGATAGAGAGCTAAAAATTAAGATACATATGAATATTTTGGTGCGTCACACAAAATATTATATATACATTTAAAATTATTTATTTAATATAATCAGGACAGGGATGGGTTCCCTCCCATCTCTTATCAAGGTGAGGAAAACTCACATAGACCAAGGCGGGAGATATGTACAGAGCAAATTGCCATCCCAAGTAGCTCGTCATTAGCAAACTTAAATCAAATTTTGTTCTAGATTATCATAATTATTTTTCTTCTATTTTGTTTGAATTCGTGCCTAAAGTAGAAATACTTTAATCAACTTATAGTTTGGTTGTGATGAAAGCTAAATTTGGGATACATTTTACCATCAACTTTCGTTTTTTGCAGTATTTTTTATTTTTATAACTTAGTTTTTTCGCTATAACTTTATTAAGATTTTTTAGTTTTATTTTTTTTTTTAAATTTAGTTTATTTTGACACGCTCCTAATAATTTTTTAATATTTAAATAGAAAATGATATTTGTCATTTGATGAATTTTTCAAATTTTCTTTTACCTCTCAAGTATATTCACACATCAAAAGTCACGTGTTGTGTAAGATTTATCATTTAAAAAAAAAAAGAAAAAAGATGTATATATAAAACACATTATATTTAAGATAGAAAAAGAAGAAGAAGATGACAAGCCCTACAATTTTTGAGTTGCTTAAATTTGCATGAAATTTTCTCTTTCATTTCCTAATTATTTTAGTATTTTTAATTGATAAAGTCATTAATACCCTTGTTCCTAATATATTAGTGAGAATCAATTATTTTTTTTCTTCCAGTTAAGCATGCTATCGGAATCAAACGGATGCTAATAACTTGATTTGATGTCATTTGGAAAGATGTTGTTCCTCCTAAAATAGCCTTCCGGTTAATCCTATAGTTTGATTTTGATGATATTTAAAATATTATAAAATAAATTGTGATTTTTTAATATACATATTTTATATTATTTGACACAAAATATTATCTGTTAAAATATATATAGTATGATATATTTGTTATAAATATTATTTAAATTGTATTTATTGTGCATATTTGAATTTCGAATAAATTACTGTGATTAAATAGTAAAATTTACTATTCATGTTTTGGAAAATCTGATTGGTCACTATTCACTTTTTGACAAATTTGATTTTGGTGAATTGTTTTCTTTTAACAAATTTGATATAGCCACAATGGGGTGGTGGGTTATTTTTATTAGGGATGAATATGGTTTGAATTTGGATAAAACCAGGACCAATCCGTTATTGACAATTCTTGAAAAATTGGAACCAATCCAATCCGTTTAAGTCACGGAACCAATCCGAACCAATCCGTTTGAACACGAATTAGATTAGTTTAGGACCACGGATTTACATAAATAAATAACAAAAAAAATATAGAACATTTTATTTCATAAAAACATAAATATAACATCAAACAAAAGTAACAAACAAAAACAATAAAACTTGATACACATTACACAAAGCAGAGTTCTCTTTGGTATTAAAACTAAACATAACATCAAACAAAGGCAATAAGAAAACTAGTTTTAGACAAACAAAAGCAACAAAACTCCATGAGCAAAAGCATAGCAGTAGCGGCGGCATAGAATAAGGGTTTAACTTTTATATGAAATAAGAAATGATATTATGTGGGAGGGTCTATAGTATAAATATAGACTATTTGTATACAGTTCGATTGGTTCCAATCCGGAATCGTGGGGTTCGATTCAGAATCGATCTGTGGCCTACGAACTTTTAAATTTCCAATACAGAACAGAACCACAGATTCAAAAAATCAATCCAAACCTATCGGATTGGATTGGACCGGGTCGGATTACGGATTATACGAATTTTTTGCTCAACCCTAATTTTTATGTATCAAAAATCTCTACTATAGCTACAAAAATTATAAAAGTGGTATATATTTTCATATCTGTATAAATATTATTTAAAGAGATTTTACTATACATACAAATTATTTAATGGAGAAGTCACTGTGCACTCATTAATTTTACGAGAAATGTTTTAAAAATTTTGCTATCACTATTTATCGAAAGCGACGTTTGTGCCAATTTTTTTAAACTTCTCTTGGGCATGTGAATCTGAGCTGCAATTTTTGAGAATAAAGAAGCCATTTGTGCTGTGTGATGATAAGTCAAAAGGAGAAGCATCTTGAGCTCCGTTGCTTCGCGATCTGAGAGAAGTGTCTCTCTCCAACTTGTATATTTTTTGATATAAATAGAAGTATTTTGTTTGGAGGAAAAAATAAAAGAACTTGAAGAGAAAAAATCTATGATATTGAAATATTCTCAAATATTATATTGTGCTTTATTGAGTTATATTTTTTGTGAGAAAATTTGTTGAGAGTTTGAGCAAAATTGTAAAAGGATTTTCTATCTCTTATTCATATTATTCTTGTAAAAGAGAGTTTTTGTGAGTGATTTTTTGAGATAAAATCACTTGGGTGTGACTAGGCACCGGATTCTAAACTAGTTAAAGTGATTGAGATTGGTCACTAGTTGTAAAGGTTCATTAGCACAAGTGAAGCTAATGGTGTATTACGATTTGAAGAATAGTGGAGAAATTTCCGAGGAGGATACTTGGGAGTGGACGTAGGCTCAGCATGCCAAATCACTATAAATCGCTGTGTTTAATTTTCTCTCTCTCTCTCTCTCTCTCTCTCTCTCTCTCTCTCTCTCTCTCTCTTTTACTTTTATATTGATTATTATTGCTCTGTTATTTTATTTGTTATAATTCAAATATTTTGATTACTATATTTAGAATTGTGAAATTATTTTTTAATAACACAATTCACTCCCTTCTTGAATTGCCTACATAGGATAACATTTTTTTACGTGAAAGTTTTTTCATGACACCATTCATATTGACAGTAAAATATCTCAATGTAGAGTTTAGCTAGCTAGTTGTTGTAATTATGTAATTGACAATGTCATTAATACGTGTGAGCTCCAATAAATCCTTTTATATGGATTGTTGAAGAGATCTAACGAAGAGATGAGCTTCACCCTTATAGATCTGTAATGATGAACACAATCGGCGCCATCCAACTGGGGTTGTCGGCCGGGGACACTTTGATGATGAAGTTAGTCACTGAATCAAAGAAAGAATAAGTAGAAATAAAGGGGTGTGTGTGTTCTGTAGAGAGATCAGACATACCTTACTCTTGGGATGCCCCCTCTTTATATAGATGGGGAATGGTGTGATATTTGTTTGGGTTGAACCCATTGTAGGCCCTGTTTGGGTTAGGCCCAATAAGGTAGTATATATATTTTTTTGGCTCCCACAATTGCCCCAAAACTTTTATTGTCTGCGATAGAAGGAATGAGAGTTTTTATTGTCGAGTTGCACTGTTCAAATAAATGTTAAGTTTCTTGATAAAGAACACTTTGAATAAATGAATGAAAATGAATGAATGAATGAATGATTGTATGAATGCATGTATACTTGAATATATGTGCAAATATACGTATAACTATATATATAACGGCAAGGGCCTTAGGCCGCGGTATTATTACTCTCGAGCGAGGGTGTAGGCCGCAGTATTCTAACTCCCGGGCGTGGGTGTAGACTGCGGTATTCGAATCCCCGGTCGTGGGTGTAGACTGCAGTATTTGAATCCTCATGCGTGAGTGTAGGCCATGGTATTCAAACCCCCGGGCGTGGGTGTAGGCCTTTCTAATGGCGCTCCATGCTGAGTGCGAAGATTGCGCCGTATTTGGAGACTTTTGCTGATTTTAAGTGGCGATCAATTGCCAACATTGCAAGGATTTTGAATAGTGCATCCCCTGTCAGTGATGGCGGCGTTGATTTAAGGAATTACCAAATAGATTTTGAAAGTCGAGTAGATTTTGAAAACAGATTGAAGCAGATTGCCGATTTATTTAAGTTTCTTGTCCAACGTGTATTTGCCCCATTGCTCTCGAATGACATTTGTTAGTCGGAAGGAAATTAGAATGGAGTTGTGCTAAAACTGTCAAGGAGTTCCTTGCCCCTTTGCAGTAGAGTGAAAAATTTTTTTCGGGAGGAATTCATAATGTGGAGAAAGGGTTTGGAAATACTCTTTTGATCCTGGGGGATGTCAATGATCCTTAGCTAGTCACTTGAAAAAGAATTAACACTCCGGTCAGGGGTGCCGAAATAAGCACTCCGACGGGCAAGTCAGTCTCTACACTCTGAATTACTTGTATTTTAAGTTAAGTGTAATAGTTCTCACATACCTTTCTTTAACTGTTGTTCCTTTATTTATACTTGTTTCCAGGGCCTCAGGGCCTGGTCCACTTTTCGCTCACAATCTGCTTATTTATTCGGCCCCCATAGTTCAATAGTTACTTGGCCTATTTATTGTATTCGGCCTCCTAATCGTGCAGGTTAGAGCCGAGTAATGTCTATCTTCTAGAGCGTACGCTTCTGATTTTGCTAATTATTCGGCTCCCACAATTGCCCCCAAACTCCCCGTTGACGGCAGTTAATTGGTGTGTTTGGTTTCGAATTTGAAAAGTCAAGAAAGATATAAATTAGGCGGCTTCACCTATCCCAATGTGAATATTAGAAAACATACGCCCTTCAGTCATCATTATACGTTCCCTCGTGCATCTTTTGCATTTATTATGATTTGAAACTGCAGTCTCTTCGAATGCATACTTTTTGAATATTAGAACCTCTTGGATTGCCAACCGGAATCCCTCCTCTATCTTGCGTCTTCTGCAACTTCTCCCCGTCTCTCCTTGTCTTCTTTGCCCTCGTAAGTTTTCTTCTCTTCTCTCTATAATCCTATTTTCCGTGTTCATTTTTTATTTAGAATACCCGAGTCCTTACTAGAATGGCTAAGCATTTGAAAGACCTTCTTTCCGAGGGTCGTATTTCTGGGTTCCGGAGACATTTTTCTATCCCTGATGATGTCCATATATCTCTAGTGATGGACAATACCCTTGATATGGAGAGGGAGGACCAAAATACCATCCGTCTTTCCTCTCATATCCATTGTGGAGGGCAGGGTTCACTTTTCCCTACACCCATTTCTTAGGGCTGTCCTCTCGCCATTGGGGTTTGATTTCTTCCCAACCCAATGTGAATTTCTTTCGAATCATAATGGGAATCGTAGAATTGAACCAGCGCTTTAGGATCAACCTTGGCATTCTAGCGATTCGGTACTACTACGCTTTAGCCAAATCCTCCGGTCGACTCGGGCGCTACTTTCTCAGGGCCAAGAACACTGACCATCACTTGGTAACCATGCTTGCCAGTTCTGGCAAACGAGTTGACGATGTAATGGTCAATGTCCGAGGTAACTGGGAATTCGGCGAGGGTGGAGATCGCCTAGACCCTGTTCCCAGAAAGAGGGGTGAACCAAGTTGCCGTATAACTCATTGAATTTATTGATCTTTCTTTTATTCGGCTTTTTCTTCAAGTCTAATCCTTTGTTTTTACAGGCAATAAGTTGAAGAAGATTCTAACTTCGGCTGACGATGAAGTCCTTGCGAAAATTAAGATCGCGCTCAAGTATTTTGGCCGTCTAAATGTACAGAAGCAAGGGAGAGTCGCCCATATACTCTTACGGTACGAGCCTACTTATACTACGTTCTCGGCCGCGGACGACATCCCGATCCCATCTGGCGAACGACATCTTACGGCCCTTATCTTCCCTAGCTTTAAGACCCTTAGGCAAGTTGGTTTCGAAGCTTCCGATTCGGAACAAGACGTAGGGCCGGTTGTCGAGGTAATTGCCGAACCCACGAAAGAGTTTGCTGCGGAGGCCGAAGAGGTCGACGAGGCTCTAAACTTAGCATTTGAGGCAACCAGTCTTAACCAGTCTAACTCACCATCCACTTCGGGTCGGGCAGAATTTTCCTTCGGAGATATTTTTACAAATTTTGGAGACCTACCCAGCGCTTATTCTGAGGGTATGGCTGGGGAAAATCTCACGCAGATGGCGCGGAAGAGAAACGCCGAACGCATGGCCGCTCGACGGAAAGCCGAGGTCACCTGTTCTGGACTTGCCCTGACTGAATCTCCCGCACAAATTATTATTGAGAAAACAACTCAAGTTCATGAGGCCGAGGTGGAAAAGGTGGCAGAGCGGTCAGTTACAGAGGAACAGCCGATTTCGGAAGATCGGGGAGAAAAGCGTACAGCCGAGAGCGAAGCCGTCTCCAAGGAGGGCCCCGCCGATAAAAGACCACGCTTGGAGGAGTCGAGTGTGGTCGCTCCTTTTGTTATTGAACCAAAAATAAAAAACATGCCGATCTCCTCTGAAGCGTCAGTTTTGAAAGATCCAGCCGTAGCGCTGAGCTTGGCTGCTTCACTTTCGTTGTCGGCTGACAAGGCAACCTTTCGAGCCGAGCCGGACTTGGTGGCCATAGCATTAGCTGCCTAGTCGGCCCTTTTGGTAAGTGACTTCATCCCAACTCCTTGTTTTGATTTTGTTTGCATAAGGTATTTCTTAGTTTCTGACGATCCCAACTTGTTTTGCAGACGGTCGAAAGGATCGTCGAATTAGGCCGCCGCCAGCATGATGCCATGGAAAGGATTGGCCGTTTGCAGTTGGAAGTGGACGGTCAGAGGAGCAGGGCCGAGTTTGAGGCGATGAGAGCCACAATGGAGAGTGCGCGGCCCGAAGCTGAGAAGGAAAGGGCGCGGACTGCTGACCAGCTCTGATCGGACGCCGAGGAGAGGGCGAACGCGAGTGAGGAATCACTCAAGTTTGCCAAGGAGGCGCTTACCAAGCTGGAGGCCGAATTCGCAGAGCTAAAGGCGGCGAAGGAAAAAGCTGACTCTGAGGCTTCCGAAGCATTCGAAGCTGGGCAGAGCGCCGCTCTAAAAAACTATGTAGAAGAGGTCCCCAAGTTCGAGAATCAGGGATTCAAACATGGCTGGCTCAAAGCCCTTGCTGCCGTTGGACTAACATTGAACATGTTGATTCCATACGAGCAAGTGGACGTTGAGCCGCTAGAATCTGATCCTGAGGATTGATTTTGGGGATTAAATTATTTTTGTTATATATTTTTAATTTCAATGCATGTTTTTTGTTAGTTGATTTTCATCTTCTTCTTCTTCTTCTTTTTTTTTTTTCATATGTAAAATGTTCGCTGCTAGCGCCCAATTTATAAATGAAAATTTTCTATACTCTCAAGTTATTGCTTGTATATGCTCTCAAGTTATTTCTTGTATTGTTTGCTGTATGAGTACATAATTAGGAGAATCAGTAGTTAGAACAAAATGTCATGATTACGTGAGACGGCAAACTAAAAAGCAGACTAAATTTATGGATCTGATTTAATCATAAACAACATTAATTCATGAGGTGCCGAATAACACGTTATGGATCTTATCAAGCCGACTAGATTGATGAATCTGCCCTTGCCCTAGCTGGTTCATGATCGTAGAACGCTGAATATCACGTTACTTATGAATATCGTACTGATGAATTGATTCGTGGAACGGCTAGGGCACTCAAGCCGACTAGATTGATGAATCTGCCCTTGCCCCAGCTGGTTCATGATCGTAGAACACCGAATAACACGTTACTTATGAATATCGTACTGATGAATCGATTCGTGGAATGGCTGGGGCACTCAAGCGACTAGATTGATGAATCTGCCCTTGCCCCAGCTGGTTCACGAACATTAAACGCCGAATAACAGTGGTCGATGGGGCGATTGGGGCATATGACTCAGTCAGCGCCAGGCTGTTGACGTTTCAATATTAATGAGAGTGCCTCAGAGGTGCTGCCCTCGTAGGGAATAAATGGGCGTGTACTTCGTGAATGAGGGTTCTATTTATGTGCTCAGTCAGCAACTCAGTCCAGCTCTTTGAGGAAGATTAAACAAGTGCGAATGTCAAATAGACTTTTCTTCAACAGCAGAGGTGAAGCGAAGATGCTAGCCGAGCTGGGAGGAGCCATGAGTCGAAGCGGTGAACCTTCACGCACGGGCAGTAAGACTTCGAGGGATCGGAAGAGACACCAATCTCCTCGTCGTCGAAGTAGGTCGCCCATGAGGGACAAGTAGCCACAGCGTAAGTCTCCTCAACCCCGTCCTGGAAGGGAATCTGACGTGACTCCTCGCCCATTGAGTTTTGCGATCTTCGTAGATAATATACCAATGATAGAGGTGGATTCGATCGTTCGAGATCCAAATGTGGCAGTCGAGTTCGCTCGACAGATTTTTTCACTCAAAGTTCAGCAGTTGATGGTAGGTCGGCAAGACTTCGAAGTGTTTCGTGAAGGCGTTCATGGGGCGGTGAGGGGACTGTACACTGCTTATGAGATCGGCATGCGTCTCCGCGCTGCTCGCCGGGATATAGAACAGAGAGATGAACGCATTCGGAAGTTAGAAGCTTGCACCGAGACGGCCGAGCATAAGTTAAGGAAAATCAAGTCTGCCGAGCCCTAATCAACCAGCCACCCCAACTCGGTTGTCGAGGAGAGGGTTACTCAAAGGCTGATTAGTGATGCGATTGCCAATCATAACACGGCTAGCATGTTCGCGATTGAGACTGCGAGGACTGCGGCCTATGAAAAAGGCTTTCATGACAGCCGACTGGTCAGAATTCAGAAGACCAAAGAGAAACTCACCGAAGAAGTTTGCCGATGTGAGAATCGTGGATTTT
Source organism: Camellia japonica (assembly GCA_030407325.1). NCBI lineage: Eukaryota > Viridiplantae > Streptophyta > Magnoliopsida > Ericales > Theaceae > Camellia > Camellia japonica. The sequence continues at coordinate 104,578,126 of JAPPVO010000031.1, forward strand.
AGCACGGCTGGATCAAGGCACTTCAGCGGGCTGAGGCTCTCCAGGCAATAGAGTTGGATTCTGCGTTGCCGTTGTACCAACATAATGATTTCCCCTTATCCGCTTTCGAAATTGAGAAGAGTGATGATGAAGGAGCCGCCGAATAGAAGAAGACCTTGTAACGCTTATGTAATTTGAAAGTGAAATTATGTATTTAATGGCTGATTTTAATAAAACGCTTAGTTTTCAATTTGTAGCGTACTTGTTATTTATTTTAGTACACATTTTATTCTGAATGTTCGCACGTTTTAGATTATATTTATGCGACTGACTTGAACATGGTAGGTACAAATGCCATTTCATTTTGAATAGTTAGAGACCGACTTGAACAATCTCATTTTGAATAATTAATTAGAGACTGACTTGAACAATCTCATTTTGGATATTTTCATTTCTTGGCCTTTGTTTATACGGTCGGTACGAATGCCGTACTTTAATCGGCCCAAAGGCGTCATACACCGACGGGGCACCGAAGCTGGAGTCTGGCCAATCGTGATATCCGCGAAGGGCGCTCCGAATTCGGAGGCTTAATCGGTCCATACACGTCGTGCGCCAATGGGGCTCCAAAACTGGAGGCTTAATCGGCCCAAAGGAGTCATGCCCCAATGGGGCTCCGAATTCGGAGTTTTAATCGTCCCAAAGACGTCGTGCGCCGATGTGGCTCCGAATCCGGAGGCTTTATTTGGCCAATCGTGATATCCACGAAGGGTGCTCCGAATTCGGAGGGTTAATCGGCCCATACACGTCATACGCCGATGGGGCTCCAAAATCAGAGGCTTAATCGGCCCAAAGGAGTCATGCGCCAATGGGGCTCTGAATCTGAAGACTTAATTTGGCTTATCGTGATATCCACGAAGGGCGCTCCGAATCTGGAGGCTTTTTCGGCCCAAGGGCGTCGTGCGCCGATGGGGCTCCGAATCCGGAGACTTAATTTGGCTAATCGTGATATCCACGAAGGGCGCTCCGAATCCAGAGGCTTTTTCGGTCCAAGGACGTCATGCACCGTTGGGGCTCCGAATCCAGAGACTTAATTTGGCCAATCGTGATATCCACAAAGGGCGTTCCGAATCTGAAGGCTTTTTCGGCCCAACGGCATTGTGCGCTGATGGGGCTCCAAATCCGGAGACTTAATTTGGCCAATCGTGATATCCACGAAGGGCACTCTGAATCTGGAGGCTTTTTCGGCCCAAGGGCGTCGTGCTCCGATGGGGCTCCGAATCCGGAGGCTTAATTTGGCCAATCGTGATATCCACGAAGGACGCTCCGAATCCGAAGGCTTTTTCGGCCCAAGGACGTAGTGCGCCAATGGGGCTTCAAATCCGGAGGCTTAATTTGGCCAATCGTGATATCCACGAAGGGCGCTCTGAATCTGGAGGCTTTTTCAGCCCAAGGACGTCGTGTGCCGATGGGGCTCCGAATTCGGAGACTTAATTTGGCCAATTGAGATATTCACGAAGGGCGCTCCAAATCTGCAGACTTTTATCGGAACACCTTTGAACTAGATTTTGTAGTGAGTAAATAGAGATCTTTGCATTACAGAAAATGAGATGTACATGCCGAACCGTTCAGAACAAGTATCATGCCCCACAAGTCGGGTCAATGATAAAATTTGCGTAAGTGCGTGGAGTTCCAAGGCCGTGGCAGACTCCTTCCTGACATGTCTTTGAGCCGATATGCCCCTACTCCTGCGATCGAATCAATCTGATAGGTGCCATCTCAGTTAGGACCCAATTTTCCATCAGCCGGTTTCTTGGCAGCTAGGAGTACCTTCTTTAGGACCAACTCTCCTGGTGTGTAGCGGCGCAGTTGAACACGTTGATTATATGACTTGGCAAGCTGCTGATGGTATCACGCCATGGACGCAAGGGCACGGTCTCTTCGTTCTTCAATCATAATCAAATCCAAAGCCAGCATCATATCGTTTTGGCCCATATCAAAAACTTGAGATTTCAGGGTTGGGTGGCCGATCTCGAGGTGTATGATCGCCTGGGTTCCAAAGCATAGAGCAAACGGCGTTTCTCTAGTAGATCGCCTCGGCATAGTTCGATGAGCCCACAATACACTCGGCAATTCTTCGACCTATTTGCCTTTAGCTTTCTCTAGTCTCTTCTTGATGCCGTCCAAGATAGATTTATTAGAGGCTTCGGCTTGACCATTGCTTTGTGGGTAAGCATGCGTAGAAAAGTATAGCCGGATACCATACTTGCTGCACAGCTCTCGGTAGACGCTACAATCAAACTGGGTGCCGTTGTCTGAAATTAGAGCTCTTGGAATGCCTAATCGTGTTATGATATTTCTTCATACAAAGCGCTTAACATCAGCATCCCAAATGTGAGTTAATGCCTCTACTTCGACCCATTTTGTGAAATAATCTGTCGCGACGATCAAGTATCGCTTGTTCCCTGGGGCCCTCGGCAATGGTCCTACGATATCAAGTCCCCACTGGGCAAACGGCCAGGGACTGGTAATGGAGCTTAACTCTTCAGCAGGGAAATGGGTTAACGGGGAGAATTTCTGGCACTGTTCACATTTATTCACGTAGCATTCGATATCAGATCTCATTGTCGGCCAGTAATACCCCTGTGTTATAGCTCGATGGGCCAAAGAGCACCCGCCAGAATGGGCACCACAACTGTCCTCATGTATTTCAGTCAGAAGCTCTTCAACTTTGTCCGGGTGTACACATTCCAGGTATGGACCAGAGAGGGATTTTTTATAAAGCTTTCCTTGCGGATCCAAATAGTATCGCAAGGCTTTGTTTCACAGCTTGTGCGTTTCTTTTTTGTTCGCTGGGAGCTGTTCGGAAGACAGGAATACAGCAATGGGGTCCATCCAACTCGGTCCTGACTCTATGACATTGACCTGGATTTCTCCGAAGGGCCAATGCTCGGCTCCAGGATGAAACCTACTTCGATGGTCTGTTTAATCTCTGAGTTGATAACGGAGGCTAAGCAAGCTAGGGCATCTGCATGTGTGTTCTGGTCACGTGTTATCTGATTCAGTTCATGATGGTCAAATTTGGCCAATAAGGAGCTAGCCGTTTTCATGTAAGCAGTCATACGGTCGTTTTTGGCTGCATACTCCCCTTTTTGCTGATTAATCACCAATTTTGAATCGCAAAAAACCAACAAATGCCGAGCACCCAGAAGGTGTGCATTCCTCAAACTGGCCAGAAGGGCTTCGTATTCGACCTCGTTATTTGATGCTTCGAAGCCGAGTTTGATGGCCTGCTCAATTATTGCGCTGTCGGGAGCCATGATTACTACTCCGGCACCGCTGCCTCGTTGATTGGATGATCCATCACAGTGCAACTGCCAAATGTCCCCAACATAGATTCTCTAGTTCGGCTTAGGTCGAATTTCATCAGACTTGAAATCAGCAAGACCCCCAGTAAATTCAACTACAAAGTCGGCAAGCACCTGTCCCTTGATTGAGGTTCTAGGTAGAAACTGAATGTCGTACTGGCCGAGTTCAAGAGCCCACTTTGAAATGCGTCCTGATGCTTCCGCACTACGTAGTACTGATCAGAGGGGGTGATCTGTTAGCATCCCGATGCTGTGCCCATAGAAGTAATGCATCTGTTTTCTTACCACCATGACTAAGGCTAGGATGAGTTTCTCCAGTAGCAGGTAGCGTGTTTCGGCGTTGACCATTGCCTTGCTCACATAATACACTGGCCGCTGCTTCCCCAGCTTTTCCTTAATCAGTACGGCGTTGACGGCCCGGTCAGAAACTGCCAGATACAAGATGAGTGGGTCGCATGCTGAGGGTGTTGTCAAGAGTGGAACTGATCGAAGGTAGGTTTTGGGACCGTAGAAAGTGGCTTCGCACTCAGCGGACCATTCAAAAGACTTTCCCTGCCATAGTGTATGGAAGAAGTGTCGGCAGCGATCTGTAGACCGACTGATGAACCTGTTGAGTGCGGTGGCCATCCCCATCAACTTTTGAACCTCTTTTACCCAACAAGGGGAGTCGAGTTCCAAGATTGTTGTGATTTGCCTCAAGTTGGCATCGATTCCTCTGTGGTTGACAATGTAACCCAAGAACTTGCCAGAGCCGATCCCAAACGCACACATGGAAGCATTCAGCTTCATTTTGTATTTGCGTAGAATGCTGAATGTCTCCTTCAGATCGGCTATATGATTATGCTCTTCCTTGGATTTGACCACCATGTCGTCAATGTATACTTCCATAGTGTGGCCGAGTTGCTCTTTGAACATAGTGGTGACTAGTCTCTGGTAAGTTGCCCCTGTATTCTTCAGCCCAAAAGGCATAACCTTGTAGCAATAGGTTTCCCTTGGGGTGAGGCATGCAGTCTTGTCTTGGTCCTCTGGATGCAAGGTAATTTGATTGTAGCCTCTGTAGGCATCGAGGAAGCTCATGTGCTGATGACGTGCTGTAGCATCTACCAGTTGGTCTATCCTTGGGAGAGGAAAACAATCTTTGGGGCAGGCTTTGTTTAGGTCCGTGAAATCAATGCAGACTCGCCAGGTCCCATTCTTCTTCTTCACAACCACAGTATTAGAGAGCCATATAGGGTAGGTCACTTCCCTGATTGCCCCGACGTCAAGCAACCGGTCAACCTCTTCAACAACAGCGGTAGTGTGCTCTGCGGCTGATCGCCGGGTTTTCTGGATGATTGGCGTGCATTTAGGGTCAACACTTAAACGGTGTTACGAAACAAACGGATCTACACCCGGTATCTCATATAGAGTCTACGCAAATATATCAAGGTTGTCGAGCATGAAGGAAATTAGCTCCTGTCGGTCGACTTGATTGAGGGAGCCGCCGACTATGAAGAACCTGTCTGGGTTGCCGTTGATTTCAACTCGATCTAGGTCTTCCGTGGCCTTTTCATTTGGAAGCCGCCCAATGAATTCGAGGCTCTCGCGATCTGTTATCTCAATAGAATTCACTTGCAACTCCTTTGGCGTCTTTTGAGCAAGGAGATGACATGCTTGTGCCGATTTTTGAGAGCCACGGATTTGCTCAATGCCGCGTTCTGTAGGGAAGCGTAGCAGTTGATAATAGGTGCTTGGCACGGCCTGCATAACATGCAACCAGGATCGCTCCATGATGAGATTATACGGCGATAGCAGCTTGACGACCAAGAATTCCACATCCACTGTTCGGGAGCCCGCTCGGACTGGTAATGTCATTTTCCCTAATGGGTATTCTGAATTGGCGTTGAAGCCGAATAATGGATAAGGAGCTGGAGAGAGATCCGATTCTGAGAAGCCGAGTTTGGTGAATGTCTTGTAATACATAACCTCTGATGTGCTCCCCAGATCAATGAGTACGCGCTCAACGGTGAATCGGTTTATATGTAACTTGATTACCAAGGGATTGATGTGAGGAAGTGTCACTCCGGCCAGATCTAAATCATCAAAAGAAATGCTTGCAGCTTCATGGGGTCGTTTAGCTGGAGTAAGTTGATTTTGAGGGTCGGGATTCGACTGAATCGTATGTATCGCAGATGAAATTGGCAGGCTGTATATCATGTGGATCACATCGAGTGGAGGGGAATCCTGTCTTAAGGCTACTGCTTTGGTTGAGTTGCCATTTCGAACGTACTGTTGTAGCCAACCATCCTGTACCAAGTCCTCCAGGTGATCCTTCAATGCATAACAACTCTCAGTTTCATGGCCATGATCCTTGTGATACTCGCACCGCCTATCCTACCTTCGAGTGTCGGGAGGTCCCACCATCTTTGACGGCCACTTGAAGAATGGAAGATGTTGGATTTTGGACATAACCGTGCTGATCGGTTCTGACAACTTAGTATATTTCTTGTCGGCACACCTTGTGCACCTGCTATCGATTTGCAGTTGTTCATTCGTTCGGTGGAAGCATTGGTCACTTGATCGGCAAGAATCTCGTCTCTTATCTCGTTTTTGCCCAATGCCGTGGTTCAAGGCTCTAAGGTGCTACAGAATTTAACGACTGAGCAATTTCAGCAGGAGCCGACTTGTTGGTCACATTGCCGGCTTTAACCCTCAAGGCGTCATCTTCCACTTTACAATATTCTTCAACTTTCTTCATCAACGACCAAACTGTTTTGGGGGGCCGTCTGGTCAAAGAGCTGCGGAGGGCGCTGTCGGGATATAGCCCCATCTTGAAGGCGGTGATGGCCATGGAGTCATTGCAAGAAACGTCGACCAGATTGAAACATTCCCAATACTGCGCCGAGTAGGCACGAAGGGTTTCCCCTGGTTGAATCTGCATTGCCCAGAGGGAATCGGCTTGCTTTGGCTGGATCTCATTAGTGATAAACCTTGCCTTGAAGGATTTTTGGAGTTAGTGGAAGCTTTTAATCAAAGCTAGCTCCAGTTTATAATACCACCTGATAGCTAGTGGTCCCAAACTGCTCGGAAATATTCTGCACATCAAAGCCTCGTCATCTACATGCAGCGTCATGGCTTGCTTGTAATGGCAGATATGATCGGTGGGGTCTGATTTACCGTTGTACAAGGTGAATGACGGTGCTTTGAATTTCTTGGGTAGCACTGCCTTTGCAATCCGTCGTACAAAGAGATTGTGTTGATCTTCATCCGAACTGTTTCTTCTTCGCTTATACCTTATATGGGGACTCTCTTCAGAAGAACTGGTAGTTTCAGGTCGCCCCTTCTTCTTGGGCTCCGGGGATAATGAGTCGGAGTCGCTATCAGTGTCATCTTGTCGGGCTCGAGGTTGTCTACCACCTGCCTTTGGAGGTCATTCCGGATTTAGGCGTACAACTTGTTTAGACTTCTCCACTTCTAAGGCCAAATCTTGACGGAGACGTTTGTTCTCAACGATCATGTTCTCCAACCTCTGTTTATTTTGCGTTGCTTGTTCCATGATCGCCTGCATTGTCTCATGCTCCGAAGTCGAGGGTGAGGCGAAGTTCAAGGCACGTCTTGCAGCGATAGTCTCCGGTCCAAGTATGTTTGTTGGAGTGAGGTCGTCTCTTTGTGCAGTTTTGTCAGTGGCTATCGGAGGATCTTCTATTACGCCTGCCATGGATGTAGTTGAATATTTCCACAGACGGCGCCAATTGTGGAGAAAGGGTTTGGAAATACTCTTTTGATCTTGGGGGACGTCAATGATCCTCAGCTAGTCATCTGAAAAAGAATTAACACTCCAGTCGTGGGTGCCGGAATTAGCACTCCAACGGGCAAGTCAGTCTCTGCACTCTAAATTACTTGTATTTTAAGTCAAGTGTAATAGTTCTCACATACCTTTCTTTGACTGTTGTTCCTTTATTTATACTTGTTTCCAGGGCCTCGGGGCCTGGTCCACTTTTCGCTCACAATCTGCTTATTTATTCGGCCCCCATAGTTCAATAGTTACTCGGCCTATTTATTGTATTCGGCCTCCTAATCGTGCAGGTTAGAGCCGAGTAATGTCTATCTTCTAGAGCGTACGCTTCTGATTCTGCTAATTATTCGGCTCCCACACATAATGATTTTGGCGGTTATATAGTTGGGAAGTTGCCAAATATGTGTTGAAGTCGGCGTTGATCAAACTTTAGGCTTGGCGGCAAAAATATTGTTTGAGTTGCGATATGTGACAGTCCATATAAAATCGACAAATTTTTGGTACGGAATTTACAAAATCAGACCGTACGAATGTGTTCAAACTTCAACTAGCTTGTACGGCTTTGTTTGAGCTTCGATTTTAACGTGGTTTGTTGCGTTGGACTTGTCTCAATGAGTACTTCACGCTGGTATGGTCAAAACTTGAGTTTGACAGCTCCAGAAATTTTAGTTGTTGGAAAATGTGATCCGTATCGTAACTTTTGGCAGACTTTGGTTACTTTTTGGCTTTTCGAGTTGGTGGGTTTGGACTCTTTGGCTGATACGAATCATGTGGTATGTTCAGATGTGAATTTCGGCAAGCTGAGATGCTAGTTCTATGCCGAGCAATATTGCCAAATAATGTGCCGAATAAGTTATAACGTTGCCGAATAATGTTGTGGAATAATACTGAGTGGCCAAATAATGTGCCGAGTAACATGTTTGTACCGAGCAATATATATAAACAATGATACTTGTGAAAAAAACAGGAGTGTGCTAAGTACCATGTCTGATGACCATGTATTTGGTCGTTCAGATGCATTGAATTGTGGGTGACGATTTTGAACCGAGTTTGTTTTTTGGCAAATGTGTTCTTCTCAGCGAAGCTATACTAGGTAGCTGTAGACACCCTATTTTTGACCGACCTTAAGACTCAGACGTCATCGATGGAGCGCTCGGTGACGATACATGTTGTGCTCGTTCTGAGGTTTTGGAGTTTCGGCTGAGAGCCTTACCCCTGGATCTCGAAACTTTTTGTGCTTTGCCTCGGTTTGCGAACCAGGTTTTGTTTTCTCTTCCCGAGGGGAGGGAGAGGTCTTGTAGATCATCTCTCTGTGGTCATAGACTACTTTTCGTGGTCGTAGGCCACTGTTCCCGTTTGGAGACCAGTTTCCGATTTTTAGAGCCGTCGGCCGTGCGCCTCGGTTCGGGACCGCTTAACTTTCTCCGTTTGCCCCGGTTTTTGGCACACACCTTGTTTCCTCTCTCTAGAGGGACACTGTGGCCCGGGAGACCACCTTCGTGGTCGCACGTCACTTTCGATGCTTAACAGTCAGTTTTCGGGGCATCCGGCTGCGCGTTTTGGCCCCCAAACCCTCGTTTTGCATCCGTCTTGGTTCATTTTTGGCATGAACCCTATTTTCATTGTTTGGAAAGTGGTACAAGGGTGGGAGACCACCTTTTCTCCTTGGAGACAATTTTTTCCCCGCCGGCAGGTTTTCTTATCAGGTAACTGGTCTCCCTCTTTGAGCCACATTTACTGGTCTCCCATACCACCACTAGCTTGCATTCAAGGTGGAGACCACCAATCAGGGCTGTCGACCACCTTTCATCAACTTGGACCTTTTAAACTGGTCGGCCGACCAGGGGAAGTAGTCGGTCGACCACCTGAACTGGTCGGCCAGCTCTCTGCAGTCTTGTCTCAGTGAGTTGGTTCCAGCTGTGCCAACTGGAGGGCACAGACTGGATCCTCCATACACGTGTATGGAGGATGTTTGCCCTTGGTTTGAAGCTTCTAAGAGAAGCTTTGGACCCTTTGTTCTATAAAGGAAGGGCTCCCCTTCCTTGTAGAGGGTTCTGAAAATTCTCTAAGGCATATACATCTATCTCCCTCTATATCTCTCCCTTTAGGTTTAGAAAGGGTGAAGTTTTTGGCCCTTTGCACACCATCTCCTAGCCTAACCCCTCCAACACCAACCTAAGCTTCTTGGAGGCCTTTTTTAGAGGTTGGGGAGTTACATTTTTGGTCCAGAAGCTGCTGGAGTTCTTGAGCTTCAAGGGTAACACATTATTTCCCCTTTTAAGCTGTATTTTTCTCTATCTTTTAGTCATACTTGAAAGCATATTTGAGCTTTGGTATAAACTGAAAAAAGTCTTATTTTGAGGTCTTTAACATGTTTGTTTAAGATTATTTTTCTGTTGGGGGTCATCTACCCCCTTGCATGCTTCATTTTGCCTTATTTTGAGCCATGCTTTAGGGCCTTTGCATTGACCTTTGTTTGGCCTTCTAGCCACTGAAATCCAGTGGATTTTCAGTGGCTAGCATGCTGTTTTGAGTGCCAAAATGAGAGAGGGGTGACCCTCTCTCCCCTTGTTTTGTTTCCTAGCATATTTGGCCTAACGAAGGAGCCCTTATTTGAATGCTTCCAAACCATGTTTCAGGCCATTTTTTGTGAGTTTTAGGACCTGCATAGGCTCTATCCAGAGCTTGTTTTTCCATATTGGGTGTCCATCTTGCATGTGTAGAATAACCCTCTTCATAGCTTATCAAAGGAGCATGTCATTCTTGCATGCATTGACCATGTTTCATTGGGTTTTTAGGCTTTATTTGGCATGTCATACCTCTGCCTTATGCTGGTTTAGTGGCCTCTTGATTGCCTCACATGCTTGTAGTGCAAATCCTCTTTACTAGCTTACATTGCATGCTATTTTGGCTTTTAATTCTAGTGCTTTTTGGCCATGCCTAAAACTGATTTTGTGCATCTATTGGACTACCTTAGCTCTATTTTTGGGCCTCATGGTCAATTGATGTTTTCTATGCATGGTTGTAGTTCAATACCCTTGCCTAGCTTTGAGTTTTGAAGCCTATTGCATGCGTATTTTGAGCTGTTTCCATGTTTTGGCATCATTATGAATCATATTTCAGAGCTTATATATATGCCATGTTTCCATGTTTTCCACTCTTTAAATGTGTTTGAGAGTCGTGCTTAAATACCTCATTTATGAGCCATTGCATGAGTTTCATTTCCATGCCTTTCGAACCATCATTTTAGTCCATTTTCCTACTATTTTGGGCCTATATAGGGACTGTTTAGGGCTGGTTTGGTCATTTGGGCATTGCTTTGCATACCTCTAGTGTAATGCACTTCACTAGTTTTGGTATTTGAGCCTTCTAGCATGCATTGTGTGAGCTATTTGCATGATTTGGAGCCACTTTGTATGTTATTTCAGAGCTGGAAAATGTGTGATTGTAAACCATGTTTCATCCCTTGCCATGCCTTAGTAAAGTTGTGCTTTGTGCCTTAGGTTTGGTCCCTCGCATCGTGCATGTTTGCATAAGTGTTGTTGCCTTAATTTCATCATGTTTGGCTACTGATTTGGGTGTGGCTGAGGCTCACCTATCTTGGTTTAAGTCTATCTCATATTGTATATGCCATTTAGTCTATGTTGTTGCATTGATTGACCATTGCATTGTGTATGCCTTGATCATTTCATTGTAAGTCTCTATGTGTGCATTGCGTATGCCATATAGTTTTCGTGTGCATTGAGTGTGCTATTGATTATTCCATAGCATTGTGTATGCTAGTAGTGTGTTTGCATATCATCATTTACATGTTTGCATCATTTAGTGGCATTATGCTTAGGTTGCATGTTAGAGTTGCATTCATGCATGTCATGTGTATTGCATTGTGTTTGGAGTAGGGTTTAGTCCAAACACGGGAAACGAGGGACGTTTCGTACTCCAAGTGACGAAACGTGCCTCGATTCTCAGTCGCCGACACTCCGGATTACCCATGGTGGAGTTTAGGCCTTGTTGTGTTTATATGTGCATTCATTTTACATCGACTCGTGCAACCCGACTCCTCGGCCATCATGCATCGAGATGCGTGATTGGTGGCACGAGGATCGAGGATCACACTCCCTAGAGCCTATGCAATGATGGGGAGAGTGGTCACGCACACTGTAGACGTCCCCGAACGCCCCGGGAGGGAATCCCCCCCCTCCCCCGTTCCGTTCATTTGGGCTCACTACAGTTCAGGACTCAATGTCACGGTCCCGTATCTGATTCTCACAGAGTGCAATGCAAGACCGATGAAATCATCAAAGAGTCCAAATCCGGCAAATCGTTTTTGAAAACAGATTTTTTTGAAAGAAGTGCCAAACATGGACTGCTTTCCTAGATACAGAGTCGCCACCTAAATATTTTATTTTAGGAGAATTTAGGAAACCCTGACTCGTTGCCTAAGGCCACGTGTCCATCATCACCAAAGTTGCCTCGGCTCGGGAACTTGGGTACGATTGGGGAAGGTCACTTCGTGAGCACCCCCGCTCGCCCGATCAAAGATCGGCCTCTACTAATCATGATATCTAGTTTTGAAAACATTGTGTGCTCTTAGATTTACTATGTGACGCGCACAGCATACAAGTATAGACTGGATCGCCTGAATTGGAACAAAACATTTCCTGTTTGTTTTTTAAAGTGGTTTGCTACTCGCAAGTAGGCTTAAAATACGGATTTTGCCACCCTCAGGTGGGCTTAGAAAACATGATTTTGCCACTATCTAGTGGGCTTAAAACTCACAGTCAATGCATTATTCCAATTCAGATAATCTAACCTTCACCCACAGGCATTCAAGCAGTTATATCACATAAGCAAATAGCCTCATAGTAAGCATGCTATCATGGCAGTCACTCACACACATGCAAGGATGCTAAAGCATAAAACTTACCGAGTACTCCAAGCCAAAACAGAAGCTAATTAGAAATCAATGCATGATCCTAAATATACAGAAGTGCCTAATGCAACACATGCAAAATGCAACTACAAGCAGGCTCGGCTTATTCTAAGAATGACATGTGAAATGCTACAACTAACACGTATTCAACTTGGAATTGAGATACAATGCAGTTAGTATGATGCGCCGAGCCCGGTGCATGCAAAACAGATGAATGGATGCAAACATGCTATCATACTGTATGCTAATTGAAACATGCCCTAATCTAACCATCATAAGTGGATAAATAAAAAGGAGAAAGATGTAGGGTTGGAAGACATGCACACACTCACGCACACTTATTACAACATTGCCCTTGCTCGGAGGGTCCGAAAGAATAATACAGTCTGAATAAATAATTAACTACTCTAGCTAATTAAATATTACAAATTTCTAATTTAATTAACAAATTAAATGAAAGGAAGTGGCTAGGATGATGCATGCTTGACCCGTCTCGCTCGGAAACTCGATACCATGCCATTGTTGCCTCTGTTTGCACTGTTTTACACCTCCGAGACTTACACAAATCCCAAGGAGCACTCTCTGGACATTGAGGAACATCACCGGCTAGAGGGGAACATCACCGGCCAAAGATAGATGGCCATCGGCCAAACATTTATGCCACCGGCCGGAATTGGTGGCCGGTCGGCACTGTATTTAGCCGACCGGCCAAAACTTCCTGCAGAACCTGTTTTTGCTGCAAACAGTGGACAGATAGTGCATGGCATAGAATTTTCAAGCAAATGTGTGCTTAGCCACTCTCCCAATCATGTTATGGACTCAAGGGAGTGTGGCCCTCGACCCTTGGGCCATCAATCACGCATTTCAATGCATGATGGCCCAAAAGCCAAGCATGCAACTTTAATATCAAATGAAATGCACACAAAAAACACATCAAAAGCCATTAACCTCTATCATGATTGATCAAGAGGCAAAGGATGCATGCTCAATGAAATGCAACCTAAGCATGTGAACAAGGGTAATGCAATATGATTATGCAATGTATCTAGATGTAATGGGCACGCAACCTAAACATGTAAACAAATATGGCATGCAACAACATACGATGATGGACTTAAACTAACATGGATAGCTCGCAAGCATGCCAAAATCAGTGGCCATGGTGAAAATGAGACAACCGAAATGCGTGCACACATGCACGCAAACCGAGGACCGAACCTAAGGCATCAAATGCCACTCTACCAAAGCATGACAAGACATGAAATATGGCATACAAGCATATAATTTCCAGCACTGAAAAATGATGCTAAACAGCCCCGAAACATGGAAATATGGCACCCGATGCACGAGATGAGCCCTGAAACTCAAAACTAGGCACATGTATTGAACTATAGCTATACAAAGCATGCATTATTTGAACATGAAGTCTAAAGACAGAGCCAAGGCAATCCCAAAACATGAACTTTTCTAGTTTAAATCATGGCCAAAAGATGCTAGCAAGATGACTTAAAAAGGCATGCAACTTTGACTAGCAAACATGGTTTACATGGCAAGTGCATGAAGCGTATGGAATCTCATCAAACTAGCAAAAATCAGTGAACAAAACATGCCAAAATATATCCAAATAAGCATGAAAATGCAGCCAACACATGCACAAATGAGGGGCTCCTTTGGAAGGGCATACAAGGGGTTATTAAGCACATACATCACGGACACTTAGCATGGCAAAATTAACTCTGGAAATCAAATATGGTAGCCCTAAAACTCATTAAATTGGCCCTGAAATCAATCAACAAAGCATGCAAGATAGGGCCTCTTTGGAAGGCCTAAACGACCATCAAACAAAACAAGGTGAGAGGGAGTCAACCCCTTCTGATTTGGAGGCTCAAAATAGTGTCAAAGCCACTGGAAATCCACTGGATTGCAATGGCTAGAAGGCCAAACAAAGCATGCAATTGGAGCTTAGGTGTGAGGCTCAAAACAAGGGACAATCAAGCATTCAAGGAAGCATGTGACCTCAAATAAGAAAATACCCTTAATAAAACATGGAGATGATGTCAAAACAAGCCCTTTTCCAGTTTATAACGAATCTCAAAAATGAACATAAATAGGGCTAATCTATCATGCAAAAATGGCCCTAAAAGAGAGAATAGGGACAAGGGATAGCATCTGGCCTCGAATGACAAAGAGCCCTTCAACAAAGTTGAAGAGGGGCTCAAAACAAGGTACTTTACAGGTTATAACCAAGTCCAAAACAGTTCAAAAATAAGCCTAAAATATCATGCAAAAATAGGCCTAAAAGAGAGTCTAAACACAAAGGGTGAGGAGGAGACCTCAAATAGAGAAAGACCCTTGATCAAACATGGAGATGAGCTCAAAATATGACTATTATAGTTCAGGTTGGAGCCCAAAAAATGCAAGCAACAAAGGCTAAGAAAGCATGCAAAATAGAGCAAGAAAAGAGGAAATAGGGACTCACCCTTGAAGAGCAGCAAACCAGCAGCTTTTGGACCAAATTTTTGAACTTTCAACCTCTTCAAATTTCCTCTAAGGTGCTGGAATGAGTGATGGAGGTGTTGTGCTATGGGTTGGTGTGTAGATGGTGAAGAACCAAGGTGTTTGGAGGCTTGGATGAGAGGAGATATTTGGAGGTTTGTATGCAAAGGCTCCAGCTGGTTTTCTTCTCTTCAAAAATGCTCCAAAAGTTGTATCTCTCTCATTATCATGCAAGAGAGCTTGATTGATGTAGCTATATATCAATCTGCAGCTTTGCAGAACAGCCACGTCCAGGTATGGGTTGAGGTATGGCCTTGAATGACAGTTCTGCCAGCTGTCTGCCGGCTATCTGTTGAAAAAACACTTTTGGCTGGTCGGCACTTTATTTGGCCGGTCGGCCATTGGTTTTGGCCGGTCAGCACTTTATTTGGCCAGTCGGCACTAAAAATCTGCTCTGCAGGTCCGACTTCAAACGGGCATAACTTCTTCATATGAACTCGTTTTCAAGTCATTCTTGTATCCAAATTGAAGCCCTGGAAGTAAGCTTTCCAATGGCACCAGCCTTGTATCAAAATTCCATCTGTGCAAACAGTTATGCTTGTTTAGGTGAAGGCTGCTCAGTTTCGGTCCAACTGGGATGATGCCCAACTTCAACCAATCATATCTCTCCCATCCGGACTCGGCTTTAGGAGATTTTTGAGTGAAAAATGAAGCCCCGGAAGTCTTCTTTCCAACGGTAGTGGCCTCATAGCTTAACACCAAGTGCATAGATAGATAGGCCTGATTTAGCGAGGATCGTTCGACTTTCTCTTAGCGATTCATACCCATCTCCTTCTCCAACTTGGTTTCTTCTCTCTTCTCCTCTTTTCTTCAACTTCAAACCCCTAAGCAAGGTGTTTTGAAAGATTTTTCAAAGATTTTATCTCTCTTTCATTCATTTCCACTTTGTCCTTGCTTGGTTTACCGAAAAGTGCAACGTTTGACAACATGTGAGCCTCGGAACATCATAGAAACTTTATTTCAAAAATGTTTTGAAAGAGAGGGTTTTAAGGTCTAAAAACCATCCAAAATAACTTTGGTCCAACATGGGGTTTGAAGTTCGAATTTGTCTCTCTCCTTGCCGAAGAAATTGAACCTTTGCCCTGCACACCTTTCACCACCGAGCAAACCATCAGTAGTGCCCAAGTCTTAAGGGCGGTCAAAAATGGGGTGTCTACAGTTGCCCCTCTTTGACAGAACTCAAAAGTCAAGAAGTGACGGGAGTGAATGTCAAAGCCTCGAGACGACCCATTTTTGACAAGGCCGAAGACTTGGACAAACAAACAAAATACCAACAAATAAATGATTGGGCCTACGGGCTGCCTACGTATCCTGTTGCAAGGAATAAAACCAGCATAGTTCAGGGGTAGGATGCAAAATGATATGCAATATTACAAAACAATGTAATAAATAATGGAAATGATATGCAGTGCATTTGAGATGATCAAACCATGAGGAGTACAAACCACACAAATATCGTAAAGATAATGGAGATGTAAAATCCGTCTACCATAGAAAAGGTGCCAACACCCTCAAGCCACAATCCCATCAGTGGAATAGGCATGTACACATGCATAACTATGTGTGTGTAGACGGAACACAAGATACAAGCAATTGGGTGGAATGATATAAGTGAGGCATGCTCTGCTCGGGAAAGATTGTGATCCTAAATGCTGGATGCAACAAACTACAATACAATGCAATGAATGCAGTGGATAAGGCTCGTGGCCAAATCGTATCTTGCCTAGGAAAGGCATGGGCACAAACAAACCACGTCTAACACAGAAACGGCGCCGTCACCCTCAAACCACAATCCCATTAGTGGAATAGGTGCGTACACTAAATCTCA
Organism: Camellia japonica; assembly: GCA_030407325.1. Taxonomy (NCBI): domain Eukaryota; kingdom Viridiplantae; phylum Streptophyta; class Magnoliopsida; order Ericales; family Theaceae; genus Camellia; species Camellia japonica. The sequence goes on from JAPPVO010000031.1 coordinate 104,594,562, forward strand.
TAACCGTGCTTTGACGCGAAAGGTATGAGCACATGCCAGACCAAGCTCAACATGGAAAGGCGCAAGCGATAGATGGAGGATGCAATGAATGCATGCAAACTATAATACAATGCAATGAATGCAATGCAATAGACATACTAAATGATGTAGTAGTTAGGAAGTGAAGATACCTTACAGGGGCAGTTGGCAACGACCTACCTCATGCTGCTGGGGATCTTTCGTTTCTTCTTGGTTGAACCGCAGGTAATACTTTTCTCCCTGGCCATGGTCGCAGCTTTCCCTATTCTCCAACAGGGTGACAGACTAGGTTAGTTCAGTATCTAGAATTGAGGTGCATACACGCTATCTCAATCTATGGGGCTGCCATACAGATTTCAAGCCGAGGACACGCCTCTGGGTATTTAAACCAGACTTTAGTCTCGGAAATCCCGAACCTTTGCGTTCTAGGCAACAGCCATTCGAACTCTAGTTTCCACCGTCTTAGTTGGTCTCCTAGGAACTCACCGCAAACACAGGCAGGTGGCTATACCAGACCACCGGAAGTCGTTCGGGCACGACAAACACCAAAGGAATTGCACCTTTAGAGGATTTAAGGTCTCCTAGACCAGGCAAGTGCACACGACAGTGTGAATGATACAAAAATACAATATGCACAAGACAGTGCGATGCAGAGTGAATGCACAAAACAGTGCTAAACAGATGCACAAAATAGTGCGATGCTAAAGGTGTACAAAACAGTACGAGCAGGGTGAATGCACAAAACAGTGCGATACAGATAAGGTGCGCAAAATAGCGCGAATGATAAATTGCACAAAACAGTGCGATTGAGGTACGCAAAATACCGCGATTGATTTGAAATGCACAAGACAGTGCGATACGCTAAACAGCGCGATTGATTTGAAATGCACAAGATAGTGTGATACAGGTAAAGTGCGCAAAATAGCGCGATGCAATGCACTAACAAGTGCAGGTAAGGTGCGCAAGATAGCGTGAATAAATGCAATGCACAGGACAGTGCGATGCGCAAGATAGCGCGAATGATAAATTACACAAAACAGTGCGATTGAGGTACGCAAAATAGCGCGATTGATTTGAAATGCACCAGACAGTGCGATACGCTAAACAGCGCGATTGATTTGAAATGCACAAGACAGTGCGATACGCTAAACAGCGTGATTGATTTGAAATGCACAAAACAGTGCGATACGCTACACAGCGCGATTGATTTGAAATGCACAAGACAGTGCGATACGCTAAATAGCGCGATTGATTTGAAATGTACAAGACAGTGCGATACGCTAAACAGCGCGATTGATTTGAAATGCACAAGACAGTGCGATACAGGTAAAATGCACAAAAAAGTGCGATAAAATGCATCTTTTATGCAAGTAAGGGGGCATTTTCCATGCGAAAGATACGAGCATTTTCTATGCAAGTATGGCAACACATTTTATGCAATATTGAAAGCATATTCTATGTATGAGACAAGCAAAGCATATTCTATGCGGAATCGGAAGCAAGCATATTCTATGCATGAATCATAACGATGTGCGGCATGCATGCAACAACAGTGTATATGAAAGTTCACATTCTATGCAATAGAGGAGCATCAAATATGTACTCTGGTGCCTCTGATTTACCTCTTAGAGGACTTTGCAACACACTCAGCTCAAAAAGGGCACACCCTATTCATATTGGCGAGAGATAACATCTGTATGTGAGACCCTTGGGTGCTGCTTGGACTACCATTCTAACTTGAAGCAGGCTTACACTTGGGAGTCGAGATACATTCATACTCCAGAGAAATGGCGAGGCCTGAGAAGGTGCACTTGGAATGCAGTCTCGGAATTTGTTGAAGTTGAAACATGCTAAGATGCTCCAAATTTTCCCTCTTTTCTTTTGCTTTGCAGTCCGGAACCTAAATAGCTTCAGATAGGTCCTTGTCCCACTGTTCTCACATGACCCGGGTTGAACCCTACGGTTTATGAAAGAAAGAATCTTGTTTTGCACAAATATGGAGAATGGCACAGCACTCTGAGCACAAAACGATTTTATTTTTTTTTGAAGTTGAGAATGAGTTCTTGACCAGGTATTGAGCCTACGATTGAACACAACGTACTATGACTCAACGATGGAAAACAAAAGGTAAACCACCTAGACACATCGAGACACGCTCGGAACGACTCAAAACAAGATTTGAGACAAACAAAACAAAAGACACGACATACAGACGTGCACAGGGAGCCTGTTCCTTTGGGTATTGTTTCCCACCATTTCCTCATTTGTGATTCTCACATCACTCGACCCTCAAGCTCGATTTTTCTCTCAAAACCTTTTTCTCACTTTTTCTCTCAGCGCACATCTCTCTATTCTTTAATCTCTCATGTTTCAATCCCTCCCCTGGGTGTTTGATGGATAAACAAAAAGTCGCGGGCTCTTGCCCCTAGCATTCCGCTAGATTCTTCTTCTTGTTCACAACAGTGAGTTTCTCCCATAGAGGGGCTGCGCTACAACTGGATGTGTAGCAAATCTGCAGCGGACATCGGTTGATGATGCTCTGCTAGGAAGTTTGGACGTGGTTAGATCTGTCCAGATGGGGGAGTAGAATACCCTGTCCCATTCCAGTTCGTGCCTCGCACTTGGCCTGATACCTCGTTGATTGGAGGATAAGAGAGCTTTCAGCCCTTTTGCGGTTAGCCTTAGTTGTGCCCTTCTTGGCGAACAAGGTGCCCTTTCTGGCAAGTATGTTGACAATGGGGAAAAGACAGGATGCCTGACTCAACTGTGCCCCTAGTTCATCATTTTGACCATTTTTTGTTTTTGACTTTCTGTTAAAACAATTTTGACCAACATAAGAGTTAGATTAACACACTTGTTCGATTTTTGATTTGAAATCATGCGAGTCAGGCTATGAGCACTGAAAATTTTCCTTTTTTGAGTCCAAGATGTGGTCCAGTTTTGGAAAATGAAATAATTTTCGAGAAATTAGTCAACCTCAGTAAAAATTCTCAAAAATCATTTTTGCAAATGGCCACTGCTTAACAAGCACGGAACCTACTCTTGAGATGCACAACCTCAGATCCGAAGGAAAATTGCCCCTTGCTTGAAGAAGACTGCATGACAACGGAAAGTTGCCCCTTGTTTGAATGGCACCGCAGTGCATTGAATGGCAATGGAAAGTTGCCCCTTGTTTGAATGGCACCACAGTGCATTGTAGTCAGTCCTCAGAGTGACGAACACAACCAAACTCTTGGATATAGATAAGGCAATGATGATCAGAACCATCACATGGACATAGTTGGATTTGAAGTGTTTTACGGCTGGACTTCAGAGTGAAGTTGCCTACGTATCCCAAAGATGGGAATCAAGCCTTACGTAGTTCGGGGTTAAGGTACACTCGGGTATTAACCTCTCCTTTTTTATGCTCTAACTTTTGCCAAGGCGCCCGTCGCGGGTTTTCGACCTTGCGAGCTTTGTTTTTCTTTTCTTTTCCATTCTTTTTTGTATCTTTTCATTCTTTTTTTTTCTTTCTTCTCTTTTCTTTTACATTTTTTGTCTTCCTTTTTTTTTTTTTTTTTTTTTTTTTTTTTTTTGTTTGTTTGTGTTTTTTTTTTTTTTTTGCTTTTTTTGTATTTTTCTCTTGCTCTAACTTTTGCCTGGGTCGCCCTTCCGAGTTTTTGGCCCAGCGAGCCTCTCAAAGGGTAAAAGTGTAACAAGTCCATGCCAAATGGTTTCAGGGTTTTGAAGCCCTCCGTATCCAGGAGAGTGGCTGTTGTATTGATTTACAGAAGGACCCATCTTCGGCTTTTCGAACACATCAGATATTTTTTGCCCCTAGTTCGAGGAGCGCTTCTGATTTAGCTTTGCAAGCTTTTCTTGACGACATCTGATCTTCTTGATCTGACCTTGGTGCCTCTTGTTCGAGGGCTGCTTCAAATCTGGCCACACAGACCTCATATTGACTATTAACCATTGAACACTCTGAATTTAAGTTCAAGGTTTGAAAATGAGGGGTCGAGTCTCAAGGCTGAGAGCGATCCTAAGTTGCACAATCTCAAGAGCGATTCCACTCAGGTCTTCGCAGGACTGTGCAAAATATTTTTTGAAATCTTTTAAGAAAGCGACTAATCGCTCGCGCTAAAGACAGTGCGGAACCAATCTGGATCAAGTTAGGATCCTTCTCAGTACTCACATTAACAAGTATGATCTCAATCATTAAGGGCTTAGCATGCCTCTCTTTCTCTCAATTGATCAAATTTTTGCAAATCCCGAGGAATTCCTTCCTCTTTGTTTTCAACACATTGTTCGAAAAGTTTTGAAAAACTTAGGTCAATACAATGACTTAAAGGCACAAAAGAGCAGGTGAAATGCACTGCCGTTTCATTCGAACTTCTGGCACAACTGGCACAAGACAGAAGCAAGTACAAAAGCATGAAAAACCACTGCTGTTTCATTCAGATCTTCTGGTGTAACTGGCTCCACGGCAGAAACAGACTCAATAGAAAACAAAAGGACAAACACAAAACAAGATAGTGATGTCTGAGGTAACACCCCCGAAATCACGCGACTCCTATACAACAGGACTGACTCGATACAATAAGACAGACCTGAAACAAAAGACTGACTCAGTACAAAAGGATTGACTCAAAGCAAAACAACAAGACTGACCCAATACCCAAGTCAGAATGTACAAATTAACAACATTCGCGAATGTGCTCAAAACAGTGCATGCCATCCACCATAGCTGGAGTAATCTGAGCGCTATCCGCAGGTGGTTCATCCCCCGATCAAATAGTCACATTATCCCCCTAGTTCACTGATCCAGTGCCGATAGACTTTGCAAGACTGGTACGGTGATGATCTTGTTGTCAATCAGATCTTGTATTTCATGGCGAAGACGGTAACAACTATCAGTGACGTGGCCAACTTGTTGATGGAAGGCACAGTACTTGGCCGGATCATGGGAGGGGGGAAGTTTATCTGGCAGTGGCCGCAGCTCCAGGAGTTTCAAATCCCCCTTTCTAATCAGGACCCTAAAGGCCGCTGATAGAGACATATACAGTGGGGTGAACACCCTCTGGCCCCGAGGCGGGTGTTTTGAGGTTTGTGGCTTTTTGTTGGATGCACCAGCAAAGGGATTGATAGGCACTGACTGGGTTTGCTGATCTCTTCCGAGTATGGGATTAGAGCTAAAAGGAACATTCCTAGTATAACAGCCCTTCTCCCGGCTTGCCCCTTGATTCAAACTGCCCCCAACTTGAGTGGCGAACGTGTCATCCACAGCCTTTGCAACAACCGCAAGGACTTGCTCTTTGTTCAGTCCTTCAGCTTTCAAAGCCTCAATATCCCACCGAAGATGTTCATGGGGACCATTGCCTGCCCTTACCTTGTTCTTACCAGTTGCTTCCACTTTGTCAAGAGATTGGCCTTCTTCCAATGTAACCCGTCCCAAGGTTGGGGAGCCTTTAGACATGAACTCCCTGGTACGTAATGTGGTCGATGATGGGGCCAAAACCCCAAAGGCCAAATCTGCCACAGTTCTCTGAAGGTCTTCAATCATTTTCATCAGCTCAAAAGTAGTGGGTTCATGGGTTTGAGATGATTGGGGTTCAAATGCACCCATCATGCATAAGTCCAGGCTCTCTGGGATAAACACATTAGGCTTGGGTAGATGGACTGGGGTGATGTACACACTGGGGTCGTAAGGGACGGCCAGTGTGTGGATTAGATTGAGATGTGGATGAGGTATTTGGTCATTGGGGTCTGAAGGTGGAGCTATCGTCCGGTTGTCAATGAGATTTTGGATCTCATGACGAAGGCGGTAGCAACGGTCGGTGCCATGACGCGCTGCTGATGGTACATACAGTACTTGGCGGGGTTATGTCTGGCTGGGAGTGGGTCGGAAAGAGGTTGAGGATCGAGGGGTTTGAGATGCCCTCTTTCCATCAAGAGTTTTAGTGTGCTAGTCAGGCTCATATAGAGGGGGGTGAAAGTTCTGCCTTGAGCTCGGGCTGGGCCGGCTGGTTGTAGGCTTGGTTTGGCAAAAGGGTTGGCTGTGACGACTGTATTGATTTCAGTGGGTTCGGGAATAGTGCTACTTCCAGCATTGGTATTCCCTGAAATCACCCTCCTTGTCGGTCCACTTGTTCGGGGAATGATTCCACTGTTGAACGCATTCTCGATCTGAACCCCCAGTTCATGCAAACTTTTGAAAGTGAATAGCGGAGCGACTATCAACTTTTGCAACATATCGTGCTCGAGGTTTCGCACCACCATCTGCACTTGATCCCTCTCAGAAGGGCGGCGATCTGTCATCTGTGCTGCCTTTGCTCTCCACCTCGCAACAAATTCCACAAAAGGCTCTGTTGGGTTCTGGCGGGTTGCTTCAAGCTCTTGGATGGTCATTTCAACTTGGGTATTGTAAGAATATTGATCAACAAAGGCCTCAGCCAATTCTTCCCAGTTTTGCTTCACTGTATTCTCCAACCTAGCGTACCAAGTGGCTGCTACACCCGACAGGGTTCTTCCATACAGAGAGAGTTTCTATGGCTTAGTCAGACCCATCGGCTTCAGGACATCCAAGAAAAGCCGAATATGTACCATGGGATCTCCAGACCCGTCGAAACGGTCAATATGTGGCATTTTGAATCTGTCTGGGAGCCGTACGGAAGACTCAGTGTGCCCATCTTCAATGTCAGGAATGGAGTTAAGGCCCTGCGTCTTTTTGAATTGCTTCTCAAGGTTCGCAATTTTCACTGCAGTCGGATTGAGCTCATTAACATCAAGGGGATAAAGCCTCTCATCAGGCTGCACCAGGGGTCTGAGCATCTGAGCTTGAGTCAACCTTTCTCAAGGATTCGGACACTGCAAATCTTCAACTGGCGGAAGTGGATCAAAGTTCGGCTGGGGTCCCAAAGCTGGATGTGAGGAAGATGCCCCAGATGGGCGCTGCATTTCAATACTGGTCTCAGCCTGCATGGCAGTTCCCTGATTTACTGCTGCTATCACGACCACAAATTCCTCCGAACCATGTGCCATCGCAGTCTGCTGAGTCTGAACAAAGGTGATGTGACTGGCGACTGACGGATCAGATGAACTGGTGAGCCCTATCTGGCCTTTCTTTGCCTTGCCTCAGCGAAAGAACACTGGTTGCCCTCGAATTGAATTTCTGAACTAACAAGTCTATCAGCACTAGTCCAATGTACCCGGGGGATATCGGAGCCTTCTGAAGCTATAGTTCCAGGACTACCTAGCAAAAGAGAAAACATGCAGCATCTCAGCCTGATTTACCAGAACAGATTTGAGCAAAGCTGAATGAGTGTGCTCTCTACTGAATTCTGCCCAAAATTCTGCCTGTAAACTGATACCCTCAGGTAAAACTGATTCTCAAAATACTGGTGCCCGTAGGCCTGATGCCCTAACTTATGAACTGATATGTGCAATCCTGTAGAGGCCAACTCTAAAGCACATAACAGATAAGTGAGAGCCAAAATACCCCTATGTTGGGGTAGGGTTTCCCTGTCCTATTTTGTCAGGAGCTAGGGTTTCACTACGCACGCAGCGGTCTCAAACAACCTATCGGGTAAGCAACTTGTCCTAGTTTGGAATGGTCACTATGGATTTCGAATATGCACTAGGTCGAATGGTCAAAAAGGGTGCTCCGGTAAAACCGGGGTTTGTGTTCCCATACTGGTAGAGCCTGTAACCGATCAACCTTATGGCACGCAGCCTCAGGCTAACCGCTCAGGAATAGCAGACGGCAAACACGGTGTCCTAGGCGCACCAATGCAAATGCAATGCAAAGAAACACATAAGTGTAATCAAAACAAGCTATCATGAGTTTGAGTCAAGTTCTCTAAATCCCCAATAGAGTCGCCAGAAACTGTAGACGTCCCGAACGTCCCGGGAGGGAAATCCCCCCCGTTCTGTTCATCTTGGGCTTACTACAGTAGCGGACTCAAATTGTCACGGTTCTTAATCTGAACCAAAGAGTCCAAATCCGACAAATCGTTTTGAGAAAACAGATTTTTTTGAAAGAAGTGCCAAACATGGACTGCTTTGCCAGATATAGAGTTGCCACCTAAATATTTTATTTTGGGGGAATTTAGGAAACCCTGACTCATTGCCTAAGGCCACGTGTCCGTCATCACCAAAGTTGCCTCGGCTCGAGAACTTGGGTACGATTGGGGAAGGTCACTTCGTGAGTACCCCCGCTAACCCGATCAAAGATCGGCCTCTACTAATCATGATATCTAGTTTTGAAAACATTGTGTGCTCTTATTCCGGTTATTAGCCTAGATTTACTATGTGACGTGCACAGCATACAAGTATAGACTGGATCACCTGAATTGGAACAAAACATTTCCTGTTTGTTTTTTAAAGTGGTTTGCTACTCGCAAGTAGGCTTAAAATACGGATTTTGCCACCCTCAGGTGGGCTTAGAAAACATGATTTTGCCACTATCTAGTGGGCTTAAAACTCACAGTCAATGCATTATTCCAATTCAGATAATCTAACCTTCACCCACAGGCATTCAAGCAGTTATATCACATAAGCAAATAGCCTCATGGTAAGCATGCTATCATGGCAGTCACTCACACACATGCAAGGATGCTAAAGCATAAAACTTACCGAGTACTCCAAGCCAAAACAGAAGCTAATTAGAAATCAATGCATGATCCTAAATATACAGAAGTGCCTAATGCAACACATGCAAAATGCAACTACAAGCAGGCTCGGCTTATTCTAAGAATGACATGTGAAATGCTACAACTAACACGTATTCAACTTGGAATTGAGATACAATGCAGTTAGTATGATGCGCCGAGCCCGGTGCATGCAAAACAGATGAATGGATGCAAACATGCTATCATACTGTATGCTAATTGAAACATGCCCTAATATAACCATCATAAGTGGATAAATAAAAAGGAGAAATACGTGGGGTTGGAAGACATGCACACACTCACGCACACTTATTACAACATTGCCCTCGCTCGGAGGGTCCGAAAGAATAATATAGTCTGAATAAATAATTAACTACTCTAGCTAATTAAATATTACAAATTTCTAATTTAATTAACAAATTAAATGAAAGGAAGTGGCTAGGATGATGCATGCTTGACCCGTCTCACTCGGAAACTCAATACCATGCCATTATTGCCTCTGTTTGCACTGTTTTACACTTCCGAGACTTACACAAATCCCAAGGAGCACTCTCTGGACATTGGGGAACATCACCGGCTAGAGGGGAACATCACCGGCCAAAGATAGATGGCCATCGGCCAAACATTTATGCCACCGGCCGGAATTAGTGACCGGTCGGCACTGTATTTAGCAGACCGGCCAAAACTTCCTGCAGAACCAGTTTTTGCTGCAAACAGTGGACAGACAGTGCATGGCATAGAATTTTCAAGCAAATGTGTGCTTGGCCACTCTTCCAATCATGTTATGGACTCAAGGGAGTGTGGCCCTCGACCCTCGGGCCATCAATCACGCATTTCAATGCATGATGGCCCAAAAGCCAAGCATGCAACTTTAATATCAAATGAAATGCACACAAAAAACACATCAAAAGCCCTTAACCTCTATCATGATTGATCAAGAGGCAAAGGATGCATGCTCAATGAAATGCAACCTAAGCATGTGAACAAGGGTAATGCAATATGATTATGCAATGTATCTAGATGTAATAGGCACGCAACCTAAACATTTAAACAAATATGGCATGCAACAACATGCGATGATGGACTTAAACTAACATGGATAGCTCGCAAGCATGCCAAAATCAGTGGCCATGGTGAAAATGAGACAACCGAAATGCGTGCACACATGCACGCAAACCGAGGACCGAACCTAAGGCATCAAATGCCACTCTACCAAAGCATGACAAGACATGAAATATGGCATACAAGCATATAATTTCCAGCACTGAAAAATGATGCTAAACGGCCCCGAAACATGGAAATATGGCACCCGATGCACGAGATGAGCCCCGAAACTCAAAACTAGGCACATGTATTGAACTATAGCTATACAAAGCATGCATTATTTGAACATGAAGTCTAAAGACAGAGCCAAGGCAGTCCCAAAACATGAACTTTTCTAGTTTAAAGCATGGCCAAAAGATGCTAGCAAGATGACTTAAAAAGGCATGCAACTTTGACTAGCAAACATGGTTTACATGGCAAGTGCATGAAGCGTATGGAATCTCATCAAACCAGCAAAAATCAGTGAACAAAACATGCCAAAATATATCCAAATAAGCATGGAAATGCAGCCAACACATGCACAAATGAGGGGCTCCTTTGGAAGGGCATACAAGGGGTTATTAAGCACATACATCACGGACACTTAGCATGGCAAAATTAACTCTGGAAATCAAATATGGTAGCCCTAAAACTCATTAAATTGGCCCTGAAATCAATCAACAAAGCATGCAAGATAGGGCCTCTTTGGAAGGCCTAAACGACCATCAAACAAAACAAGGTGAGAGGGGGTCACCCCCCTCTGATTTGGAGGCTCAAAATAGTGTCAAAGCCACTGGAAATCCACTGGATTCCAGTGGCTAGAAGGCCAAACAAAGCATGCAATTGGAGCTTAGGTGTAAGGCTCAAAACAAGGGACAATCAAGCATTCAAGGAAGCATGTGACCTCAAATAAGAAAATACCCTTAATAAAACATGGAGATGATGTCAAAACAAGCCCTTTTCCAGTTTATAACGAATCTCAAAAATGAACATAAATAGGGCTAATCTATCATGCAAAAATGGCCCTAAAAGAGAGAATAGGGACAAGGGACAACATCTGGCCTCGAATGACAAAGAGCCCTTCAACAAAGTTAAAGAGGGGCTTAAAACAAGGTACTTTACAGGTTATAACCAAGTCCAAAACAGTTCAAAAATAAGCCTAAAATATCATGCAAAAATAGGCCTAAAAGAGAGTCTAAACACAAAGGGTGAGGAGGAGACCTCAAATAGAGAAAGACCCTTGATCAAACATGGAGATGAGCTCAAAATATGACTATTTATAGTTCAGGTTGGAGCCCAAAAATGCAAGCAACAAAGGCTAAGAAAGCATGCAAAATAGAGCAAGAAAAGGGGAAATAGGGACTCACCCTTGAAGAGCAGCAAACCAGCAGCTTTTGGACCAAATTTCTGAGCTTTCAACCTCTTCAAATTTCCTCCAAGGTGCTGGAATGAGTGATGGAGGTGTTGTGCTATGGGTTGGTGTGTAAATGGTGAAGAACCAAGGTGTTTGGAGGCTTGGATGAGAGGAGACATATGGAGGTTTGTATGCAAAGGCTCCAGCTGGTTTTCTTCTCTTCAAAAATGCTCTAAAAGTTGTATCTCTCTCATTATCATACAAGAGAGCTTGATTGATGTAGCTATATATCAACCTGCAGCTTTGCAGAACAACCACGTCCAGGTATGGGTTGAGGTATGGCCTTGAATGACAGTTCTGCCAGCTGTCTGCCGGCTATCTGTTGAAAAAACACTTTTGGCCGGTCGGCACTTTATTTGGCCGGTCGGCACTAAAAATCTGCTCTGCAGGTCCGACTTCAAACGGGCATAACTTCTTCATATGAACTCCTTTTCAGGTCATTCTTGTATCCAAATTGAAGCCCCGGAAGTAAGCTTTCCAATGGCACCATCCTTGCATCAAAATTCTATCTATGCAAACAGTTATGCTTGTTTTGGTGAAGGCTGCTCAGTTTCGGTCCAACCGGGATGATGCCCAACTTCAACCAATCATATCTCCCCCATCCGGACTTGGCTTTAGGAGATTCTTGAGTGAAAAATGAAGCCCCGGAAGTCTTCTTTCCAACGGTGCTGGCCTCATAGCTTAAATCCAAGTGCATAGACAGATAGGCCTGATTTAGCGAGGATTGCTCGACTTTCTCTTAGCGATTCATACCCATCTCCTTCTCCAACTTGGTTTCTTCTCTCTTCTCCTCTTTTCTTCAACTTCAAACCCCTAAGCAAGGTTTTTTGAAAGATTTTTCAAAGATTTTATCTCTCTTTCATTCATTTCCACTTTGTCCTTGCTCGGTTTACCGAAAAGTGCAACGTTTGACAACATGCGAGCCTCGGAACATCATAGAAACTTTATTTCAAAAATGTTTTGAAATAGAGGGTTTTAAGGTCTAAAAACCATCCAAAATAACTTTGGTCCAACATGGGGTTTGAAGTTCGAATTTGTCTCTCTCCTTGCCGAAGAAATTGAACCTTTGCCCTGCACACCTTTCACCACCGAGCAAACCATCAGTAGCCCCCAAGTCTTAAGGGCGGTCAAAAATGGGGTGTCTACACACACATATGTTGAAAATACTTTGCCATGCCCCTTTCTCGCTCTCTGTTGCAGCAAACTGGAAACCAGCAGCAAAAATAGGTCAGCAGCCTTCTGAAGCTTTGTACAGTGTTCTGGGACCAGTTGCAAACAGAGGCAAATCGGGGCATCGCGATGGATTTCCCGACAAGGCAACTCGAGCATGCATGCATCCTTCATCATTCCGAGCAGAGCTGAGGCAGTTCATTTCATGTAGCATTGCATGCTAGTTTATTCGCTTTCTTCATTAATTTGTTAATTAATTAACGTTGTGTAATAATTAGCTGTAATTCGTTATTCGTTTTGGTTGTGTAATATTTATTCAGACCCTCCGAGAGAAGGCAATATTGTAATAAGTGTGCGTGTATGTGATGTATGTCTTCCAACCCCTACTTCTTTCTCCCTTTTATTTACCAAGCTTATGATGGTTAGATTAAGGCACGTTTCAATTAGCATACTTATGCTTGCATGTTTGCATTCATTCATTTATCTTACATGCACCGGGCTCGGCGCATCATGCTAACTGCATTGTACTTCAATTCTAAGTTGAATACATGTATCGATTGTTGCATCTCATATGCCATCTTAGAATAGCCGAGCCTATTTTGGTTGCATTTTTGCATGTGTTGCATTAGGCATTTCAGCATAGCTAAGATCATGCATTGATTTCTAACATAGCTTCTGTTTTGGCTTGGAGTATTCGGTGAGTGTTTATGCTTTAGCATCCTTGCATGTGTGTGAGTGACTGCCATGATAGCATGCTTGCCATGAGGCTAACTGCTTATGTGATATACCTGCCTGAATGCCTGTGGGTGAAGGTTGGATTATTTAAATTGGAACAATTCATCGATTGCGAGTTTTAAGCCCACTTGAGAGTGGAAAATCACCATGTTTTCTAAGCCCACTTGAGGGTGGCAAAATCTGCGTTTTAGCCTACTTGCGAGTAGCAAACCGCTTTAAAAAACAAACATGAGACGTTTTGTTCCAACTTAGACGATCTAGTCTATACTTGTATGCTGTATGCATCACATAGTAATTCTAGGCTAATAACCGAAATAAGAGCACATAATGTTTTCAAAACTCGATATCATGGTTAGTAGAGGCCGATCTTTGATCAGGCAAGCGGGGGTGCTCACGAAGTGACCTTCTCCAATTGTACCCAAGTTTCGGAGCCGAGGCAACTTTGGTGATGACGGACACATGGCCTTAGGCACAAGTCAGGGTTTCCTAAATTCTCCCAAAATAAATATTTAGGTGGCGACTCTGTATCTGGCAAAGCAGTCCATGTTTGGCACTTCTTTCTAAAATCAGTTTTTCAAAACGATTTGCCGGATTTGGACTCTTTGGTGATTTATCAATCTTGCATTGCACTTTGCGAGATTAGATTTAGAACTGTGACTTCGAGTCAGAACTGTAGTGAGCCCAATGAACAAAACGGGATTTCTCTTGGGACGTTCAAGCGCGTCTACAGTAGCCTGTTGCTTACGCTAATGGATGCTCGGCAATGAGTGCCAAGGAGCGTTCTGTGGCCGAGACTCCGTTGCCGACTTGCTCCCCATTGTCAAGCGAGTTGTGAAGATCAATAGCTTGCGGTTGTTTGCGTTGCTTGTGAGTGTAGACATCCCATTTTTGACCGCCCTTAAGACTTGGGCACCTCAGGTTGATCACTCGGTGATGAAAGTTGTGCTATGCAAAGGTTCTATTTCTTTGGCAAGAGGAGTTTCAAATCCCAACCTTACACCTCATTTTTTTTTGGACCAAAACTATCTTGACCAAAATTATTTTAGACCTTAAAACCCTCTCTTTCAAAATATTTTTGAAAATGTTTCTACAATGTTCCGAGACTCACATTTCGTTAAATTGTGCACTTTTTGGTAAACCGAGTAAGGACAAAGTGGAAATAAATGAAAGAGAGGTGAACTCTTTGAAAAATATTTCAAAACACCTTATTTAGAGGTTTGGAGTTGAAGAATATAGGAGGGGAGAGAAGAAAACTAGTTGAGGCGAAGTTAGGCATCAATCCAGTTAGGACCAAAACTGAGCAATCTTCACTAAAATAGAAATATCTTTTTTCACACTGGGAATTTTGATGTGAGGCTACTACCATTGGAAAGTAGACTTCCAGGGCTTCAATTTAGACTCAAGAATGACCTGAAACAGAGTTCAGACGAGGGAGATATGCCTGTTTGAAGTCAGGGCCACAAACCAATTTTTTGCTTGCCGGCCACTAGTGGCTTGCCGCCATCATTGGTGGCCTGCCAGCCACTGGTGTAAAAAAACCCAAATTTTGCATATTTACCTCTAACTATTTGCACAAAGTTCCAGCTGTCTATTTGATGATATTTTCGACCAAAGCTCACATTTTTCTATATATAGATGGCCTATCTCTCATTTTTCAAGGTTAGAAAATTTTGAAGCAAAATTCTCTCTCTCTCTTGAACTTTTGTGCATACAAGTGTAGATACACTTCAAGTTTGCCTATCAACCCTTAACCAAAGTTGCTTATCTTTGGGCTGAGGTTACTTAGGACCCTTTTTGAGCTCTGGAAGGTAGTCTTCGCTTGATTTATTGCTTCATTTGTGTCTTCCCTTCAAGAGGTATAATACTTCCCTTTTAAATTTGTTTTGCATACTTGTTTTTCCATCTTTTTCCAACTGTTTTTGTGCTAATTTTGAACTGTAAAAAACTCTATTTTGTGGCCTAAAGGTGGTGGTTTGAGGCCATTTTCAGTTAGGGAGTGTTTCACCCTTCTTACTTCTTTGCTTGTAAAGCTTTTGTACCATTGTTCACCATTTTCAAACCAACTTTTTTGGGCCTTTTAACCACTAAATTTTAGAGATTTTTCAGTGGCAAAAAACTTATTTTGAAGTCCAAATTTGGAGAGGTTAGTCTCCCCTCCTTGTGTGTTATTTGCATGCCTAGTTAGCTCCATATGTTAGCATGTTTTTTTTTGCTTAACTTAGCTCAAGTCCAGCATGTTTTAGCGTCTAAAATAGCCTGCTTTAGCTCTGTTTTGGGCTGGTTAGTTCATTTGAGTCTCGTTTTGCATGGTTGTAGTACAATAGTCCTCACAAGTTGGTGTTTTAGGGTCTTAGACATCTCTTGTTTGAGTTGATAGGATCTTTTGGTGTTGTTTTCCACTCCATTTCAGCACTATAAACCCTGCAACCTCCTTCTTTGTTTCACTCTTTCATTTGCTTTTGAGGGTTGTTTCAATTTTGGGATTCTTTAAGCTTGAGATTGAGGTCATGCTTAATGGTTTAATCCTCTTTGAGGGTTCATTACCAACTGCATGATCTCTCTCTTGCCTTACATTATCTCTTGGTTGACACTTCTTTCATCTTAGAAGACACTCACCCAATTGACAAATTGATTAAAGAATGATTTGGTTACTAAAATGTGTAAACAAAATTGGCAAGTAGAAGTGGCAAGATAAGCATTCTTTGTGTTGCATTGCATGTGTTCAAATCGGACGTTAATTTGAACACAAGGGAAATGGGATATTTCATACTCAAAAGTGATGAAATATGCCATTTTCCAAGGTCTCCGTTGCCCTTGATCATGCATGATAGGGTGATGGCATTTGAGTCTTGTTTTGCACTCATTAAAACTTGTAAAAATTGGTCCCTTAGCCATCATGCATGGAAATTGCTTGATTGATGGTTTGAGGGACAAGTGTATCACTCATTTGAGCTTGTTTTGATGATAAGGGGTGATACATAGTACAAACAACCTATGAGAATACCTTTTCTTTGCCCTGTGTGCTCTTTGTTGCAGCAAAAAATAGTGTATCATCAGTGGCCGGTCGGCCACTATTGCTGGCCTGCCGGCCATCAGTGTTGGACGGTAACCCCTCAGTGGTGGCTGGCTGGCCACCACCAATGGCCTATCGGCCACCAATGAATTTTGAGCAGTTTGCATGTGAGGCATGGCAAAGCTGATCTGGAGAAGGAAATGGTGCAAGGGTTGTGCAAAAGGAAGCATTCGGGGGCAAACAGCGGGTGTTCTTCGGGTGGAAACCGAGCACGCATGCATCCCTCGCATCCCGAGATGAGTTATCTTGTTAATTAGTCTAATTTAATTAGCCTATGTTGTAATTCAATTAATTTGTGTTATAATTATTTAATTAGTTAGTTGTAGCTAATCAATTTGTGTTGTAATAATTAGTTAAACTAGTCTAGTTTAATTAATTCAAGTTTTGTAATAATTAGCTTAATTAGCTTAGTTTAGCTAGCTAGTTAGCTTTTATTCATTCGGACCCTCCTTCGCGAGGGCATAATGTTGTAATAAGTGTGCGTGTGTGTGTGTATGTCTTCTAACCCCACGTCTTTCTCCTTTTTATTTAACCGCTTTCGATGGTTAGTTTAGGATGCTTGCATCCATTCATCTTGTTTTGCATGCACCAAGGCTCAGCGCATCATTCAAACTGCATTGTCATTTCAATAAACTTTGAATACGTGTTTAACCGTATGTTATCAAATTGCTTCATATGCCATATTAGTAGCCGAACCTATTAATTGCATATTGCATGCGTTGCATTAGGCATCTTGCATAGTTAGGAATCATGTATATTTTTTTCTAACTCATATTTTCTTGGCTTGGAGTACTAGGTGAGTTTTTATGCTTTAGCATACATGCATGAATGTGAATGTTGCCATGATTAGCATGCTTGCCATGAGACTATGTGCTTAAATGCTAAACTGCTTTAATGCCTGTGGATGAAGGCTTGTTGTTTGAATTGGAACGATTCAACGAATGTAAGTTTTAAGCCCATTTTGTTGAGTGGCAAATTATGTTTTAAGCCCACTGTGTTTGGTGGCAAATCCGCAAACTTTAAGCTCACTTGAGGTGGCAAATTCAAATCATTTTCGCAAAAACAAACATGAGTTGAATTGTTTCAAATTGAGCAAACTAATCTATACTTGCTTATGCGCATTACATAGTAATACTAGTTTAATAAACCGGAACAAGAGCACATAATATTTATAAAAAATCATATCATGATTAGTAGAGGCCGATCTTTGATTGGGTGAACGGGGGTGCTCAAATCATGACTTTCCCCTCTCGTACCTAACTTCCCGAGTTAAGGCAACTTTAGTGATGACGGACACGTGGCCTTTGGTACGAGTCATGAGTTTCTTAAATTTTTTCAAAATAAAATATTTAGGTGGCGACTCTGTATCTAGCAAAGTAGTCCAATTTTGGCATTTTTGATGTTAAAATTAATTTTCCAAAAGATTTGTCGGATTTGGACTCTTTGGTGTTTATCGATTTCACATTGCACTTATGAGATTAAATTCAGAACCGCGGGAGTCCGAACTGTAGGGCTTTCTTTTCGAACCTTCCAAAAGGGGGCGCAAAAAAGGCGAGCTACAGCGAGCAAGAATATTGCCGATTTGAATTCATGAAAATATGTCGTGGTATAGTGATTCATGGAATTGTCGAGACGAGATCCATTTGTTGCCGTTAGCTGGTCGGATGCTCGGCATTTTTGTAAAGCTATAGAGAATTTTGAATGTTTGATGACGTCACTTGGTCGCAGCGTCGACCACTGGAAGAGTCAAACACAAATTAGAGAAGGACAAGCATCTGAGAATGTTCAGCCATCTATGGAGAGAAAAACTATTAACCCAAATATTAACTTTTGTTCATTTTGGTGAGAGAAAATATACACTCAAGTAATAACTTTGTTAAAACTTTCATTCTAGCTAGAGAGAATGCAAATCCAAACACTAACTTATGCTCAAAGTTTATTTTAGACAGAGAAGATGTAAATTCATTTTGCCGAACAACATGTAAAACTCTTTAACATCATCAAACAATTCTCAACAAAAATATAATTTTGCGAATACATCAAACAATTTTGAAAGCAAGAACAAGAAGCTCATTGATTCTGTTGAAGCTCGTCGTTTCCCACAGACGGCGCCAATTGTGAGCTCCAATAAATCCTCTTATATGGATTGTTGAAGAGATCCAACGAAGAGATGAGCTTCACCCTTGTAGATCTGCAATGATGAACACAGTCGACGCCACCCAACCAGGGACACTCCGATGATGAAGTTAGTTACTGAATTAAAGAAAGAAAAAGTAGAAATGAAGGGGTGTGTGTGTTCTGCAGAGAGATCAGACATACCTTACTCTTGGGATGCCCCCTCCCCTTTATATAGATGGGGAAGGGTGTGATATTTGTTTGGGCTAGACCTATTGTAGGCCTTGTTTGGGTTAGGCCCAATAAGCTAGTATCTATTTTTTTCTAGCTCCCACAATACCTTTAGTCTTAATATATTAGGTAAGAATCAATTCGAGAAGAGTTCTCCCTAATCTTTCTTTTATCCTATACACTATCATCACTTTTTAGATTTTTTTAAGGTAAAATTTATTTTACCACCTGTTTGTAGTTTGGCGTTGGAACACTTAATCCCTATAATTCAATTCATTTATACTTAGAAAGTCCCTATGTCATTTTGGACTAAAGTGTCACCGTTAATTTTTTTATCCAAACTAATGGAAAGTATCTCTCTCTCTCTCTCTCTAGATTTGCCTTGTTTTATTTTTTAGAGTAAGATTTACCTTGTTTGGTTATTCCTACTTCTCAAAAAATTGACTTTTTTTTTCTTTCTTTTTTTTTTAAAAAAAAAAATTTCATATTTTTTTGTTTTTAGTATTTTTTTTTAATATTTTAAGAAAAATTTTATTTTTTAGATGCAGCTAACCAGATATAGTTAAAAACTAAAAAGTATAATATTTATGGAAAAATCTTTAAAAAAAAAAATTCATCAAATAAAAAAATACAAAAAACTATAAAAATTTAATACATTTTCATATTCTTGTGTATTTATTGAATTTTTAAAATAATTTTTCACAAATATTTTATTTTTTCGATTTATCTAGGAAGTTGAAAAAAAATACTCAAAATATTTTAAAAATTCACTAAAAACAAAAAACCAAACCAAACCAAACTAAATCAAGCCTTAAGTCTCATCAAATGGGGTCGGCTACATAAATCCTTCTTCTCCACGTGGCTCTATCAAAGGCCATTTCGCTAGTCAAATTAAGTAGATCCATATCTCTATTTGCAACACTAGCCAACGTTAATCTAGGTCTACCTCGTCTCCTAACACTTTCATCTACTGTTACAGTATTGCATCTCTTCATTACTGCTTCTGTTGGTTTCCGTTGAATATGACGAAACCATCTCGATCGATTCTCTCTCAACTTATCTTCTATCGGTGCTACTCCTACCCATTCCTGAATAAACTTGTTCCTAATTCTGTCTTGTCTAGTCTTGCTACATATCTACCTTAGCATCCTCATCTCAGCCACACTCATCTTAACTACATGTTGTTTCTTTGTTGCCCAACATTACGTCCCATACAACATCATTGGTCTAATAGCCGTTCTATAGAACTTACATTTTAGTCTAGTGGGTATTCGTTTATCGCATTGTACCCCAGACGCATTTCTCCACTTACACCATCCTGCCTTAATCCTATGGGCCACATCCGCATCAATCTCTCCCGCTGTTGTGATAATCGACCCTAAATAACGAAAATGTTCACTCTTAGGTAGTTCTTGGTTCTCAATATTCACTTCTTCTCTGCTTTCATTGTTACTGTTACTAAATTTACACTCCATATACTCTGTCTTAGTTCTGCTTATCCGGAATCCTTTAGATTCAAGAGCTTTTTTCCAAATCTCTAACTTTGTGTTAACTCCTTCTCTAGTCTCATCCACTAGCACAATATCGTCTGCAAAAAGCATACACCATGGCACGTTATCCTGAATATTTCTCGTCAATTCATCCATAACTAAAGCAAAAAGATAAACACTTGGGTAGATTCTTGGTGTAAATCTACAGTGATAGGAAATTCATTTGTCTCTCTAGCAGGCGATCTAATAGTGGTCACCACCCCTTCATACATGTCACTAATCACATCAATGTAACATTTTGTCACCCCTTTCTTCTCTAACACCCACCATATTATATCTCGAGACACTCTATCATATGCTTTCTCAAGATCGATAAACACTATATGAATGTCTCTTTTCTTTTCTCTATATTTTCTATTATTCTCATCAAAAGATAGATCACTTCTATTGTTGACCTGCCAGGCATAAACCAAAATTGATTCTCTGACACCTCTGTTATATCTCGCAATCAGCGTTCCATCATCCTCTCGCACACTTTCATTATATGACACATTAGTTTGATTCCTCTATAGTTGTTGTAATTCTAGACATCTCCTTTATTCTTATAGATTGATACTAAAATACTCTTCCTCTACTCATCTGGCATACTTCTAGTCAACAAAATTTTGTTAAATAACCTAGTCAACCAATCAACCCCTTTTTTACCCAAACACTTCCAAGCTTCAATAGGGATATCATCGGGCCTTAAAGCCTTATTTGATTTCATCTTCTTAAGTACAATCTCCACTTCAAAGTTCATAATCCTGCGATAGAACCTATAGTCTTGGTTTATCGTATTACTGGCTATTTTTTCCCTTATTGTCATACCTCCATGTTCCTCATTTAATAGTTTCTCAAAATAGTTCTTTCTTCATCCTTCACCAATACCGCAGAATCCTCACTCTTGATGCACTTAACTTGATTAAAATCTCTTATTTTCCTCTCTCGTATCTTAACAAGTTTGTATACTCTCTTCTCTCCTTCCTTACTATCTAGTCTAGTGTATAAGTCATCATAAGCTTTCAATTTAGAATCTCTCATTACTTTCTTGACTTGTTATTAGCCAATCTATAGCTCTTAAGAATTTCCTCAGTTCTATCTTTCTGTACTTTTTAAAACACTCTTTTTTTGCCTTAATTACAGCTTAAACCTCTTTCCTCCACCGCCAAATTTTCCTAGAGTTAGGTCCCGTTTCTTTCGATTCTCTAAGCACCTCTCTTGAGATTCTCCTCATACAATTGGCCATCGAGTTCCACATAGTGTTAGCATCATCTTCCAAATCCCAAGTACCTTTCTTATCCATTCTATTCTTAAATGTTTATAATATAATTAAATAAAAATATAAAATAAATAATAGTTAAGAATTGATTTAAAATATAATTAAATTAAAATTAGATTAATATGTTAGAAATTACAATAAATAATTAATAATTTAGGAATAATTGTGATCTAAAATATAATTAAATTAAAAAAATAAAAAGTTAAGAATTACAATAAATAATTAAGAATCTATTATGAATTGTGATTTAATTGAATTAATATTAAACATTATAAATTATGTGTACTAGAGAGATATAGGAAAAAAACAAAAAAAGTATAGAATTTAAAGGTATTACACTCATTTCACATTTATAATTAACGGTGCTAACGGTTGCACTTAGTTTACAATTACATAGGAGCTTTCTAACTATATTTGAACCATAGAAGGGTAAAGTGCTATGGCTTCAAACTACAAGAGAGAAATGAATTTTGCCTTTTTTTTTTTTACATAACTTATTTAGGCTGCTTATTTTTATAGAGAACTTACGTATAAGTCTTAATAAGTGGATTTATTATCCAATAAGTCCTATAATAATTAATGACATTTTTTATCAAACGCTATTAAAAAAATCACTAATTATTTAGCAATGGTTTAAAAAATTTATCACAAAAAAATCACTAATTATAAATTTTAGTGACGATTTAAAAAAATCATCACAAAAGAATTACTAATTTTCAATTTTTAGTGACAGTTTAAAAAATTTGTCACGAAAAAAATTATTAATTATAAATTTTAGTGACAATTTATAAAAATCATAATAAAAAAAAGTCTCTAATTATCAATTTTTAACGACATGCAAAAAACTACAAAATTATTTTTAATGACGATTTTACTAAGACTTATTTTCAATAGTACTTGATGAGAATTAAATCCAACTATTAAAACCTATTAATAATTTAATCTATTTTTATTTTGAGAATTTATGTCAGATTATTTGATACAACTTATTACAACTTATTAAGTAAAAATAGCTTGAATAACTTAAAAAAAAAAAACTAATCATCTTAAAAAATTGAGAAACTGATGCTTTTAACTTCTACTTTTCAATCATTAATTTTCAACTTGAAAAAAATTGCACCTAACCAGTCTTTTGCCTAGCCAACATGTACTAATAAATCAGCAGAAATTGCCACTTTGGTTGAACAGGACAAACGGTTTTGGCTCACCCAGCCCCTACCAGAAAAGCAGTATCAAAACCCAGAAATTGTCATGACAGAACCCTAAAAACCTTCAAGCTCTCCAAAATATAGAGTGAACTTCATGTTCATCGATGCACTTGCACTTTCTACAACTCTTACAAGTAGTACAGAAGCATGTGATACAAATGTAGAGCCATGTCAAAGCTCTACCCATTCCACATTTCAGCCCCAATTAAACAAACACACTCACTGTTTGACGTCAGTGAGCTTTTACCCTAGGCCTACTAGCTGAAAAGCACCTGCCCAGGCAAATGCAAATCACCTAGGAGACTCTCAGTTCACTCTTAAGAATTAACAATATGATCATTAAGATATGACCATCCTACAAACATCAACTAGTAGACAAGGCATTGTCGCCATTCAACCTTCATAATCCTGAAAAACAAAATCAGGGAAAACAGGTTCCATAGTTTAACAGTGCCAGAGGAACTACCGTGGCATTTTTAGTCCATTTTAGTAAGGAATGCAATTTGATAAAGTGATCCATGTCATTCAACAGAACAAGAAGCAAATACCCACAAAACTGAGTCATGCCAAGGACGAGATTAACCAAGAAGCAAGAATAAAAAAATAATGACCAAAAAACAGAATCGTGCTAAATTTATTCCAGAAAAATAAAATTCAGAGTATGCTATTGTTACTGACCAAAAAACGAGGAGCTGCAGTCAGATCCTTTGAAATTGCTCAGAAGCAAAACAATTCCGTAGTTTTTCAAACCAATCTGCAAAAATGGATGTCTATGCTGATACCTTCAAATGTTATTCGCACGTACTTGCACTTCACAATAAATTACATAAACCATAGAGCCATCTAAATTGAGATTCTCATAGAAGAAACCAAGTTCTCAAATGGCCCCAAAAAATTCAAATATACCCAAACTGACAGGCTTCCTATGCTAACTCAATGTTGATGAACAGCAAACAAGGGCAAGAATGACTCTGAATCCTATAATGGTGAAGAGAAGCTAAACTGCACACCAGTCTTCCCACGGTCATGCTCAAGTTGTTTCAGTATGTAACAGTAGTTTACCTGAAAACAAAATCAAGCCATCGGTGAGGTTACTTGGGATTAATTGGGGCACAAAAATCTCCAAACAAAAATAGGAAAGTTCAAAAGTTCTCCAGGACGTTCCTAGCAACATTTGACCTGTAGTTCCTCAAACAAATGCTGCAGTAGATTGCATAAGACAATCTATCACAGTAAATTGGATTATAGATGGAAAACTAGAGTTTTAAAAACTCATTGCTCCTTTAATTGGAGATATAGAATGTGTAGTATAGCTCTTGGCCACACTACATATTCTGACAAGGGTACATTACTGTCAAAATAATTACAAGAATTATAACCAGTTATTATGAAAGTAGAAAGAAATTGTTGAAATTGCGACATGGCTTTATAACCATCTAACTTTCTTTCCAAAGAAAAAAGAAAAATAAAAAAGCAACACCTATAGGTTGTGTTGGGATCTTGGACTTCAGGAGGGTTTTATGAAAAGAAAATGAAAGGAAAGGAAAAAGTAAATAAATTAGAAGGGTAAATTAAAACATTAATCCATGTAGTTTACGCAAAATGTCACTTTAGTCTCCATAATTTCAATTTGAACAATTTAAAACTCTACACTTCCAATTTTGTTGCAATGTGATCCTTCCGTCACTTACCATTAGAATCTGGAACGATAAAAGGCCATGTACAAAACTAGAGGGACCAAAGTGGAATTCAAAACAAATAACACCAGTGGTCCCTATAGTTTGTTTTGAATTCCTCTTTGCTCCCTCTAGTTTTGATTTTGATTTTTATTTTTTTCCCCTGCTGTCACCGTTGTTGTTTATCTTGGTCATGGAGGCCTTTAGTAGGTTGTTAACTAGGGTGGTGCATGAAGATTTGTTGGAGGGATTTACTGTCGATTCTTCAATTGGGGCTGCTATTGGTGTGTCTTATTTATTGTATGCGGATGATGTCTGGTTTTTTGTGATGTGGCAATGGAGGTATTTGCGGTGTGTCTTGCTTTGCTTTGAGGCGATGTTAGTTAGAGTTGATTCTGGTGGGGAAGTTGGTAGGTTGCCGGTGTTAGCGGTGGTTTTGGGATGTAAAGTACTGGCCTTGCCTGTGTCTTGTGTTTGCCGTTGGGTGATAGCTTCAAGGCAAAAAAGGGTGTGGGAAGGGGTAGTGGAGCGGGTATAACGTCATTTGGCGGGGTGGGAAGGTTGACTTTGATCAAGAGTGTATTGAGCAGTATTTCGACCTACTTTATGTCATTACATATTATTCTTGTTTCTGTGGCGTGACGTTTGGAGAAACTTCAGAGGGGTTTCCTGTGAAGGGGAGGAGTTCCAATATCACTTGGTTGATTGGGGGTGGATTTGTCACCCTAAGGAGGTGGGTGGTTTGAGGGTGCGAAGTTTGGTGACTTTTAATAGGGCGTTGATAGGGAAATGGTTTTGGAGGTTTCCTTGGGAGCAAGATCATTTATGGCGTAAGGGGTTGCTACCAAGTTTGAGGTGGATAGGATGTGATTGGGTCTCATGGTTGGGGCTTATGGAAGGGGATTTGGTTAAGGAGGGAGGAGTTTTGAGATAGGGTGAATTTTTAGGTGGGGACAGGGGAGAAGGTATGGTTTTGGAGGGATAAGTAGTGTGAAGATGTTGTGTTGGAGGTGCACTTCCCTTTAATCTTTAGTATTGTTATGGATTGGGAGGCCACTATTGCATCTTGTCTGGGGCATGGGGATGTGGTGATTTGGGATATTCAGCTGCGGCACCAAGTTCAAGATTGGAAGGTTAGCTAGTTGGGGGAGTTGTTCAGTTTCTTGTATGGGTTGGGGATTACGGTTACGGGGGAAGATGTACTAGGTTGGAATGTTTCGGGTGCCAAAGACAGTTTTCTATCTCGTCGTTTTATCGGAGTTTGGTGGGGGAGGTGACGGGGTCCTTCCTTGAAGGAGTATCTGGGTACCAAGAGTTCCTTCTAAGGTGGTTTTCTTCTAATGGACGGCTATTTTAGGACAGAATCTTACTATTGATAACTTGGTCTGTCGAGGGCATGTGCTTGTGAATCGATGTGTGTTGTACTCATGCAGAATATGTGGATCATTTGTTTTTTCATTGTTCAGTAACTTCGCAGCTTTGGGGGCTTATTTGTTCTACTTTTGGGATTGATTGGGTGCAGCCGAGTGAGGTTTTGGAGATGTTATGGAGTTGGAAAGGGGGCTAGGGTTGGGCGTCAACAACAACGGGTTTGGTCGTCGGTGCGATTTTGTTTGATGTGATTAGTTTGGTTGGAGCGGAATCAGCATACATTCCAAGAAATTCATCATTGTGTGTCATAGCTCGAGAATCGGTTATTAGTTACTATGTGTGGTTGGTTGGAGAGAAAGGTGAATCTGGATTTATTTGTTTTCTTAGAATTTTTGGATGATGTTATTGATCTATGAAGCACAGATACTTCAAAAGGGTGACGTATCCGTATCGGATACCGATACTCCTCGGATACTCGCGGATACGTATCGGATATTTCTTAATTAATTTTTTATTAATTTTAAAGTATCGGATACTTAATTTTGAAATATCGGATACTCGAAGTTACATATTACTTATAATATTTTGTTTAGTTCTTTGATAAGAGGAATATAGTGAGAGTTAAAGTAATAGAATTTGTCAAATTGATGTATCCTTGTTGTCTCTCTCACTTCTCTCTCGCTTTCTCACTCTCTCACGTTTCTTCTCTCTGCTCTCATTCTTTTTTTGGTGTTAGCATGTAAGGATGATGTTTAATTTGCATTTTTTTTTACTTTTAGTTTGGATGTTTTATGAATATTTGAGCACTTTTAGGTTAATAGGAATCCCTCTCTTTATTTATTAATTTACTTTAAGTTTTATTTTCATGCATATTACATTATCAAAATTATAAAAAAAAAAATTTTACGAATGTATCCCCGCTGTACCCGTATCATACTTTTTCAAATTTTGACATATCGCCATATCTACATCCCCATATCACCATATCCGTATCCGTGCTTCCTAGGCTATCATTGATGACTTAAAAAAGTATATTTGCTGAAATTTTTATTTAAGAATGGTTTTTTGGCTTTAGCTAAGGTATTGTGATATTCACTGATGAAGGGGAACAAGTTGAAGCTATTGACCTTGAAGACTCATAGTTTTATAGGAATCTTTCTTCTTTATCAAGTTGTCTTTTGCTTTAGGTTTTATTTTTATGCATACTGCATACTAAAAATTGTTAAAATAATATTTTTTACGAACGTATCCCCGCCGTACCCGTATCCTAATTTTTCAAATTTTGTCGTATCGCCGTATCCCGTATCTGTATCCGTGCTTCCTAGTTATTGTTTAGGAGTATCTACCCATTTTTGGTTTTTGTATTCTTTTGTATTGTCTTGAACTTGATGCCTTTTCAATAAAGCCTAATTATTTATCAAATTGTTCAAATTGAAACTAGGAGAACCAAAGTGAAACTTCGCTCAAACTACAGGTACCAATGGCGGAACCTAATTTTTTTATATATTTTATTTGTTCACTTTTCCCTTCCTTTTTTACTTTCCCTCCACAAATCCAATATTCAAACACACGTTTAAGCTTCTTCCAAGGACACACAAGGTCCTTGGGCTGTAGAGTCAATATGAAATATATTGGGAAAAAATTAGAAATATTCAAAACGTTGTGACATCAGAATTTCTTTTCCAATCCTATAATCCAGCC
This sequence comes from Camellia japonica, assembly GCA_030407325.1. Lineage (NCBI taxonomy): Eukaryota > Viridiplantae > Streptophyta > Magnoliopsida > Ericales > Theaceae > Camellia > Camellia japonica. The sequence goes on from JAPPVO010000031.1 coordinate 104,621,813, forward strand.
CCAAGGCTCTGTTTAACTGTCACGAATATCATTTAGGAACGTAGTTTATGAGAAAAAGTACGAAAATAAATAAATAAAATATAAAAGAATCATGTTTCCATCAACCCTTTGGTTTACAAGAAAGTTTGTAGGAAACTTATTATTATTTTTAGTTTACAAGAAAGTCCATAGGAAAATTAGTTTTAAAGCCTGTACACTTCTAAGATGATGACGTATCTGTGTTAGACACCGACACTCTTTGGAGACTTCCTGACACGTGTCCAACACTCGCCAAAATGTGTCATACTTTTTAATTTTTTTTAAAGACCTGGACACTTGGAGGACACACGTGTCTATTGCTAAAGCATATATGTCTATTAATTAGAAACGGATGAAACTAATTATAAGTTTGAAAAAAAAACTTAAGATACAATAATAAAAGAAAAACCATATAAATTTATAGGAATTAATGTCATATCGCGTTTTTTTATTATCTTTGAATGATATATTCATATATATATATATGACATATAATAAATATATAAAATTATATATTTCACGCGTGCCTTCCACGTGTCATGTCCTGCATCTTAAAAAGATTAGCGTGTTGGCGTATCCGTGTCCGTATTGTGTGGCGTGTCCGTGTTTCTTAGGTTTTAACTTTCCTATAAAGCATGATCCTTTTTTTTTTTTTTTTTTTTTCTTTTTAAGAGAATATTTTCATAAAAATAAATAAATTAATAAATAAATAAATGTAGTGGGACCAACACTTTCTTACAACAATTAAATGAACATATTAAGCGAATGAAAACAGTTTTTGTTTTATTTTTTATTTCCTGTCCCATCATAGGGGTTCCATGCTGCTCAGTTTGATATACAGATTCCAGGGCAGAAACTAACCTCCATGCGAAATAGTTTAGTGGGTACAATGATCCCACACCCTGCGGAGCTTCGGAAAGACTCACGGAATTTCTGGAAAGCAAAATCTCGGTATGCATTCTCTGTTAATTTGCTAAGGTTCCCAACACAAGCAAAAAAATGTCCATGGATACCAGCTTCTCGGAACACCCTCAATGGAAGATCGAAAGAAAGGTCTGCGAAAGCAGTAAGAGCAAGATCTCCTCCAAGAAAATCCCTTCCCAAATCAGTGTCACAACTTTCATCATTGGACTTTCCTCTAATTTGCCGCCTTGGTTCAGTAGGGCCCAGTCCCCTAGTCTTAAAACCCAACAGGGTCGTCGGGCCTCCCAAAGTGCAAACTGGAGAAGAATTGCCACCCAAGAAGAATCTCTCAGGTATGGGTGAAGGCAGGTTCAAGAACCCATTACCCCATGGAAAAATAACACCACAGGAGACCCCAAAGTTCAATGCAGCATGATAAAAACCCAAGGGAAAAGCGTAACGAATATCAAACTCCTGTTTCAAAAACCCAGAACATATTAAAATAAACAAAGTTTGTTTAGCAGCAGCTACATAGACATAGATGGGCATGAATATAACATGGCTACATCAGGTGGCCAATGTCATCAAAGTTTTCAAATGCTTTATTGAGGCTCGCCTCGAGGCCAAGGTAAACGCATCAAGGCTTTGATTTTTAGGCTATTCTCCCTAAAAGCTTGTGCATCACAATATGAGGCATGCACCTTAGGTGTGCCTTGTATGCCTTTTGAGCATAAGCCTATGACGAGTACGCATATGAAGAGGTTGTCTTAGACTCTTGTTAAACTTAGTCTAGTAGATAGTTTAAACATCCAAAAAGCCCAAAATAAAAACAAAAAAAAAAAACCATTTTGTGACTATATTCTATAGAAAAATTAAGTAAATGAACAATGAACAAAAAATACAAAGTTAATGCTCAAGTGAAAAGCTCAATCACTGAAATTAAGATTGTCAATTTCAATTTCAATGAAGGCAAGTTTCATAATCTGCAGTGAAATGTTCGATGCCATAAGGAGAAAAGTATTTATATCTTCATATTTAATTTATATTTGTTTTTTCACTATTTTAAAATATTTAATTTATTTACTAAATATTAAAATTTAAAATTTGAAATGCTTATGCCTCAACGCCTTAAGGCTTACGCCTTGCCTCATGAGGGGTAAAATGCCGAGAGTTCTGCATTCGCCTTTAAAACTTTGAATGTCAACAAACTTTTTTTTTTAACGGGATTGTTTGAGATGATCTAAATAAGCATACTTTTTGACTTTTTACGAAGAGATGCAGAAAAGTAAAGAGGTGATGTGACCCAAATAAATGCACTTATTTAGTTTATGTCAAATAGTGAGTATCAGATGGCCAACATCATCATATTGAGTAAAATGCGTCAATAAATGGCAAAGGATCTTGATTACAGTTCTTGTTGGTCAACCAACAAAATTAAATTACAAATATATATTTGATAAATACAAAGCTACATCTAAAATTATTAACAAGCTTGAGAACCATAGCAACAAAACAACAAAGTTAGCCAACTATAATAATTAAAAAGGTAAATTACACTTGCACCCCCTGAGGTTTGGGTTTAATACATATTATCCCCTAACGTTTGGGAAATTACACTAACCCCCACTGTCATTGTAATTATTTAGACAGAATGAAAACATTAAACTCATACACTCTCTCTTCTCTTGCTTTGCTTTACTTCTCTATTGTTGTTTTTTTTTTTTTTTTTCCTTTTCTTTGCTCTTACTTTTTTTTTTTTTTCTAATGTAATTTACTCTGTTTTTCTACTACGAGTTGTTACTTTTTATATAACCAGGAGGTTTGTGAAATGAAACTATTAACCATAAGGGTGGGAATGTAATTTCCAGAACGTCAGGGGGTGGGATGTAATTGAACCAAATCTCAAGGGGTGTCAGTGTAATTTACCCTAATTAAAAAACAAAGAATAATGTCCATAAAACTTGGGGAATTGTAACCAACAAGATTAAATGACTCGATATATTTTTATCATATAAAGCAGAGACCAGTCAAAAGCCCCCTAGAGTAGGTTGTTGCTACAAGCCACAATGCTATCAGCAAAACACAAATCTAGGATTTCCCAACAAAGATGTCAAAGTCAAACTCTTTGAGTTAAAGAAGAAAAGAATCAACACTAACCACTACTGACAACTTTGTGCAGAAAGACAACGTATTGAGTGAGTTATTTTGTATGATTTCACTACCGTCTTCAGTAATCAGGCAAATCTTATGTTAATAGGCTATTAGGCTGTGAAAAGCTCATCCTCTTTTTTAGTAATAATAATAATAACAAGGACTAATCATTATGTAGTGACACTTAAGGTCTCAGCATAACCCCACCCCCACCAAAAAAATAAATAAATAAAAGAAAGAAAGAAAAACAGAGAAGGGCTGTGAAATCAAAATTAAATTCGTACTCTACAAATTTTGGTTATTTCAGCCTTTTTCAATGATACATAAAAGAACAGAAAACCACAATGCCAAACTACAAGATTCTTCACCCCCACTCTTAAGAATCGCTAATATCCATTAAAAACATAAATCCAAGTCCAAAAAGATGTATAATTAAAACCTGTACTCCAATTACCTGTGGCTCACTGCCCACGTTCCCACCATTTGACTATATCTACGACCATATCTTTATCAGAATCATACATTCTCACCTCTTCTCTCACTGTCTTGACTTGTGCTTTCTTGACCTTCCTGTTGTCCATGAAGTACTTTCAAACACCTCAAACAGATCCTCCCAGTCAGTGTATTAGCCTATAATCTACACAAGTAAACCATCTAAGACGAGGTTCCCTCATCTTATCCATATACTTGGTGCTCCCTTTCAATCTCACAAGGATTTTTAGTAATCCTTCTGTCTTTTCTTTTTGTTTCTTACAAATGTAATCCCTAGTAGTAAACAAAATGAATCACCAGTCCTCAAAGCACACTGCACGCAGGAATGAGTAAGAACTTTTTTATGTATAAATATGCTCTTTTTTCTTTATGAAGACTTAGGTAGATTCCAATTAAACCTACATTACACGGACTCTTTGGATTTTCGAAGGTACCCGTGTCAACACAACAAAAGTGCTAGTGCAAGATACAGCTGGGATACGGCTCGTCACAAACGGATACGGCAGAAAAAATGAGAGAGGAGAGAGCAAGAGAGAACTTGGTTGCCATTCGAAAGGGTGAAGACATCGATCTGGTCGCTGGCTTCGATTCTCTCTCTCTCTATAAGTCATATATAATATAAATTACTATTTTATTTATATATATATAAAATATATCATCTATTTTTAAAAATATATATAATAAAATCATATATAATACGGCAGAAAAAATGAGAGACGAGAGAGCAAGAGAGAACTTGGTTGCCATTCGAAAGGTTGAAGACATCGATTTGGTCGCCAGCTTCTCTCTCTCTCTCTCTCTCTCTCTCTGGTCGCCATTCGAAAGGGTGCAGACATCGATCTGGTCGCCGACTTCGATCCCTCTGGTTGCTGGCTTCGATTCTCTCTTTCTCTCTATAAATCATATATAATATAAATTACTATTTTATTTATATATATATATAAAATATATCATCTATTTTTAAAAATATATATAATAAAATCATATACAATATAAATTATTTTATGCCTAAAATAATTTTTATATGTTATATTTTAGTGGGATGCCTAAAAAATAAATAATATTTTTTTAACACATCCATGTTGAACCATATCCACGTACCCGTGTCTAGTTTTTGGGTACTTTTTAGACGTACCTGCATATCCCTCATTTAGAGGTTTGTTGAGTCCAATCTCTAGATATATACCCGCACCCGACACTCATACCCGAGTCCATGTAACGTATAATTAAACTGGTATCTGTAATTAAGCATTTCTGATACATTGGCAAATTGAAAATGCAGCATCTTCATATTTGATGCATAGCTGATAATTTGAACAGGATTAAAGCATATGCTTTTCTCCATTGACACAAGCAAATAGGCTATACAAGGTTTAAGGATACAAGCTATACAGTGTAGACAGATGGGAATTCACACTACAGTAGAATTTTGCTGGCCAACCCCATAGAAATATATAGCTTAAAAAAGTGCTCAAGTAAGATTTCAAAGCATCAGGTACAACCATACAAGGCAAGGAAGACTTCCAATAGAGTGACTTGGCTGCCAACTTCACAATGAAAGGTGTCCTAATGAACAAAAATTCTCTTAAATGTTCATCATCATTATCGTTTTTTTGCGACATAAAAGTGAAATATGTAATGAACTCAAGATTTGACCTACTGTTATCAGAAAATGCTAAGACCCTAGTGACTTACATTTTGGAACACATTCTGAAACATGGTACACTTTCGTTCCAAAATAGTGAATTTAGAGCGATCCCATAATTTTTCTTTCTTTTTTTTCATTGAAAGTTTTCCTTTATGCTGTGTTTGGTTAGGGGATTTGGGAAGGGATTTGGAAAAGGAAAGGGAAAAGGTGTGTAAAACTAAGTGAAATATAGGCATGTTTTATTCATATTTCACCTACCTTTTCCATTTCCCTTCCCAAATCCCTCCTAAAATCCCCCAACCAAACACAGCATAAAAGGGAAAAACTCAAATATAATGAACTAAAATCTAAATGGAGTGGATTTTAGATTGACAAAATGCAAAATAGGTCATAATGCTCATAGAACTATGTTGTTGAACGATTAATTTGAATAAAAGTACATCAAAATATATTGGATGTCAAATTAAGAAGTCTACCCCTATGTATGGCTACAAATGAACAGAGTCGTTCGTAAACAGGTTTGAGCTCAGCTCAGTAAGGACTCGTCCGAACTCGGTTCAAGCTCGTTAAAATATTATTAAACAAGTCCAAATATACTAAAGCTCAGCTCGTTAGCTAGGCTCGTTTAACATTTATTTAAATAATAAAATAAATATATTATTTATATATTAAATAATATAAAAAATATGTATAAAAATAGGATAAATATGTTATTTATATATTTAAATAATGTAAATGTAAATAATAGCTAAATTTATATATAATGCATTTTATATAATAGTGGTGGTATATATTATTTTAATAAGATATTAACTTTTTTTTTAGTATGTTTATATATATTGTATATATAATTGTATAATCAATGTTTCAATTGTAACTTTAGCCTCATACGCAAATATAAATTTATAATTTCTTTAGCTAGTGAGCAAGCTCAAGCTCGAGTGAAGCTTAAGCTAACTCGGCTCGAGCTCGAGTGACACCTGAGCCAACTCGGCTCGAGCTTTGGTTCGTTAAATTTTTATTGAGCTCAAACTTGTTAAAATCTTAATAAACAAGTCCAAACATACTAAAACTTGGCTCAACTCGTTTGCAGCCCTACCCCTATCGTACCACATTTTAGAGCATGTGGTGTACCACGTTTCCGTTCCCGATCCCATTCTTGTTCCTCGTACTAGCACAATCCATGTTCCAGGTAACATAATTTCACCACTGGCCACATACGACAAGCTGTATATGGTTTGTCCCTCAACCTTCAAGTAAGTGACTCAAACCACCTTGCGTCTAGTTGATCAAAAGAAAAAACACTCAAAACTTTCACTCCGTTTGTTGTGGTAGAAAACATTTCCAAAGGATAACACTTTCTATGGAAATTTTTTCCATAAAATGTTTAGTTACATCCTTAAAACTAACATACTAATGGTTGGATTAGTTGTGGGGGCGGTAGGGGTAGTGGTAGTGTAGTGGCGGTGGTGGAGTGGAGGTAGCAGTGACAGTTATGTGGTGGTGGAGGAGGTGCAGCGGTGATGATGTGCTGGTTGTATGGTGGTGGAGGTAGTAGTGTGGTGGCATAACCATAGTGGTAAGGTAAGAGTTTAATTTGTAAAACATTTTCCATTTTTTAAAAGTGGAAAACATTTACCACCAAATAGGCTTGTTTTTCATCGACCACAAAAACATTTTTCATTGACTTCTTCCGTTGTACCAAACACCAGAAACAAACTGAGCATTCAAGAAAATTCTTGGTTCCATATTTCACTAGAAACAAACTTTCTCTAATTCTAACGGAGTTCAAGATATTGCTAATTCTAACTCAAAATGAAAGCCAACAAATTCAAGTGACTAGGGCTTAAAATTTGAAGAGCTTGTGAGCTTGTGACTAGAGAACTACAGATCTGAGGATGCCTCCACCTTGCATATCCTGAAGAATCAGCCTACCAAGATCCACATACAGATTCTCTATGATTTCAAGTAGGGTGCTCTAACAACAATGCCAAAGCAAAGGAATACACACCCAAAACAACTCAAATAAAGAAATGTGAAAGGTGTTTGTTCAATTCATCTTAGCTAGTCCCAAAAGTATGAATCAGTTCTACTGACAAATTCAAGGAACGAAATAGGGTATGCTATCCTCCAAAATTTTTAAAAGAAAAATCAAATATATTAATTTTTGGGGTGTGCTTTATGAATGAATCTCTTTGACGTGAATCTTAGTAAGGTCGCCATGCCATATTGGATACAAAGTTAGTTCTGTAGAACTTCAAATGATTAAAAATATTTTGTTGGGGTATATTTTCAAACAAAGAAATCAAAGCAAATGATGCCTGGTGCTTTTTTAATGTTTTTAACGGCCAAGCATCACAGATTGAAACAGCAAACCATTCAAGACATGTACTTGAGCCCCTCGTCATATGTGTTTCAACTAAGTTACTTGTATCAATTCATATGGTAAATGCTACTTGTACTCCACGTCTAATCCACAAAGGCAAGGGCAGTTCCAAGAAAAATGAAAAATGAAGTCCTAAATGTTTCAAATGTTGAATGGCATGCTCCTGTTTTTGCTAAGTAATTGTTTCAGTCTAACCATTTGGATTACTTCAATTTAATCAATGATTTGAAACATAAGAACTCAAATTCCCTTCCTCACTTGAAAGACAATAACCCCCAAGGACCAAGGGCACAAAAATATTTCTATTAAAATTTTGAAAATAAAGTGAAGTAAATAGGTCTTGTTTGTTAAATCTCAGTCTTAGTCTATGCATAAATCAATCATTCATGCCAAATTAATTTAGTCAAGCTCCACAGATTCAAGATCATGATTTTTTTTTTAAAAAAAAAAAAAACCATTATAGACATAACAATGTTTATATCAAACATTATTTTATTTTTTATTTTTTTTTGGTGTGTGTGTGTGTGTGGATAAGTATATCAAACATTATACAATGGAGAGGCAGTGATGACAGATATTACAACATGACAATGTAATATTCCAATAAACTCTGAGTGATGGGATCACATTAACTAAGTCGACAAGATCAAACAGGTCAGCAAACAAGATAGAGTCAATACCCAAACATCCATTTGGACCTAGTCAATGCTAAACATGAAAAATATTATAATATAAATATAAAATAAAGGAAATAGAAAGTTAATTTACAACTTTATACTAAGATTGTGTTTGGTTCACTGGAATAAAGTGGAATAGAATGATAATTTCATTAGAATGTCTATTGTCACGTTTGGTTCACTAAAAAAATGCATTGTAAATGTAATCGTCATTGGGATAGGTCATTCCATAAGAAGGCTGAGAAATGACCATTCCAAACACTATATGAAGGTCTTAATTTAACAACAACAACAACAACAACAATAACAATACTAATATTAATAATAAAAAATTAAACCAGGGAGCATCATATAAGTTGATGAAAAGTAAAACAGATAGCTGGAAAATAATAATTCAACAAGTGCAGAGGAAACAAAAAGCAAAGGCACTCTAAGGTACTAAACCTGGCGCAAAAATCGTAAGCTCCGATAATCAGGTACAAGACCACTGATTTGAGAAGTAGAAACAAAAAGCATATCCTCGAGTTGGTCTCAAATGTGAGTTTCTCGTGTCAATCTTAAATGTGTATTTTAGAGAAGAGAGTAAACCATGTCCAAGCTGCCTCCTTATTGACGTAGATGCCATTTGTGACGGATCTGTTAAGGTACGCCAAGAAAGATTGTATGCCAAATCATGATTCCTGGATGATAATAGGCCAAGAGAGAGGCCCAATGCTCGCTCTTTGTAAGAAGAAAACTTTAGCCAATCTTGGGAAAGCCGAGTTACTTGAGCCAGCATGGGAGTTGCCAATCTCTTGAATCTAGGCAAGGACACACCAGCACTAACCTCTGACATTTGGTCCCAGCCATAAGCCAAAGAACCATCCCAAAGGTCTCCAAATCCAAACAAGTTCTTCAGCTTGAGTGATCCTTCAAGTGACCAAGATCTAGCCTATGAAAGCATTTTACTACATCAAAAAACATACACACATTGCAAATGTAAATCATGTAGCATATTCAGAGCCACCTAGCAATTTCAGTACGGCCTTTTGAAGAAAAACATATGCAAAGAATCAAGGATAACAAAAATTGATCAAAGGTAATATGCTGCTTTATTTAGAATTGCCAGGGTAAGATAGAGCATACATGTCTATACTTTTTGGCTGGATGTGAAGAAGCTAGAATGTGTTCTTCAGCATAATCAAGTATCTAGGCAATTGTTGGTGATTTGGCTTCCATAGACAAGGCCCTTTTCCAAATAGCCAAAAGGCAATAAAACATCTTTATGACCTCCAAGACGAGTAATAGTTTACATTCAAAAATTGTGCATATGCATTATGACCCAAAATCTTATGCCCACAGTAGTTATAGCATATTAGAGGGGATAAAAAGGCAGCATCACAACCAATATCATGAATCTTTACTCAATAGAAAGTAAAGTAAATGCCAAAAACATGTAGGTGACTGCCACTGTTATGCCTTAAAATAGTAGTGATCAGGTTTCAAACAAGAGTGAGTCCATGAAACTTATCACATTAGACAACTTTGGTTTTCATGTGATCAAGTTTAATGTTCTAAAAAGTCTAGGCGCATCGAGGTGCTAAGGTCTCCTCGACCCTAAGAGCAAGATGAAAGGCGAGGTGCGCACCTCACCAAAACAAGGTGCAAGTTGTAGAAGATAAGCAATATTTTAATATACACAAAATTTTCAACATAAACAAATATTTTTAGAATTTCAATAATCATAAGACACTTAAGGAGCAGCGCAAGAGGAAGAACATATTCTTCGTTGTGGCTAAAGAGCTTCTTAGAGCTTTTATTTGTTGTTGTCAAAATTGGGGCTAATATATTAGTGGAAGCTGTAATCCCGTGTGGTTTCAAGTACAAAAAAACATATCATATTAGTAAAATCAATGATTGCTGTTATTTCTTATTTTTTTAAAACCATAGAATAAAAAACTTAAATAGGATGTACATTACCAAGCATAAGTTGTCGTCTTGTGCCTCACAACAAAATGATCGCCTTAGCGCCTCACCTAAGCCTAGGGGTGAGTAGCGGATATACCAATCCGCCAAAACCGACCGAACCAGACCGAACCAATCCGCCGCATTTTGGACGGATGCTCTATTGGCGGAAGGATGGCGGACTTGAGATTCCTTTGGCTGCAACCGAACCGCCGAACCGCGAGCACCCCTAGTAATTTATAAGACTTTGTGTTTTTAGTTTGTTTAAATATTCTGTTTGTGTTTTCAATTAAAAAAGAGTTTAAATATTTTGTTGAAAAAAAGTTTTCAACTTGAATATCTTTTTTGAATTGAAAAAAATAAACGTATTATTTATCTATATTTTTTGGTTTTTAAATCTATCTCTAAAAATAATAAATAAAAAATATGATATATACTGGTTGGTATTTGTTTTCAAAAACAAATATAGATGTAACAATATAGAAACATACATTCTCTACTACTGCTCTGTTCATAGTTTTAGTGGTTTGAATTATTTTTATATTTTAAGAACCACAGATTGTAATATTTATGTGAATGAGGCATGCTGCAATTGTAGTATGTGGATGAGGCATGCAGTGATTGTGATATTTTAAAATTTCAAACTTTCTTGTTTTGGACGAGGCATGCAGTGATGGTAATATTTTTTTAAGTCATTGACTGTAATACTTTTCTTTTTTTTTTTTTTTTTTTTAAGGAAGTGCACAAGTTAAATTATGTTAAAAATTTATAAAATTTGAAACCGCCAATCCGTTCAATCCACATCCGCCGGATTGACGGATGGATGCGGATTGATTTTCTCCAATCCGCCAATCTGGCGGACGGATGGCGGATTGGAGGTTTCGTGGCCGCAACCGACCCGCGCCCACCCCTACCTAAGCCTTATGCATTGCACATGGCCTCAGCGCCTCGCCTAAGCCTTACGCATTGCACGTCGCCAAACAGGATAGGCAACATCGACTACAACATGTGAGCGCTACATCATCACAAATACTAGGCCAGTTCTCACTCTAAGCATCTTTCTACTTGCCAGGCTAGTTCTCACCCTTTTTCACACTCAAATGTTTCATGCATCTATGCTTATATTAACACAATTTGTTGACTCCTTATAAATGAAGAAATCTTGTTAAGAGTTGTTCAAAAACATGTTGGACTGATGTCTTCCCAAGATGATGACAACAACAATCACAAGAGATAATGGTATGACTCGCCTTAAGACCCAGACATCTTCAGTAGTTCATCAAATAACACAAAACCCTTGCAAAAGGTGGCCAATACATCCACTACAAGTTGCCAAGAAAAAATTTCTAACCTAGTACAAGGACCATCTCAAGGTTCTAAACTTGCCTACAACCTCAACGACACGCTCTAGCCTCAACCATTGTCCAACAAATCCGGTCACTCCAAGCAGAGACTAAGATCATATCAACAAAATGCGATCGAGAAAGAATAAAGTGCCAATTAGCATGTAAGCCCTAAACTTGCTAGGCATTGAGAAGTAAGCCCTAGCTCCACTAGGTATTGTACACATAAGCCCAAGCTTGCTAGGCATTTGGCAAGTAAGCCATAACTCCACTAAGCATTGTACACGTAAGCCCTAGCTTGCTAGGCATTCGGCAAGTAAACCTTAGCTCCACTAGGCATTGTACATGTAAACCCTAGCTTGCTAAGCATTGTACATGTAAGCCCTAGCTTAGTCTCTCTGGGAATAAGACCTATTTAGACTACACAATCATTAATAAGGATATTCTTCATCAAGTATTAAGGATATTCTTCATCAAGAATCCAAGGTTCGCAGGGCATTTTAGCTAAAGTCCTAGCTTGTCTAGGCACAATTCTTAACACTCAGACATTGCATGAAGACAATCAATTGGAGTGATCTCAAAGACTAGGGGCACATGGTAACAATACTTAGTACCCTCATGTCATTCCAACCAAGCATATGGTCATTTATCAAAACAAGAAGAAGAAGCTTCCATTCCTTCTCACTACTCGAAGAGAATGAAGCTTGGGAGCAAATAAAGAGTGTCAAAAAAATACCAAAGAGTCCTTAGTGGGAATATTCCACAGCATATTGATTAGGGCTTCTAGAAAGACTTGCTCACTAAGGAAAACCCAAATATGTATACACCTACACCCCCAAGAAGAAGGTATGCTGAAATTCTGCACCAAACCACTCTCATTATTCTCCTCCTCTCTCTGAAATATCCTTTCTAACTTAACATCAAAGTGCCTTCCAAGCGACAACCCCCAGTCAAATAGTACTAATGGTGTCCTATTTTGTAGATCCGTGGAGCACCATTCATTTCTTTGTTGAACTCATCATCATCAAGTGTGGGTCAAATTTGTACCCATACACCATTTACTACTTAAGCGAGAAATGAAAACCACCATTGAGGCTAATTCCATTTTGGAAATGAGCAAGTATTGAGTCTTAAAGTCAGTTCATTATAGCTTGTTTCATCTTTAAATGACATTATAAGCAATAAGATTCTCCACTAGATTGTGTTTCGTGGATTATTCCATTTGCCCAAAGTGCATGTCCAACAGATATGACAAGGATAATTTAGATACTTGGATTCTATAACTGTTTATGATGTTTGAAGAAAATAAAAAAATTAAAAAAAATTACTCACATTGATAGTAAAAAAACCATTTCTAGACTCTCACCTAGATGAGAGATTAAAATTTCATATTTTTTCTAAATTTTAATTAATTTCAAATATATTTTTATATAATTCACATCATCTTATCTTAGAATATTATACAATATGCAACAATATTCATGTTCATGACGCGTCCCCACGCCCATATCAAATTTTGGATGCATATCAGATTTAGGTTTGTGAAGCTCTGACGCATGAATAAACACCAGCAACCGACAACCGATACTCATATAACATAGCTACTAGATGCTCTAATTCAGTTTTACAATGATACCCTACATTTTAAAAGCCCTACTTTATATACTATCAGGTCCATGGCATCTAATCCTCTATGTAAAAACTTCAAACAAGCTTAGAAGTAGAACTCCCACATCAAAATCCTATAATCAACTCCCAAATGTCCACTAGGGTTATTCATTCACTCAATAGCAATACATCAATCGTCAAATAACCAATCCCAAATCAAACACAAAACGATTTACCATGGATAAAATATGCAAGTTGACGTGAGAGTGAGAGTGAGAGTGAGAGTGAGAGTGAGAGTGAGAGTACCTCAGGCTTTGAGAAAATTCCAATATCGCCGGTGAGAGGGTTTTTAGTCTCGACAACCTCAACAACGACATTGGTAGTCCCGGGCAACTCGGGGGGGCCCGAATCGAGCGTAATGTTGACGGAATCGAAGATTTCAAGGCGGTGAAGCCGAGCATTAGCGATGCTCGCGGCCTAAAGAAGCTCTTGGACTGTGGTGGCGTTCTTGAGGCCTTCGAGTTCGGCTTCGATGAGGGAGTCCTTGGTCTTCGTGTTTCCCTTGATCAATACGTCGTGGACTCGAAGGGGTACTCTCTCTGTCGATATTCGTCGGAACAGGTTCTCCAGTTTCGCTCTCTCCAAGGGATTTCTCGATTTTTGGGCCACTGGTCCTTCTTCGTCTTCTTCTTCTTCTTCTTCCTCTTTGTCGTCCTCGTCATTCGAGGGTTCTTCGTCCACAGTTGGTGGATGCTCCATTTGATGTTCTTCAGTTGAGACTGCCATGGATATCAATATAATTATATGTATATATTATATATATATAGTAGAGAGCGAGAGAGAGAGAGAGAGAGAGAGGCGTAGGCTGAAGCGGGGGCGGAAGTGAAGGGCGAAGAAGGGAGGGCTTTTCTTATATTAAGCCTATTTTTATCTTAATTTTTATATCAGATTTAGTTTGTACGGAATTCTTAAATTAGGTTAAAATGTTATTATAAATTGCATTTTTACTGTTTAGAGCCCAAAATATAATGAATAGTGAAAGCGCTGTTTCAAACCACGCTTTTAATTAAGAAAGCGTGGTTACAAATCATACTTTTCACATAATTTTTTTTTTTTTAAAAAATGTTATTTAAAATCGCGCTTTTATAAAAAACGCTATTCTAAATAGCGCTTTCACTGTGCATTATTTTTTCTTCAGAAACGCTATTTCGGAATCACGCTTTCACTGTTGATAAATGAAAGCGTTGATTGAAACCACGCTTTTAAAAGTTATATAAAACACCCAAGCCCCCTCATTTGCAATCACATTTTTTACATACGTTTTTTCGTCTCTTGCTCTCTGCTCTCAGACTCTCTACCTCTCGCTTTCGATCTCCCTCTGCTCAGACTCTCTCGCTCTCGATCTCGCTCTGCTCTCAGACTCTCACTGTCGCTCTCGCTCTCCCTCTGCTCTCACTTTCTGTCTCTGGTCTCTCTCTCTCCGTGGTATGGCATCTAGCTCAGATATCATTTGAATTTTATGTATTTATTTATTGTGTTTGTGAAAATATGAATGTGTGGTTGAAAATGTGAATGTGTGTTTGTGAAAATGTGAATATTAGGGTTCTAAATATCAATTATTAAATGTGTTAGGGTTGTAATGTGTTAGGGTTTTATGAGTGTGGTTATGAAATTATGAAATCATAAAATGTTAGGGTTTTGAATTGTGAAATCAAAAATTATGCTTGTGGTTTCAGAAATTAGGGTTTGGAATTTTTTAAAATCAGAAATTAGGGTTTAGAATTTTTTTAAAATCAGAAATCAGGGTTTGGAATTAGGGTTTGGAATTTTGCTTCTGAATCAAAATCAGAAATTATGCTTGTGAATAACTAACCTATATTTGTTGAATTGGAATTATGAAATGTCTATATTTTGCAATGTGAAATCAGAAATTGGAATTTTGAAATTATGCTTGTGAATCAAAATGTCTATATTTTTTGAAATTAGGGTTTGAAATTTTGAATTGTGAATAAATCAACCTATATTTGTTGAATTGGAAATTTTATTTTTTGCTTGTTAAGAGGAATTAAAAGGAAATTAGGGTTTGAAATTAGGGTTTTAAAAGTAATTTTTTTTAATTAAGAATAAAATTAAAAAAATTGAAATTCATATAATTGATAATTGTTAATGTCATATTATGAAATTCATATAATTGAGAATTGAGAATTGAAATTCATATTATGAAATTCATGAATTGAGATATTTATGAGTAACATAACTAAGAGTTTGTTTAAATTGGAATTTGGAATTTTTCATGAACCAAATAACATATGGCCCCATGAGTGTGGACTTTTCACCAATTATCCCTATTTTAAATTGATAATGTTATATATATTAATAAATTTTATTATAAAAAGAATTAACTACTAGTATAACACCTATTACATCATTAAAATAATTCATGCTTTAATTTTAAAAATTTTATTAGTACATGATATATCAATTATTAAGAATAATTTATAAAATTATTAATTTGTATAATGTTTTTCATTTTGTATATGTTATATATGAAATTGATGTGTTAAAGTCAATTTGCTTTAATCATATATACAGTTAGAGTATTCTTTATTTGTTACACATAATTACCAATATACATAGCATGAATTGTTGACTTTATGGTTGTGTATTCAATTTTTTATTCAGTTTCTACATCAATTGGTTGGCATAATTTAGAACTAAGTAGGTAAATTTCATTTTCGATTTGACACTCACCCAAATAATACTGACCTACGAAAATCTGTAAGTCCAATCACTTGTGTAGATATTATGGTACACTGTAAGGAATATTACCTTATTTTGTATTCACCCAAAAAACATTACCTTATTTGGTGAAAATAGCTTTTTACAAAATAAAAATTGATAACAAAAATTATGTTTATCACCCGTTAAAAAAAAAAAATTTTAAAAAGCAACCCAATTTGATATTAACTTTTTTAACTTATAAAAAAGTCAAAAAATCATTAAAAAATAATATCAAACAAGTTTTTAGTCATATTATTTATAAATTAAGAGGTCAGTAAATCAATTTTTACTTAAAGGCAGTGGATGATTAGTGAAAAACATAAACGCACGACTTTCTAAGAGTACCTAATAATTTTTCCTCATTAAAAAAATATCAAACAAACTCTTAGTTATGTTACCCATAAACCGATAATTCATATTATGTTACTCATAAATTGGAATTTTTCCTCATTGAAATTCATACTATGTTCTCTCAAATATTTAATTTTGACTCTATTTTATTCAAAAAATTTTTTTTTTATTGACTTCAAAATAATAAATGAAAAGATCATGTTCTTTGAAAATATTTAATTTTGACTCTATTTTATTCAAAAAATATTTTATTGACTTCAAAATAATAAATGAAAAGATCATGTTCTCTCAAAATATTTAATTTTGACTCTATTTTATTCAAATAAAAATATTTTGGTTTAGTTTCGTTTGGTTTATTTCACTGTATTTGGGGTCAGGCACTCAGAATATGATTAAAAATTCTTAGCATTTATTTTCATTTTGGTTTAGCTAAAGGTTTCCACTTAGTTGTTAACTATCTAAATCCATACTTTAGGACATAGCTTATTACAGGTGTCTGCATATAAGCACATAATCACTTGTAAATTGTATGTAAGATCGGATTGCACTCTGCCCCTCCAAGCCAGCCAACCAAAAAAATTTAATTTTGAGAGGTGCCACATTCTTCCACAACCATTTGGAAAATCAAACCAAACAATTTATTTTTGTTAAATTTATTTATATTTTTTCAAAAAAATCAAAAAATAATTTAAAAAATCAAACCAAACCGCTATATCATTATAGTAGAAAATATTAACTTTGATATTAGAATAATTTGAAGACATTTCATCATAAAATACTAACATTTAATTTTATAATCTTGTCATAGAAATTTTAAAAAATTTAATGAGCTGAATTTGTAATACATATAATAGCATTATAGTAGAAATTAAAATTTCTCACAAAACTTAAGAAAATTTGAAAAAGTTTTTGAAATGAGTATTGAACGAAGTGACTTATCGCCACTTCCGCTTTGTGACTGTCCACCACCATTGAAAAGGAAAATCTGAACATTATGTTTTAATAATTTTTATTTTGATTTATATAATTAGAAGTCATTATTACACTAGTTATAATATATGCATGAAAAGAGTCTAAAATATTCTAATTAATAGTCCATAGCAATTTCGTAGGTAAGAAGGAAAAAAAAAAAAAAACGGCACTTTGATGGCTAAGCCTGTGTTTCATAATACCAAATAATTGGTACGGATGCCCCGATAGATTCACATGGATAACTTTACCATTAAGGTCCCTAATGGCACAAGTTTGAGCAAATCAAATTAACTTATCTGTAATTTTCCATAAATCTGAAGAATTGGATCACCAGTTTTAAAAAAATTAATAACAATGTTTGAAACCTCTATTTTATATTGTCCAAATCAATCTAGTTCTTTCAACTCAATGGAACAAATATTTAATTATCTACAAAACTTACACTATGATTTAAGATATTTGTATGATTTATCCAATTTTGTCTAGTCTCACTGAATAAGAAAAATACTTGATAGAATGAAGTGTTTTTTTAAATGTGTGATATATCTGTCTGCCTTATCAAAATAATAAAAAATAGATCAAGATTTATGAAAAGGAAACAAAATAAGTGTTTTTAAAATTGGTCCCGCTTACATGTGTACGATTAAATCATTGCCTAAATTAACGGTTGTGTAGAGTCATTATTATTTATTTATTTATTTATTTATTTTCAGTGAATGCCTTTTAAAAATTGATTATATCGAGGGAGGGAGGCCCTTGCCGCAATGGTAAGGTTGTTTTATTATGCTGATAATAATATAAAATAAAATAAATCTATTATAATCGAGTGTTATGTATTCAAATCATAGAAATAATGGGCTTCTTTGGTTTGTTTTTCATATAAAATGTTGAGAAAATTCTCTACAAACAAATTTTCAAGAGTAATAAAACCAAACAAAATTTTCCAAATAAAATCTCAAAATTTTGTTTGGTTACCTACTTTCCAAAATAACTTTATCTGTTATAACATCAAATCAATCACTTTTTGTAAAACTCTCTCCCCAAAACAAATTTCCACAACCATTTCTGAAAGAAGGCAAACCAAATAAGACCGCATACTTTTTATCTCAAAACACTCTAGAAACACAAACCAAACACACCTCTTTAAATACTTAATAATACGCATGCATATGTCTGATCTTCCTCTAAACTCTGCCATGACTGTAATCTTTGGAATTGTCCCTTTATAGATCTTGTAAATCAAAAATGGGTCACTAGCTAAAAATCTTGTAGTTTTGTTATAAAAAACAAAATTGATCATGAAATTGAATAAAAATACATATATACGCATAAAATTTTTATAGAGTTTATTACTATTTTTAAAAAATTTATCCATCTATATACATTTTCTGTACAGTTCTATAACCATTTTTGTATTCTTAGAGTTATTCAAAATCTGAAGTTATTGCTGCTATGTGATTCAAAATTTATTTTTCGCCACTAATTCAATAAACATTTTTGTATAGGACATGTATACATGTGTATGAAATCCAAAAAGGATCATATAAACAAAGCATATCCAACCTTAAAAAGAATGAGAAAAAAAAAAAAAACCAATGACAACAAAGAATTAAGACAAGAAGTATAAGTTGTTCTGATGTTTTTTTTTTTTAATTAAGACAAGAGAGCAATGACAACAAAGAACCTTCACGCAGAAAAGATAAGAGTCTTCACATAGGAAGTAAATAAAAACTCCACGTAGAGATGAAATATCAGCTGTTGTTTTATACGAATAAAAATAAATGAGAAAAAAATGAGAAAATAAACACTAATAAATAAATTGAGACACAAATATACAATTGACAAAATATAAATTGAAGTAATGTTTCACCTCTACAGTTCTTTCAACCCTGCAAAATATAAATTGACAAAAAATGGGAGGGTTGATTTTTATAAGAAAATGTCACTTATGATATAAATGTGACTTATAGGAAAATTTAAATTGTTTCTTCACTCCCACAACTTCCTTTCACAAACTGTCCGCCTAAACAAATTCAAATAACAAACATCAAAATAAAAGTAAGTTAATTTCCAAAAATCAAATCAACACTGAAATGTTATCAAAACAAAGAAGAAGAAACATGAAAAAAGAAAAATTTACATTTACCGTGTGCAATAGCATGATGTTAATCGTAATAAATAATGAAAAAAGCAGAACACAGGAGTTCCATAGACAAGTAATTCGAATTAAATGATTTAAAGTTCATATAATTATTTTAGAAGTAGAATTCGATATATGTATATTGTTGATATTTTAATGTTTATTGTTTCATTGAAGCAAGTATATGGCAACTGTTCCAATTATCTTCTACTGGGGGGGAAACATAATTTGGGATCCCGATGAAGGTGTGTCATATGATGCTGAGCCGAAAGGGATATAGGGGGTGCAACTTGGCACCACACTTAGCAATTTGGAGGAGATGTTTATGTCCAAGGTGGCAAGTTACGGGAAAACAGTCCGATTGATCTTCAAATGTAGATATCCTTATCGCCAGTGGCAAGCAACCAGCAAATACAAAATATTACCGATCAATGACGATGAGGCGTTGAACACCGTATTATGTATCGGTGGAAGTTTCCAACCACCAAATTGTTTGGAAGTGTACATTGAGAAAGATGTTGTACACAATCTTCCGAATATGACACAGATGGATTCTTACCCGTTCACTACATTGCTGACACATGGGATTGACACGACAGCGTTTCAGTCTCCTATGTATGAATCAAATGAATGTTATATAGCGGGCTACACACAACAGACATTTCATGGCCATGGTGAAGAATCAAGTTCACGTGATGGATATGAGACTGAATTTCACAATAACACCGAAGATGTGCCCACCTACAGTCATCATACCACTCCAGTTGAAGTTGCTAGTAATATGGCTGAAACGGTTAATTCTGTGCAGTTTGCTGACAGTGACATGTACGGTCCTGATGTCGCCCTAGACAATGATGAGAATGAAATGTGTGATGAAGAAAATTTATTGGGCGGGTCAGATGATGATGATGATGAAGAAGATGATGCCGACGCTCCCGTTGATATTCAGAATGCCCCCATTCCACCTATACCTGAAATCCATTTCTATGAAAACATTCACATGGGTGGTGATTTTGACATTAGTAACCGCGATGTTGTTCCCCGTAACCAAATCTGGAATGCTGAAAATCCAGAGTTGGGCAAAGGGATGGTTTTCGTTGATAAGAAGCAACTCATACATGCTGTGAAATTGTACCATGCAACAAAAAATCGAGAGTATAAAGTCGTAACCTCCAAGCGAGACGTTTGGGTGTGTGCTTGCAAGCACGATTGTAGATTGTGTTTGCGTGCATCTCTTAGTAGGATACATGGTCTTTTTGAAATAAAGCAGTATAGGGGTCCTTACCATTGTTTATACCCACGAATGAACAAGGATCACACTAATATTAGCTCCAGTTACATTGCTTCTCATCTTTTGGGACAAGTTGCGGTAAGTATACAAAATAAATGTTTACATTTATATACATATTTGTTTGTTTAAAGTGTTCACCCCAAAATAATCTGACTCATAGGTATTGTTGTATGCAGAATGAACCGGATATGCCCATTAAGAATGTCATCGAAGATATCAAAAAGACCATGAACTATAGTATATCATACAAGAAGACGTGGCATGCAAGGGCAAAGGCAATTAGAATGGTATTCGAGGATTGGGATGAATCATATAGGATGTTGCCTAATTCATGCATGCATTACGAATATCTAATCTTGGCACCATCGTGCAATGGAAGCATAGATATACCGGAAGTACAACCATTATGCCCGTCTTCCACTTTGTTTTCTGGTCTTTCAAACCCGTCATCGATGGATTCAGACATTGTAGGCCTGTTATAACCATAGATGGTACATTCTTATACGGGAAATACACTGGTGTGTTGCTTGTAGCAACGATTGTCACTGCCAATGGCAAAGTATTACTGTTTGCATTCGCTGTTGTCAACAGAGAGAGTTTGGAGTCTTGGTCGTTCTTCATTTCAAATATCAAGGAACATATTGTCATGGACCGACAGGGAGTGACTTTGATATTTGATCGAGCTGAGAGTATTTTAGCTGCTGTGAGGCGGCATTGGCTGAATCCCTCGCTCCAATTTGTTAGATACCATCGGCACTGCCTTCGACATGTTTGTAGTAACTTTAACACTAAGTTCAAAAATAAGGAGCTGAAATAACTTCTATGGAAAGCAGGGAGTGCTCATCGATGACGAAAGTGTAATGATTACTTACAACAAATACAGGCTATTGACCAAGAAGCCGTCAATTGGGTTCAGAAGATGAATCCTGTGGAGTGGACCCTTTCGTATGACGGTGGATATCGGTGGGGAGTATTGACCAGCAATGATGCAGAGTGCTTCAATAGCGTCTTGAAAGGTGCAAGGAACTTACCTATCTCAGCTATGGTTGAATTTACATTTCGGTGGCTCGTAAAATATTTTGACGAGATGGGAGCCCAAGCTGAAATAGATGTACGAAATGAGTTCCAATACCCTAGAGAGATGCAAAAAACTATTGAGGATGGCATCGCAAAGGCAAATACTTTCAAGTTGCTATCGTATGACAGGTTAGTTTGTAATATAAACTAAATTGTTGTTATTAGTGAAGTTAAGTATACCTAAAAATATGCACTTCATTAGTTTCTATTACAATTTTCTGATAGGTCACGCCGCGTATTTGAGGTGCAAACATCTTTTTGCCATGGACGAGGTCGCAATACACAAATTGTGCGGATAAATCAACCCACGTGTAGTTGTGGGAAATATGAGATACGACACTATCCATGTTCCCATATGCTCGCTGTAATGTCTGAATACGGTGACAATCCATTCGAGTACGTTGATCTAGTATATAGGTTTCTTGTATACATGAGGGTTTGGGAAACTAAATTCAATCCAATACCGCATCAAGATTATTGGGATGATCCGCCGTGGACCTTAATGCTTAACGTACTTCGTCTGCGAGAAGTAAAACAGGGTCGTGCATCTATGTCTCGTATGCCGAATGAGATGGATATATCAGATAGGCATTTGACCGCTCGTTGCAGTGAGTGCCAGTAGACAGGTCATGACAGACGAACATGTCCGACGCGACTTGGTCGATAAAGACTATGTAATACTTACATATTGTAATATATCATTTCTAAATTCTTTATTTGTAATAGATCATTTGATTCTTTATTTTGTAATTCATAATTTGTAAACGGGGTCGTACATTTAAATAGATCATTTTTTATTTGTAATAGATCATTTTTAATTTTTAAAAGATCATTTCTATTTTTTAATTCTTTATTTATTGTAATTGTTTGATTTCCTTGACAAAATTTACAACTAACATACTAAACAAATAAATTAAACTAAATGACAATGCAAAAACATTTAACTATACCACATAGGCCTATGTTTTTTATTCTCTACTAGATTGAAAATGTCTATTACAAAATTTTACTGAAAATCACATAGTTCTTCTACCATTTTAAGATTTTAATATTTCGACTGCTGCAAGCATTTTTTACATTTACAATTTATGAATCAGATCTACGTAATTTACAAATTTTATACTTTATTGGAACTTTTACCATTACAAAATCAATAATGAAGTTTTGTCAAATATGCCATAAATGTAATTAGCAACCTCATTATTAAGCTTATGTTTTGTCAAATATGCCATAAATGTAATTAGCAACCTCATTATTAAGCTTATGTTTTGTCAAATATGCCATAAATGTAATATGTCAAATATGCCATAAATGTAATATGCCATAAATGAAGTTTTGTCAAATATGCCATAAATGTAATTACCATTACTTTATTGGAAAATAAATTCTCATTCCATTTTTTCACAAATATTTATGTACGAAAACTATCCACATGTTACTAGTCATTATTAAGCTTATGTAACTGAGACCCTAAAATGATTTTGTAAAAGATTTCTATATTAGTTATAGCATAGATAACGATAGGTTCTGTTGAATTGCTTATTATATTTAATGGCACATAAATTGATAAATTTAGATTTTAGTGAATTGCTTCCATGTTAATGGCACACAAATTGATACTGTTAAAATAATCGACCACATTTGTTTTTCAAGTTGTCATGTACGGAATAATTTGAGTTTAATTGTTATAGTTAAATTACATGTTCACCAATACAGTTTTTTAAAATGTATTTGTTTTTTAACTGTACAGGCTTCATGGCACATCTACCTGATGAGGTCCCACTTTTTAGTCATCTACATCAGGCTGACAGTATATGGAAGGACCCGGTATGCAACAACGTTTGTTGGACTTTACGCTTACACTGAAAATACCCTGCATTTTGTTTTATATTACGTGATAATGCTATAATTTAAACTACTCATTCTGTTATGCAGGACTAGGCACGCACCGTGGTGACATGCCGGCGGAGAGATTCTGGCCTGTGGGAGCGTCCATTGGACCATAGAGTCTTGTAGTGTCTACTACGCACGGGATTCTATGGTGTCTATCGTATAGGCCATATCAGACTGGACCACCCACTCATTACTGCTCTCATCGAGAGGTGGCGCACAGAGACTCATATATTTCATTTCCCGACCGGTGAGGCCACTGTCACATTGCAGGACGTATCTGTCCTATACGGTCTATGGATTGATGGGCGAGCAGTTACTGGACCTGACCCATCATTGACGAGGGACTAGTGGATAGCCCTATGTGCCGAGCTATTGGGAGTAACACCTATACCTGCAGACTTACAGGCAGGTAGAGTGAGGGTGAGGTGGCTGTCCGAGCAGTTTCAGGGCCATCTTCCAGATCATGCTCCAGATGAGTTAGTACAGCAGCATGCCCGAGAATATATTCTGTGGCTTATTGGGAGGGGTACTTCTCCCTGATAAGTCACAGAACCTGCTCAAGCTGATGTACTTGCCACTGTTGAGAGACATTGATGTGATCGGCCAGTACAGCTGGGGCGCCGCGGCTTTGGCATGCTTGTATAGGATGCTATGTTGAGTAGCTCAGGTGGGTGCGAATCAGATCGGAGGACCCCTTGTCTTGCTATAGGTTAGTAAGAATTTTATTACATGTCAATTCATATTGTATGGCATATATTAGTATTGTAATTGCGTTCAAACTATTGCAGATTTGGGCGTGGGAGAGATTGATTCGCATTGCCCCGTCTAGGCGGTAACCGGTTGCTCCTGGTGAGGTTCCCATCGGCCAGGGAGACATGCAGTTGCCGGCCAGACCTCGAGGTAGCCGGTGGAGGGTTGACATGGGCCACGAGGTCGTATCGACCCACGTAGTCGTCGTGTATAGAGACCAGCTTGACCAGATGATAGAGGGCGAGGTATGAAATTTAAATGCCTAAATTTTAATTGTCATATGGAGTGTATATGTTCATGAGCGATTTTTAATAGACTTGTCGTTATTGTAGTTTATCTAGCAGCCTTATGTTGGGGTCTTCGGTACGCTTCCAGACTATTGTCGACTAGGTGAGGAGATATGGATGGCGAGAGTGCCACTCATTTGTTTTGACGTGGTTGAGTGGCATCTCCCTGATCATGTCCTCCGCCAGTTTGGTCGGGTCCAGTCCGTGCCGGATCGATGTGAGAGTGGCGGTTGCATGCGACTGATAGACGTGGTCGAGCCGGCACTGACTGAAGTGTGCATCATATGCGATACATACAGCTGTGGGATGCCTGTCGCGACAGTATTGTACAGGTTGACTGGAGCGATGGGGTCCTCCCCTCTCTCGACCCTTACATGTTGTGGTATCGGCGACATACACACCTACTAGTCGGTAATCCGAGCCACCTGTCTGAGGCCGGATATCAGGGAGTTGGGCCTTCTCTTGAGGCATTGGTGAGTATCATAGTATGTGTTAGATAATTGTCAATATCATAATTGATTTACTTTCAGTCAACTATAGCCTAATATATCTGATTTTTTGTTCAGGTGGTTCGAGTTGGGAGGTCATATCACTTGGCTGAGGACGCCCTTTTCAGACGTGATGAACAGCTTGGTCTGCAGGCCCTTGCAGAGATCCGAGAGTTATTGTACGAGGGGATCCAGCATGCCCATCGGGTAGATCGTCTGCATTTTGGGGACTACGGTGTACAGAGTGCAGCAACTGCTCCAGACACATTAGTCCCGTCCACGTTAGTGCCTCCCATTTCAGCGCCAGCCACAGCAGGTCCTTGGACTTATATCACCCCACCGCATGATACCCCATACATTTCTCCAGATTCCCCATACGTACATCCTACCTAGCATGCTGACCCTGATTGGACACCATCTCGGTTCGTGCATGATGTTGTTACCCCACTCACCCAGTTATCACCTACTTTTTTGGAGACTAATTCGACCGCGCCCATGAGTACACATGATGCAGTTCTCACTGACATCTCCCACGTTGACAATGAGGCCCATATTGAGACCCCCTAGAGTGCGAGGGAGAGGCCGGGGTCATGGTCGTGGGGGACGTCACGGCCGAGGTCGGGGTGCGGACAGAGGCAGAGGTCGAGGTCCAGTTGCAGATCGTGATACAGTTGCACCAGATGAGGGAGTTTCACAGCTCACAACAGTATCCGATCTTCAGGCAGAGACAGGATCAGGGGCAGCAGATACATGAGAGGAGGGGTCATACTCACAGGCTCCACAGGCAGTCAGTAGAGGGCCATATGCAGGGGAGGGAGTGCCAGATATTCAGAGAGTCTACCACAGGAGACCGAAGAGGGAGGTCCACGGTCGGGGTTGTGGAGCTGGGGATAGGTTAGGGCATTAGCGGTTGTGATATAGACTGTATAGTGTTTTTTTTTTTTGGTAGTAATTGTTATAGTTTTTGTAAATCAAACTTGTACAACTGATGTAAATGTGTCATACTTATTTATTCGCAATTATAATTTCACAATTTTTTATTCTTACTTATTTTGATGAATCACAGAAATCTGTTTGACATCTCTACCTCTCTCTCATTCTCCGTAGTCTATGCATTATTTATAGTAATTTATGTTTTTTCCTCAATTTTACAAATTGAGACAACCATTTATAAACAAAAAAAATTATCGAACAAATTGAGACATCAATTTATAAAATTGAAGTTCAAATAAATTTTAAGAATTAAATTATAAATCCTAAGCCCTAAAATAAAAATAAATAAGGTAGCGTTTAGTAACGTTTACGTTTTTGGTTTATGTTTACAAAAAAATTAAAAACTGATTTTTGTTTATTTTTAGAAAAACATAAATTACAAACGCGTTTGGTTTGAACAAAATGTTTAAACAATCCATAAAAAATAAAATAAAAAATATGTTTGTTCAGGCCTAAAAAATATGTTTGTTCAGGCCTAAAAACAATTGAAATATCTCCCTTCATTGATAAGTCGTGGATAAGCATTACAAATCCATTACAACATAAATGGTTTGGTCATTCATCCAAACAATTTCATTCATTATCATCATCATTTGACATTTCAATATCAGATTCATACGTAACATCCATGTTCCAGGCGAAGTACTGGTGTGCATCATCCATTAACCCATCTTCGGCACGCTCATTTGCGGTCTTCATTAGTGAGGACCTTTGCAAATGTTGGGTCATGCGATTAACTTCGTCGCGGATACAATGCAATGCCCTTTGCAACAACTGTGGAGTGTCAGTTAGCATACGTATGGCTAACCGGCGAGGAAATTTAATATTAACTTCACGACATAACTCAATGAGAACGTTTGCTCGAGTTATGCGAAATTCCCACTCAGCTCTCATGGTATTAATGGTGGCACGTGAGTAACAGAAATTTGGATTTAATGGGTATTAAAATTCATCTCCATCTGCAACCTAATAGCGACCCATTGCTAAATATAGATCAACCACCGTATATCTCATGATGATATCGCTCGAAATAGCTGTAAAACTTTTCTTGTGGTATGATGCGATATTTATACCAGATATACACATGGTAGCTGTATGTATGAAATTATTGTAAACAACTATGACAACTATACATCAGAGTTGTCATGTCAACTTTGATGACTTGAACAACTATGCATCAACTTGATAGGAGTTGTCACTTCGACTTTTATGAATTGCATAATTTATTGTTATTTCAAAACAAAAAGTAAAAAATTTGTGAAAAAATATTTCAAAAAATTAATAAATACATAAAAATACAAAAAATGTACTGAATGCTTGTATTTTTTTTTAAATATTTTTGGTATTTAGTGAATTTTGGGTGGTGATTTTGTTTACAATTTTTTTACTTTTTAAGTGTATTTATGTTAGGTGTGTTAAAATTGCTTAAAGTATTAAAAAATTCAGTAAAAAAAATAAAAAAAAAAAACACAAAAATTAAGAAAGTAGAATTTTCTGAAAATCTTTTCTGAAAAATGAAAACAAGCAAGTTGATCAACCGACTAAATGTCTGAATTAGTCAAATTTCTCTGCCTGAAATTTTTTTTTAAAAAAAATGTGAAATTATAATTTAAAAATCCAAAACAAACACCACGCCCGTAAACTTGGGTAAAAATGTATTTGACAAATATAACTGAACACAGCCTCAATTTTGACTACAATATTGCATTGAAATATACTTACAATTTCAAGTAATAAAATATTTTAATTGATTATAATATTTTGTCTCAACCAATTTATGAGCATTTCTTATTCGATCACATGCATGCCACTGACCTTATACAGGGCATTCGGCTGCCATGACTCCACTTTTGTCAAGTCATGAACGAATCAAATGCCTGTAGCATCGGCTGTTGTGCCGTAGATGGTGTCAGCCTGGCTATTGTAAAAATGTAACTTTAACTTCTTTCAAAGGGGAGTTGAAAATTAAGAGGTTGTTTGGGATGATCTAAATAAGTGTATTTTCTGTCTTTTTACAATATTTTTCTACAATATATTTTTCTACCCATTGTTCAAACCACTTTTTTCTACAATATTTTTTACTTTTATGTATTTATTAATTTGTTGAAATATGTGTTCACAATTTTTTTTACTTTTTAGGTATGTTGAAATATTTATTAATTTATTGTTATTTTGTTCTGACACCCCCTCAAAATTTGTATGAATTGCATAATTCACATGGGCGTAGTAGGTAGGTATGTGACATTGTGCAGCGATGTAGTGATGCGTTTGACTTTGTGCAGTGATACAGTGATGCATGTGACTTTGTGCAGTGATAGAAAACTAAACTTCGGGGGCTGGACAAACAAGCTCAAAGCCAAGTGTTTGGTCCAGTTGGGGGATTAATAAAGTTCAGACAAACGAACTACCGCCTTCAATAACACATAAAACAGAACAGGTAGGTCAGTGAAAAGCTTTCCTTAACTGGGGCTCATGAAATAGGGATCCTCTACATAAAGAATTTCAATCTCCATTAGGAAAGAAGACAGAGTCGCTTTCTAATTCTTGGAAGTCCAGTACAAATGATGACTCTGGTAAGGAATGGGGGCTTGATAGAAAACTAAATTTCGGGGGCTGGACAAACAAGCTCAAAGCCAAGTGGTTGGTCCAGTTGGGGGACTAATAAAGTTCAGACAAACGAACTATCGCCTTCAATAACACATAAAACAGAACAGGTAGGTTGGTGAAAAGCTTACCTTAACTGGGGCTCGTGAAATAGGGATCCTCTACGTAAAGAATTTCAATCTCCATCAGGAAAG
Source organism: Camellia japonica (assembly GCA_030407325.1). NCBI lineage: Eukaryota > Viridiplantae > Streptophyta > Magnoliopsida > Ericales > Theaceae > Camellia > Camellia japonica. Next base: position 104,650,804 of record JAPPVO010000031.1, read on the forward strand.
AAGAAAGAGTCAACTTCCAATGTCCAGTAAAAATGATGACTCTGGTAAGAAATGGGTGGTTGACAGAAAACTAAACTTCGGGGGCTGGACAAACAAGCTCAAAGCTAAGTGGTTGGTCCAGTTGGGGGACTAATAAAGTTCAGACAAATGAACTACCACCTTCAATAACACATAAAACAGAACAGGTAGGTCGGTGAAAAGCTTACCTTAACTGGGGCTCGTGAAATAGGGATCCTCTACGTAAAGAATTTCAATCTCCATCAGGAAAGAAGAAAGAGTCACCTTCCAATTCTTGGAAGTCCAGCAAAAATGATGACTCTGGTAAGGAATGGGGGGTTGACTGAAAACTAAACTTCGGGGGCTGGACAAACAAGCTCAAAGCCAAATGGTTGGTCCAGTTGGGGGACTAATAAAGTTTAGACAAAAGAACTACTGCCTTCAATAACACATAAAACAGAATAGGTAGCTTGGTGAAAAGCTTCCCTTAACTGAGCCTCGTCAAATAGGGATCCTCTACGTAAAGAATTTCAATCTCCATCAGGAAAGAAGAAAGAGTCACCTTTCAATTCTTGGAAGTCCAGTACAAATGATGACTCTGGTAAGGAATGAGGGGTTGACAGAAAACTAAACTTCGAGGGTTGGACAAACAAGCTCAAAGCCAAGTGGTTGGTCCAATTGGGGGACTAAGTTTAAAACCCAATTGGTTTTACTTGATTTGGTTGGGATGAATCACTATTTACAATTAATTATACCCAAACAGATTGTTTTATGCACCTTTTTAAAGAAATTGACGATTCTCTTAGTATAGAAACTAGAATTGTAACCAGTTCTAATAACGCTAATTTGTTATTTTTCGGATTTATACCCAAAGAGAACAACATTTCCGAAATTACTGTGTAAAACTAGCTTTCTGGATAGATTTAAATGCACCAATTTTCTGGACAGATTTGAATGCACCGTGATATTCACAAACATTGGTGGCCAAGTACTCCTACCTAACCCACGTTTCACTCACAAGATCCACCATTATTTTAAAGTTGATTTCAAAAGTTGAGATTGTAAATGTTTCCCAAAATATTACAAATTGAATGAAAAGATTAAAAAGTTGATTTTAAAATAATTCCAAATGACAACAAAAATTTAAATAGTCGCCCTTTTCAATGAAATATAAATAGTAGGTCGTAAGAACGAATGATGCATAGCTAAGTGAAACACAACATTGCCTACATAAGCTTCATTTTTTTCACACATTGAGTAGTCAAATCGTGGAGAGACTTGTCAGTATATGCAGATGGATTGTGAAGTCATGTGACCTGGTGCACAGGCTTTGGTTTTCTCAATTTTTTGCTCGATTATTTGATATATAATGACAACTCATCTCTTATTGATATATGTGGGATTCTCAATTCAGAAAGTCACATGGCAACAGTGAATTCACTGATTTATCTTACAGTGAGCATGCCTTGATTTTGTCCGTATATACAGATGGATTGTGAAGTCATGTGACTTAGTGCATAGGCTTTGGTTTTCTCGATTTTTTGCTCGATGTTTTTATTACAGTGACAATTCATCTCTTATTGATATATGTGGGATTCTCAATTCAGAAAGTCGCATGGCAACAGTGAATTCACTGATTTACCTTACAGTGAGCATGTCCTTATTTTGTTCGTATATGCAGATGGATTGTCAAGTCATGTGACTTGGTGCACAGGCTTTGGTTTTCTCAATTTTTTGCGATGTCGATTTTTTTATTACAGTGACAACTCATCTCTTATTGATATATGTGGGATTCTCAATTCAGAAAGTCACATGGCAACAGTGAATTCACTGATTTACCTTACAGTAAGCATGTCCTTATTTTGTCCGTATATGTAGATGGATTATCAAGTCATGTGACTTGGTGCACAGGCTTTAGTTTTCTTAATTTTTTGCTCGATTTTTTTATTACAGTGACAACTCATCTCTTATTGATATATGTGGGATTCTCAATTCAGAAAGTCACATGGTAACAGTGAATTCACTGATTTACCTTACAGTGAGCATGCCCTTACTTTGTCGGTATATGCAGATGGATTGTCAAGTCACGTGACTTGGTACACAGTATTTGCTTTTCTCTATTTTTTCATTCTAGTGACAACTCATACCTTGTTCGTATATGTGGGATTGTTATGCAGAGGCATCTTTCTAAAGCCGTTCATAACCAACTATATAAACGACTAAAGGTAAAGACACAACCTTACAACTCATTTCGCCTTACGAAATTATCATTCATTTGTTTCAAAAAATTAGCATGGCTACATGGTTCATGGGAGGGAGTGGGAATCGCAGAGTGTAGATGTCCCGAACGTCCCGGGAGGATGGGTCCCCCCCGTTCTGTTCATATTGGGCTTACTACAGTAGCGGACTCAAATTGTCACGGTTCTTAATCTGAACCAAAGAGTCCAAATCCGGCAAATCGTTTTGAGAAAACAGGTTTTTAGAAAAGAAGTGCCAAACATGGACTGCTTTGCCAGATACAGAGTCACCACCTAAATATTTTGTTTTTGGGAAATTTAGGAAACCCTGACTCGTTGCCTAAGGCCACGTGTCCGTCATCACCAAAGTTGCCTCGGCTCGGGAACTTGGGTACGATTGGAGAAGGTCACTTCGTGAGCACCCCCGCTCGCCCGATCAAAGATCGGCCTCTACTAACCATGATATCGAGTTTTGAAAACATTATGTGTTCTTATTCTGGTTATTAGCCTAGATTTACTATGTGATGCGCACAGCATACAAGTATAGACTGGATCGCCTGAATTGGAACAAAACATTTCATGTTTGTTTATTTGAAAGCGGTTTGAAGGTGCTACTCGTAAGTAGGCTAAGACGTGATTTTGCCACCCTCGGGTGGGCTTAGAAAACATGGTTTTGCCACTATCTAGTGGGCTTAAAACTCACAGTTGATGATTTATTCCAATCCAAATAACCCAACCTTCACCCACAGGCATTCAAGGCAGTTATATCACATAAGCAGTTAGCCTCATGGTAAGCATGCTATCATGGCAGTCACTCACACGCATGCAAGGATGCTAAAGCATAAAAACTTACCGAGTACTCCAAGCCAAAACAGAAGCTAGTTAGAAATCCATGCGTGATCCTAGTTCATGTTAAGATAACTAATGCAACACATGCAAAATACAACTAGAAATAGGCTCGGCTGTTCCAAACATGGCATATGAGATGCAACAGCTAACAAGTATTCAATTTGAAATTTGAAATACAATGCAGTTAGTATGATGCGCCGAACCCGGTGCATGCAAAACAGATGAATGAATGCAAACATGCTATCATACTGTATGCTAATTGAAACATGCCCTAATCTAACCATCATAAGCGGATAAATAAAAGGGAGAAAGATGTGGGGTTGGAAGACATGCACACACTCACGCACACTTATTACAACATTGCCCTCGCTCGGAGGGTCCGAAAGAATAATACAGTCCGAATAAATAGTTAACTACTCTAGCTAATTAAATATTACAAATTTCTAATTTAATTAACAAATTAAATGAAAGGAAGTGGCTAGGATGATGCATGCTTGACCCATCTTGCTCGGAAACTCGCTGCTATAGCACTGTTGCCTCTGTTTACACTGCCCTACCCTTCTGAAAACTGCCAAAGTCCCAGGGTATACTCTCTGAATGTTGGGGATACCACTGGCCAGAAGGAATGGTCACCGGCCACAGGTAATGATCATCGGCCAACTTTGGAGATATCGGCCACAAATGGTTGGTCGGTCGGCACTACATGTAGCCGACCGGCCAAAACTTCCTGCAGAACCTGCAGTTGACAGCAGCGGAGGGCAAGCAGTGTATGGCATGGAATTTTCAAGTAAATGTATGCATGGACACACTCCCTATCATGCAATGGACTCAAGGGAGCATGGCCCTTGACCCTCGGGCCATCAATTGCGCATTTCGATGTGTGATGGCCTAAGAGGCCAAGTTTGCTATTTGATGTGAAATGCATGGAACAAAAGGAATGAATGCCTAAGCCCTATCATATTAAGGTCAAGGGTATTGGCGACCGAGGGTTGGGGTGTGTTTCGTCACTTTGAGTACGAACACTTCTCAACCCCTCATACTTGGTTTGACACCCCAAACCAAGCAATGCAATGCATGCAATATGACTTAAACATGCAACATGAGGCTAAGACACAAGTCATGCTAGATGCAATGCATCCCGAGCATGTAAGCTAAGTTATGTGATGTAAACATGACAAATATACAACAAGTGTATGAGATGCAACTAGTTGAACATTATGCAAACATGTGAGTGTGATACATAAGCGTGAAATCAAAGCAATGCAAAATGATCATGCAATGGTGGACTTAAACCAAAAGGGGCACACCTCAGCCCGTCCCCAAAATAGTGGCCAAAGATGATGCGAATGGTGGATAAATGCTCATGCAAACATACATGCCAATGGGCCTAAGACTAAGGCATAAAAGGGAGCATTCTACCGCAACTATCATGACCACTCATGGCATGTATTAAGTGACCAAAAACAGAGTTTTAATGCAACAAAATACACCCCAAAACCCACTGATATGGCAGCCCCAAAGACTTAGACACTTAAGCATGCACAATGCTCATTTCAAGGCATAACAAGACAACCCTTCAAGGCATGAAAGTGATGATGAAGATGAGCATACAAGCATGGATTTGGGACTGAAATAGCATGTAAAATGGCTTCAAATCCTTGAAACAACCCATCTAAAGCATGTTGATGACCCACACCCTTAAGGCTCACAAGCCAAAATGCAAAGAGGCTACCCTAAACATGGCAAATATGATCAAAATAGCATCCAACAGACCTTAAGCATGGTAAGGCATGGTTAAAACTTTCATGAAGTTAGGCTACGACATGCAAGGATCATGGCCTAAATGCATGGCACATTTCTAGGCAAAATGGGGAATACAAAGCAAGTGCACAAACCATGAAAGGTGCGATTGATCCGACCAAAAACAGAGGTATATTATGATCAAACAACACTCACAAACCTCTGAAATAAAGCCAAGCACAACTAATCATGCATGCTACCCTTATGAGCCAAGAATGCAAACCAAAAGAGAAACCAAGGGAGAGGGGTGTCTCTCCCCTATGCAAGACCTCGAGACCCCATCCCTACCACTGAAATTCCTTTGGAATTCAGTGGTTCAAGGGTCAAGAAGAGTTGACCTCGGAGGTCAACAAAAGAGGGTTAAAACAAGAGGCAAACAAGCATACAAAGGGGTAGATGGCCTCAAATGACCTCAAACAGCAAAATGCCCTTAATCAAACATCAAGAAGGGCTCAAAAGAAGACTTTTTTTAGTTTAGGCCGAAACCCAAAAATGCTCACCAACAAGACTAATGTATGATGCAAAATAACCCCTTCAAGAGTGAAATAAGCACATAGCAAGTAGATGACTTCAAACAGTAAAAATCCCTTAAACAAACATGAAGAGAGGCTCACAATAAGAACATTTCCATTTTATACCAAGACTCGAAAATGCTTGCAAATAGGAGTAAGATATGGAACAAAATAAGCCTTAAAAGAGGGAAATGAGCATACAAGCAAGTATATGACCTTAAACAGCAAAATGACCTTAAACAAACATGTTTAGGAGATCAAAATAAGACTTTTTTTAGTTTAGTTCGGAGCCCAAAAATGCTTGCAAGTATGGCTAGGCTATGAAGCAAAATAAGCTTTAAAAAGGTGAGAGAGATGTTACCCTTGTAGATCAATAGCAAATCAGTGATTTTTGGACCAAAGTGGCTTCAAAAACTCCTCAAGAACCTCCTCCAAGAATCTCAGCTCGAGGAAGGGGAAGAAGGCTAGGTGTTTGTGTGCAAAAGTGCAAAGAAAATGCACTTTTGGAGACAAACAAGCCTAGAACAATAGAAAATCTAGAGAGAGAGAGAGAGATTTCTTAGTGAGAGAGGCTCCCAAAAGTTGTATATCTTGTCCTCTCTCCAATGGGAGCCTTAGAGATACATATGTATCTCAATCTGCCAAAAAGACAGAGCTCCTACGTCTGGTATGGCCAAAGGTATGGCCCTGAATGAACAACTGTGCCAGCTGTATGCCAACTATCTGTTGAAAACACTTTGGCCGGTCGGCACAATATTGTGCCGGTCGACACTACTGATTGCCGACCGGCAATCACTCTTTGCCGGTGAGCAAAACAGGTGGCCGGTGGGGAGAAGGCCTGGCCGGTGGTGCTCCTCTCAGCCTCAGGAGCACATCCCCAAAGTCTTGGTTCTCAACCAAGCACAAAAACAGAAAAGTTGAGAGATTCCAAGACAAGGCGCGCATCCGAGACTTTTCGAAACTCAAAACAAACACAAGCATGGATAATCATCGCGTGTTCGAACAATGACATTCAAGCCTTAAAGCCGGTCAAAAATGGGGTGTCTACATAGAGGTGGTAGGAACTTGCAAAGGGGTGACAGTTCACGACGAGGAGGGGGAAGGGGAAGTGGCGATGCTGAAGATGAAACACCATTTACTTTGTTAGATGCCTCTTGTGCTTATCATGATAGGTTTGGGAAGCGACATTTTGTCATGCCCAAGTACTATCGAGATCCATGTGGTTTGGTGGAGGATCCATCAGATAATCAAACAGGATATGGTTTAGCAAACGCTAGACTTCTGAAGTGGCCCACACTATTTATAGAGCAAGTGCAAATGGAAAGACTATGTCGGGAAAATCAATTGAAGGTGCCAAAAGCACGTTCTGTTGAGATCCAAAAAGAAGATCCTGATAATGTTGATCGACTATGTGAAAGACTACAACGTGAGATTTCTCAAATGCGCCGTAGGTTAGCCCGGGATATGCAGCTATACATAGTTAAGAAGGATGCCCAGAAGAACAGAACAGAACCAAATGTTGCGGTTATCAAGGGTATCATGGAGGATTCTGAACTTGTCTCTGACGCTGAGCTTTCGGATTATTCAGACTCTGAGCCACCTGCCGATTTAAGCGCGAATTAGGTGTTAATGTCTACGCTTCGACAATATTAGGTCATGCATTAATATGTAATGTCTGTGTTAGACTAAGTATAACTGTTATGTTATGTTTATGTTTATGTATTGTGTCTGTCAAATGTTGCGGCTATTAATATGCAATATTAGGTCATGAATTAGGTGTTTGTCTGTCTAACTGTTATGTTTATGTATTGTGTGTTCAGTTCACGATGTCCAGGATGTATGTAATGTGTGTTTAGTTCATGGTGTCCAGAATGTATTTTTGTGGAAGACTTATGTCTGTACTACCTATGTAACTGAAAACTATTACATTTGCAACTTCAGTTATGTTGTTTTCATGCCTGTATGAGTATTTAGTAAATTAGTGACTTTGTATATTATATATTAAGTTTTATTACAAAAATGTTGACAAAATTTATTTTAGGAGCTCTCGCGGTGGCCTTCGTCTTCTTGGCCTACTCCGCGGTGCTCTTCGCGTCTCACCCTTCGTCGTTGCTCGTCGAACTGCACAATGTGTGGGTGTGCTTCGGACTGTAGAGCATGCATGTCACCTTCTAACCTAACCCAAAACAAAGACGAAAGAAAAAATTTTATTTTTTTAATGAAAACGGGTACAAAACGGTTTTACTAAACTGGTTTTCTGAATTACATTCTCACCTTGTAACCCAAAACAAAGATAAAAGAATAAATATATATATTTAAATGAAAACGGCTTTAGTAAAGCCAAAATAATTTTTTGAATAACACCTTCTAACCCAAAATAAAGACAAAGAAAAAAAATAATTTTACATGAAAACGGCTTTAGTAAAGTAAAAAAAAAAAAAAAAAAAATCATTAATTACATTATCACCTTCTAACCCAAAACAAACACAAAACAATAAACAAAAAAAATTTACATGAAAACGGCTTTAGTAAAGACAAAAAAAATTTCTGAATTACACTTTCTAAACCAAAACAAAGACAAAAGAAAAAAAAAAATTATGAATTACATTATCACCAAAACAATGACAACAGAAAAAAAAAATTTACAAAAAAAAATTAAATATAATTTAAATGAACAGTGAAAGCGTGGTTTCAATCCATGCTTACTGTAGTGAACAGTGAAAACATGAATTTTGTAAATGAACGTGATTGGCTTAATAATATCTAAATGAACATGATTTTAAAATTATATATATGAAAAATATTATGTAAAATTAATATATGAAAAGAGGCTTTTCCCATAAAAATTTAAATGATATATAAATTGGCTTAGTTCCCAAATGTTTGGTAATTAGTTAAAAATATTATGTAAAATTAATATATAAAGAAGAGGCTTTTCTTATATGATGTAATACAAATTAATATATGAAAAGAAGAGGTTTTTCCCATATTATGTAAAATTTTTGAATTACACCTTCTAAACCAAAACAAAGACAAAAGAAAAAAAAAAATTTAACATGATAATGGCTTTAGTAATGCCAAAATTTTTTTATGAATTACATTATCACCAAAACAATGAGAACAGGAAAAAAAACAAAATATTAAAAAAAATAAATAAATAAATGAACACAAGCGCGATTCCAAATAGCGTTTTCTGCAGAAAAAATAATGCATAGTGAAAGCGCGATTCCAAATAGCGTTTTCTTCAGAAAATGAATGCACAATGAAAGCGCGATTTCAAATAGCGTTTTCTTCCGAAAACGAATGCACAGTGAAAGCGCGATTTTAAATAGCGTTTTCTTCAGAAAATTTTTTTATGTTAAAAGCGTGATTTGCAACCATACTTTCTTAATTAAAAGCGTGGTTTGAAATAGCACTTTCACTATTTATCACATTTTGGGCTCCAAACAGTGAAAGCGCGATTTGTAATAGCGCTTTAGCCTAGTTTGGGAATTCCGTCCAAACTAGGCCTAGTTTGGGAATTAAGATACAAAATAGGCTTAATATGGGAAAAGCCTCCGAAGAAGGGAGCTCTCTCGGGAGAGCAGACGGTGGTGGTGATGTGATCGAGTATGGACAGACACCGTATACGAGCCATGTTTATTTGATTAGCAAAAATGTTTGGGACCAATTAATTTTTTTTTACGCTCAAGATACTTTTAGATCTCAATCAATCATTAATGTATATATACGAGATCTACTTATATACGTGTGGGGTTCACACTAGTAATGGTTATGATTTAAAGGAAATTGTAGGAATCTTAAAAAAAAAAAAAAAAAAAATCTTAATCATTGTTGTTTGATTAGAGGAATAAAAGTACGATGAGTTCGAGTAAATCGATTATTTATTAAACACTAATCCTTAAACCCTCGCTGATGTCTTAAATTATTAGCCCAAATTCCCTTTTCAAAATAGCCAAACAAATATGGAATGAATTTGGCTTTACGTTCAAAAAACGTTTGGACTTGTTAGATTCATGTTGTGATCGATTCAAGTGATCTGAAATGATAGGGGGATTTAGGTTGAACAATTGGGGCGAGCTAGTTTGGGCTTGGGCCAGATTTGTGGATTGCATGTCCAGGATAGGCTCGGAGTGGGCTAGGCTGAGGTTTTAGCTCGGTCGAATTAGGGGTTATGTACTTGATCGAGCTTTCCGTTTGGACGGGACTTGTCCTTGTTGAATTAGGCCCAGCCGATCATGGTAGCAACCGAGTTGAAGAGTTCGGCCAAACCTTGTCATGGGCGCTTGATAGGACTAAGCAAATAGTGCGTTATCCACGGCCAAACATTCTAAAGGTGGATCACAGCATCGCGCTAAGGGTAGCTCAGTAGAGGTTGCCATGTGGCCCAATCAAGGGATGAGGAGAAGATCCTACCATCTGTACGCGTCAATATCGTTAAGCTATTTTGTCGATGCTGTTTGGCTGTATTGTCGCATACATGTATAGGACGAAGAGAGGATAGTATATTTATGTATCTAGGAAGGACGAGTAGAGAGGTGCGCGTAAAAACTATATAAACTGCGCAACGCCTCCATGCAACAAGTTTGAATTCTTGCTATCAGAGCTCTCTTTTAGCTCTATCTTCTTCTCCAAGGGTGCTAATTTGACCGTCAAAGGGGTTTTCCAGCAGCACATCAGCCAGATAGCTTACCGTCGTTTTGTTCTCAGGTTGGGCAATGTCACTCGGAGTAATGCAGAGCTTGGACCCAAAGAGTATGGAGAGCGACGAATATTTCCTCCCCGTACAATTGGCACCATCTGTGGGAATCCGACAAACAAAACCTTGTTCTTAAAGCTTTTATAATCATTTTTCATGGTGAACAACAATGACATTTCGAAGTCCGTTATCCACGGCATTACTCCAGAGCCAGTTCGGTGTCATGATGACTTGCCCGCCATTCCGATGATAGCCAATTTGAAGGCCTCTGTGTGAACGCCTCCTTGATGCGCACGAGACAAACATGCAAGGAGTTTTAGACACTCATTGAGCCTAGAAAGACGTTGTCGACGGCAAGAATCACACACTCAGCACCTGGAAAGCAAGCTGAGAGACCATGGTGCCATCATTAAGAAGATGTCGACGGAGATAGAGGCCATGAAACGCTAGTTGAACGAAAAGGGCATTGCTGGAGTGGGAAACCACATTGAGCGAGCCCAATCCCACTGTTCTAGCAGTTAGAATAGACAGTGAACTCATTCACTCTGCATTACAAGGAGCTTCAAAGCTGATGACTCCGTCGCACTGGTAGGGGTATCTCGCACTCAGGACAACAGCTATTACCCTTCACGTACGTTAACGACGTCAAGATACTTATACTCCGATCGATCGGGAGATCTGAGAGATGTGTTGGAGGAACGAGTGCGCCAATAGGATGCACAGAGGGTGCCGGCATTGCAGTGGTTGGCCCTTGGAGGATGAGTTAGTGAAGAAGTCATAATCCCACTACTTCGCTTGGTGGCGCACGTGCCACCAGACAAGGAGTTAGCGAGGCTGAGCGCCACCCCATTTTACATAGAGATAGAGAACACACCATCCCTTCTGGCTTCTACCAGCCCAAGTTTATGCTCTATGACGGAAAGACCGATCCATATATGCATGTAAGCCACTTCTAGTAGGTTATGACTGGACACAAGCAAAACGATGCACTAATGTGCCTTATTTTCCCATTGAGTTTTGGCAAGTTGGGGCTAAAATGGTTGGAGAGGCTGCCGAAAGAAAGTATCAAGAGGTAGTAACAATTGGCGAAAGCATTCATGACATGATTCAAAACCAACACCAAAACTCCCAAAGAAGTCCACCACCTTCTGGGAATCAAGATGGAAATGAGCGACTCATTGAAGGTGTATAATGCCAAGTATTGGGAAACATTCAACGAGATTCTTGATTGCCCAATAAACCTAGCAATCACCTAATATAAGTGCGGTCTCCCAGTCGGACATAGACTCAGAGACTCGCTTACCATGAACCAACCCACGACTATAGAACTGCTGATGTAGCGCATCAATGAGCACATCCGAGTTGAGGATGATGTGACCGTGGCTATTGCGAAGATGAATTCGGTAGTAGCCAACAAAATGGTGGCCGAAAAGGTTGACGCGGTCGGACAGGAGGCAAACTATCTGAACAACTGCGAAAGAAAGCAGAGCCATAGTTTCGACCGCAACAACTGGGATAAGGGTCATAATGTAGCTTTCTTTTCGTACTCCTTTCGGATATGACTAGCCTTACAGTTTGGACTCCCGTAGTTCTAAATCTAATTCCACAAGTGCAATGTGAAATAGATAAACACAAATGAGTCCAAATCCGGAAAATCTTTTGAAAAATTGATTTTGAATCAAAAATGCCAAAAAGGGATTGCTTTGCCAGATTACAAAGTCGCCACCTAAATGTTTTTTGGGAATTTAGGAAACCCAAGACTCGTGCCAAAGGCCACTTATCCGTCATCACCAAAGTGTCTTGGCTTGAGAACTTAGGTACGAGAGGGGAAGGTCATGAATTGACCACCCACTCGCCCAATCAAAGATCAGCCTCTACTAATCATGTTGTGATTCTTTTTTACGTTATATGCTCTTGTTCCGATTTATTTGGTTATCTTACTATGTGACGCACATAAGTATAGACTGATTTGCAAAAATTGGAACACTTTAATTTCATGTATGTTTGAAAATCGGTTTGAATACGTACCACTTGAAACGGTGATCTCATATGTACATTCATCAAATTATCCTAATTCAAGTAATTAGCCTTCATCCACAGGCATTCAAGAGATATATCACTTAAGCACTTAACCTCATGGTGTCATGCTAGATATGGCAACATTCGCACGCATGCAATATGCTAAAGCAATAAGTGCTTACCTAGTACTCCAAGGCAAGCCAAACAAAGCAAAATAATTAGGAAACATGTATGATTTTAATGATGCAAAATGACTAATGCAACACATGCAATATGTAATTAATAGGCTCGACTTACTAGCATGACATGTGAATCACTTTGATAGCATGCAGTTTAAGCACGTTTTCAAAGAAGCAATGAACAATAATATTTGTTAGGATGATGAGCCGAACTCTATGCATGCAAGACAAATGGATGCAAGTCATGGAAAATGCTAATTAAAACATGGTGCTTTACACTATCTATCAGAAGCGGATAAATAAAAGGGAGAAAGACGTGGGGTTGGAAGACATACACATTATTACATTGTTGCCTTCGCGCAAGAGGATCTGAATGAATGTCCTAGCTAATTAAACTAATTACTACAACGCCACAAATTAACCAACTATTCTAGATAATTAATTAAGTACACTATAAAACAAGAACTAATTGTTCTAACTAATTAATACAAATTAGAATGAAACTAACTAATAAGCTACAAAATGGAATTAATTAACTAAGGAACTAACTATTACAAGTCCACTACTTTAAACATTATTTTAATAGGCCCCAAGAAATGAGGGATGGTTCATGCATGAATGCGGATTTTCACTCGAAAATGCTCTCTATTTTGCTACCAAAATGCTTCTGCTACACAGGTAGAAAATTACATTGTTTTTTTACCTCAATCTCTGCTCTGTTATGCAGGAAAAGTAACACTGCCTAGCTAAAAAAGGTGGCCGACCGGCCAGAAGAAGTGGTCAGCCGTATAGTAAAGGTAGTTGGCCTGCCACTAATGTTTGGTACTACCCTGCTGCAACAGACATAAACAGAGCACAAACAGAGTATTTTCAAGGGATGTTTGTCCACCCTACCTCTCCTTATCATCAAATAGATCAAAGGAGGGATAGGCTCGGTTTACAAACCATCAATCGATGCAAACTCATTGCATGATGGTCTATAAAGCAAGGGACAATTTTGATAAATGACAAGGAAAGACTCATGAACCTCCTCCCTATCATGATGTTGATCAAGGGAAGGGGTTGACCTTGAAGCCTTGAAGCATTTTCATCAGTAACAAGTATGAAATGACTCAAAACTCCATGGGTTCAATTAACGTCCGATTGAAACCAAGTTGATTTTATGATCTTGCTTCATTTTAGCCTCAATTTTATTACTCAATTTAATTACCTTTCCATCAATTAATCGATTGAGTCCAAAAATGAAGATTAAGTCCACTAATGGAGAGGAGTGTCAAACCGAGGGTTGTTTTAGGCATGAGAGAGAGATCATGCCGTTGGTAATGAACCTCCGAAGAGATTAAACCATTATGCACAAGATCACCTTTCAAGCTTAAACAACACTCATTTTGAAGCAACTCTCAAAACAAATAAAATGCAAAGAAAAGAGGAGGAGTGCAGAGGTGATTAGAGGTGAATACAAGTATGAAAAGCATGAAATAAATATTATCAACTCAAATAGGTTGGTGTCTAATGCCTAAACCACCAAACCTATGAGGACTATTACACTACAAGCATGCTATACAAAGCATAAATGAAATAAACAACCTAAAACAATCCTAAAATAGCTAAAAACAGTGCTGGAATTAATATGGAAAAGCTTGAAAAAGTTAGCTAAAATAATGGAGAAATGAAGCCAGTAAACAAGCATAAAAAGAGATAGCTAACCCTTCAATTTTTGGGACCTCAAAACTACATTTTTAACCTCTGAAAACATTTGAAATTCAGTAGTAAAAAGTTGAAAAAAAAAAGTTGAGGAAGAGATGGGAAACACAAAGGCAAAAGCTTAGGGGACAAGGTTCAAAGAAGGGTGATTAACCCCTCTACCTTTAATAGGTTTAAGCCATAAGTTTCAGCCCATAAAAACAGTCAAAAAATAGTATAAAAACAACAAGAAAAGAGAAGGAAGAAGTAGTGTAAAGATAGTCAAAGTTATACCTCTTCAAGAGGAGTAATTTTTTTGTTCACAAACCACAAGGTATTTACTCTCAAGGGCTGAGATTTGAGCTCAAGAACCTCAGCAAAGAGACCCAAAAATTTGGTTAAGGAAGTGTTTGGGTAGGGTATGTGTGTTGCCAGATAGAGACACAGAGAGATTTTCAAGAATTTAAGCCTTTAGAATTTTTTGTAACCTAATTTCAAGAGGAGTGGTCATCTATATATAAAAAAACATGTGCCTTAACTAGAAATATCTGTATATAGATAGCTGGTGCAGTGCATGCACTTGTGGGAATAGCTGGCAACAAATATCTGTAAAAATTTGCTTGTTGACACAAGTGGCTGGCCGTACACTTCTTCTGGCCGGCAGGCCACTAGTGGGGACACTTGGCTGTAAAATCTGCCTCTTGGGACACCTGGTTGGCTGGCCAAAGAAGTGTACACAAAAAATGGCTGGCCGGCCACAAAAATCTACTTTCCAGGCCTGACTTCAAATGGGCATATTTCCTTCATCCGAACTCGCTTTTTGGTCATTCTTGAGTCTAAATTGAAGCCCCGAAAGTCTACTTTCTAATGGTGGTGTCTTCACATCTAAATGCTAAGTATATAAAGAGATATGTCTATGTAGTGTAGGTTACTCATTTCTATCTTAACAGTTTGATGCCCAACGTTTCCCCTAACTAGTTTTCTTCCCTCCCCTCTTATTCCTCCAACTCCAAACCTATAAATAAGATGTTTTTGAAATATTTTTCAAAAATTTCACCTCCCCTCCATTTATGTCCACTTTGTCCTTACTTGGTTTACCGAAAAGTGCAATAGTTTAAACGAAATGCGAGCCTTGGAACATTGTAGAAACATTAGTAGTTTGAAAAAGAGGGTTATAAGGTCTAAAACAGTTTTGGTCTAAAATAGTTTTGGTAAAAAATGGGGTGTAAGGTTGGAATTAGAGACTCTTCTTGCTGAAGAAATCGAACGTTTGTACAACGTAACTTTCATAATCGAGTGTTCAACCTAAGGCGCTCAAGTCTTAAGGGCAGTCAAAAATAAGGTGTCTACACGTAATAATGACTAGGCTAACTACCCTCGTGATGCTGCAGATGATGCTAAGAGAAAACTAAATGCCTGAACATGCATCACCATGGTCTCCAAAATCCCGATCTATCGTATACTTAGTGAGATCCGTAATGAGATATACGTCCGATGACCGGCTAAATTGGGAGATGCACAAAGAGGATTCAATCTGAAATATCACTGCATCTACCATGATGAGCGTAGGCACCCACACAGAAGACTGTGTGCCTTTAAAGCAACATTTAGAAAAGCTTATGGTAGCCGACTACCTAGATCGTTACATCAATGGGGACGTCAAGGCGTAATTAATGTAATTTATGGGATCATCGAGCCAGTGTGGATATGCGAGCTTAGAGAGATGATCAAGAAAGCAGAACACGTGAGAGAAGTTCTATCTATCCAACCTGTTGTGAAAAAAGGTAAGACCGAATTAACAGATATCCTTAGCTTTTCGAGTAGAGATCTGGAACAAATTCAAACCCCATATAATGATGCGCTGGTAGTCATGCTACGCGTCAGAGACTTCGACATTAAACGCATTTTGATCGACCAGGGCAGCTCGGTCGAAATAATGTATTATGACGCGTTCAAGCAGCTCAAGTTGGACGACAAAGACTCAGCCCCTACAACCTTGCCACTGGTTAGTTTCAACTTGTAACCAGAATGGCTGGTAAGAAAGGTCATCTTGCCAGTCAAAGCAAGGTTTGTCATCAAACAAGTAGAATTCTGGGTATTAAAAGTACCCTAAACTTATAACCTGATCCTGGGCAAAGGATGGCTTCATGCCATGCAAGCGGTGGCATCAACTTACTGCCAAGTAATGAGGTTCCCCTCTGCCACCAGAATGATAGAAGAAGTATGGGGTGATCAAGTCATGACCAAGCAATGTTTCGTGGCTGTAAATAGAAGTTGAGTTACCAAAGGCTTCATGCAAATAATCGAAGGACCAGAAGACCAAAAGATCAGAAGATCCTAGATGACGTTGGCAAAAATACCGAAGAAAAGGCTGTTGAGGACTTGGTGGAAGTGAAAATCGACGAAAGCGATCCAAGAAAATTCTTTTTGCTAGGGTTATCCTTAACCGTCCAAGAGAGCTTAGAAATTGTAAACTTCTTGGTAGCAAACATCGAAGTATTTGCATGGATGCCTTATGATATGTCTAACATTGACCCAAACTTTATTTGCCACCAACTTAATGTTTTCCTTGACGCCCGACCAGTCATACAGAGAACAAGGTGATCAGTGATTTATCACATTGAAGTAGTGACGGAAGAAGTTAAGAACTTACTGGAAGTAGGGGCGATCCAAGAGGTGCACTACCCTTGGTGGATTTCTAATACGGTCGTTGTGCCAAAGAAGAATGGAAAGTGGCAAATTTGCATCGATTACAAGACGGTCAACAGAGCCTATCCCAAAGACAGCTTCCCATTACCTCGAATTGATCAACTGGTGGATCTTTATGACTGAACACAATAGGTTCAGTTTCTTGGACGCATACCGCGGCTATTATCAGATTGTCATATATGAGCCTAACTAGGAGATTACTTCTTTTACGACACCAAAGGGGTTATTTTGCTATAAAGTCATGCCCTTCGGGTTGAAGAACGCTGGAGCAACTTTTCAAAGAATGGTTACCAAGATGTTCGCCCCTCTCTTTGGCTGGACAATGGAAGCATACATTGACGACATGGTGGTTAAAAATAAGAGCGAGGCCGACCGCTTGACCAATCTAGCAGAGATGTTCACAATCCTTAAGCAGCACAAGCTACGCCTCAACGCATCGAAGTGCACCTTCGACATAGGATCATGGAAGTTTTTAGGTTTCTTGGTAAGCAACTGAGGGATTGAGGCGAATCCCTCTCAGATCAAAGCTATACAAGAGTTGACGTGGCCAAATTCGACAAAGGTCGTGCAACATCTTGCCGAGATGGTATTTGCACTTAACAGATTTATAAGCCAGTCATCAGATCGCTGCCGTCCTTTCTTCCAAGCCCTAAAGTTGAAGTTTTCGTGGGATGAAGAATATGATAGAGCATTGGCCGAGCTAAAGACATACATGTCCTCTGTTCCACTCTTGCCATGCTGAAGTAAGGTGAAGAACTCTACCTCTGTCTGGCCGTTTCTCAGCATGCCATCAGTGTAGTACTTGTCAAGGTAGAAGGCATACAGCATCTTCCGATCTTCTATATGAGTAAGACCTTGCTCCTTGTAGAATCGAGATACTTGCTGCTTGAAAAACTTGCCTTAGCGTTAATGATTGCCTCTAGGACGTTAGCACATTATTTTCATGCGCACATGATCATTGTGCTAGCGGAATTTCCCTTGTTTGAAGGGGCTGACTTCTCCGATTGAATATTGAAATGGGCAGTCAAGTTAGGGAAAATTGACATTAAATTTCAGCCCATAATCGCCATCAAATCCCAAGCACTAGCTGACTTTGTCGCAGAGTTTTCACCAGGAACTCACTCAGTTTGCTTGGTGGATCTCACCGACATAGCCAGATAACCAGAGGTTGACACCGCAAAAGTAACGCAGCCAACTCCCACTCCAGCCTATCCCGAACCACCAACCGAACAGAACAGGGATGACATTGTGGATGTTGCACATTAAGCCATTAACTTACCAATTATACAAGCAGGACCTAGCAATGTGCTGATGGGTTTGGAAATAATAGGACAATCTGTTGGACCTAACAACGTATCGCAAAGGAGGGAAGAGGTCATACAAGTTGCAATCAATAATGGCATGCTCAAAGCTAGAATTGTAGAGCCGCCGACCAAAGATACGACCCTGCAGACAGTTATGCCGAGGAATAAAGATGGAGAACACTTGGTTGCCTAAAAATCTTAAGATTCTTCAAAATGTTAGAAACGTTTCGTCAGTGAAATGTGAAAACTCTTTATTGATGGTGCTTCAAACAGGCATGGTGCCAGACTGGGTATCATCATGATCTTGCCAGATGGTTTAACTATAGAACATTCAATCACACTTGGGTTTCTAGCATCTAACAATGAGGCTGAATACAAGGCATTGCTAGTCGGACTGAAGATTGCATTTCAGCTAAAGGCATCCGAACTAATGGTTTACAGCGACTCTCAACTCGTTGTCAATCAAGTATCCGGAGTGTACAAAGCCAAGGATAACAGAATGTCCAAGTACCAAACCTTGGTAAGGGAAAATATCAAGAAGTTTCAAGCAGTTAGAGTTGAGCAAATTAATCGTGAAGGGAATAGTCGGCCAGATGAGTTAGCCGGTTTGGCCTTCATGGCCAACAAATCAATACCTCGCCCTCTACTGATTGAATTCCTTCCAAGGCCTAGCATCGAAGAATTAGAAGTAAGAGAAGTCCTTTGTGCTGAGTTAGGACCCTCTTCGATGGACCCTATCATCATCTTCCTCAAGAATAGAGTTCTGCCGACCGACAAGAAGGAAGAAAACAAAATTCGGGCTAAGTCTGAGTGGTTTTGGCTCTCCCTATCTGGCGCCTTGTATAAGAGATCGTTCATTGGGCTATACTTGAAATGCGTTCATCCGAGCAAAGTCGAAGTCTTTCTTTTTGAAATCCATGAAGGCATGTCTAGAAGTTATATCGGTGGAAGATCTTTGGCTTATCACTCTATTTCATAGAGATATTGTTGGCTACGCATGCAGGCCGATGCGCAAAAGTATGTGAGGAAGTGTGAAAAGTGCCAGAAGTTTACACACCAGATTCATCAACCAGCCAGAGAATTACTTCCCCTTATAAGTCCTTGGCCATTCGCAATGTGGGTCCACTCTCAACCGTACTAGGAAACCACAAGTTCTTCATCACAACGACAAATTACTTCACCAAATGGGTAAAAGCTAAGCCCATGGCGACCGTCAAGGAGAAGGATGTGAAGAAATTTGTCTGGCAGAAGGTGATAACATGGTTCAAAGTCCCCAAGGCCTTGATATCTGACAATGACATGGAAAGTTGTTCAGAGGATTTTGCGAGGAATTAAAGATAGAATTCTATAATTCGACGCCAGCTTACCCTCAACCTAATAGCCAAGCTGAAGTATCAAACAAGACCATTTTGGATGGGTTAAAGATGTGGCTAGAGAAAGTAAAGGGAAAATGGACCGAAGAGCTCTCAAATGTCTTCCGGGCTTACTGAACAATACCAAGACGCTCGACAGGGGAGACACCTTTTGCCTTGGCATATGGCATGGAAGCAGTCATCCCACTGGAGATCAGCATGCCTACCATTAGAAGTGAAAATTTTGAGCCGGACTTAAATGAAGAAGCAATTGGTCTAAAGTTAGACCTCGCAGAAGGGCGAAGAGAAAAGGCACTGATTCACGTTGCGACATACCAACAAGAACTGTCCAAGAAATATAATAAAATAGTTCATCCCAGATAGTTCAAGATTGGGGATTGGGTTCTGCGAAAGGTGATAGGCAACACCTTAATTCCAGTCGAAGGAAAAATAGGGGCAAATTGGGAAGGACCTTACAAGATAACCAGTTTGGCATGAAAATGGGTATACTACCTGGAGGATTTAGACGGCAAAGCCATACCCTGGCCATGGAACACAGAAAATTAAAAGTTATTTTACTTTTAACCTTACTTTTAATGTAACCCCTCCATTTTGTGATGTGACTTTTTCAATCTTGCTAAATATCTGTATGTAATTGTAGACACTCCGTTTTTGACTGTTCTTAAGACTTGGGCACCTCAGGTTGATTACTCGATGATGAATTAGTACGATGTGCAAACATTCATTTTCTTCAGTGAGGAGCCTCAATTTTGAGTTTCAAAGCCTAAAAACCTTGCATTTCCTTTGAGCCAAAACCTAATTTTTTCAAACTTGACTACCCAGAGGCCTGCTGGCCAAAATTTAGTGGCCGGTGTAGACACCCCATTTTTGACCGACCTTAAGACTCAGACGTCATCTTTTGTGCATGCGATGATCGCGCATGTCTGTGCTCGTTTTGAGTTTCTGGGGTTTTCGGCTGAACGCCTTGTCTTGGGGTCTCTTAACTCTCTTCTTCATGGTTTGTTTTTGGACCCTTACCTTAGTGCCTTTGCCTGGAGGGAGAGAGAGGCCTATAGGCCACTTTTTGTAGCTGTAGGCTACTTTTCCCTCTTGTAGGCCACTTGCAGTGGCCGGTAGGCTAGTTTCGGGAGCTTTCAGCTAAGGGCCTTATCTTATGGCCTCTTAGCTCTCTTTCTTTTGGTTTGTTTTTGTGCCATACCTTGTTACCCCTTGCCTAGAGGGAGGGGAGGGCCTGTCGGCCACTTTTTCCTCCTGTTGGCCACTTTAAGTGGCCGGTAGGCCAGTGGAAGTGGCCGACGGCCTTTTTTAGTTTTGGCAAATATTTTTATTGCCAGCTGTGCTAGCTGTTGGGCACAGAAGGCATCTTCCATATACATGTATGGAGGGATTGCACCAAGCTTCTAGCTTGTCCAACAAGCTTGAGGCTTGGAATTCTATAAGAAGGGAGCTCTCGCTCCCTTTCAAGGGTTCAGATTTTTTTTAGAGAGCTAAAGATATCCCTCTCTCACTAGAATTCTCCCTCTCTCTTATATTTGTGCTATATTGAATCAAAAGTGTTGTTTTCTCATACTTTTGCACACAAACACCTACTCAAACACCTTTATCTTGTTGTTGAGGTCCTTTGGAGCTTCATTTGAGTGGTTTTGGTTTGGTTTTGCCTTAGAAGTTACTGTTTTGAAGTTGTGCTTCAAGGGTGAGTAATAGCCTCTTGAAAGCTTTATTTTCATTGCTTATTTGGCCATCCTTGCATGTTGTTTTAGGCCTAACTTGCAACTAAAAAAAGCTTTGTTTTTAAGTGTTTAAAATGGTTGTTTGAGGCCTTATTTGAGTTAGGGGTGGTCTACCTCATTTGGTGGCTTGTTTTACTTTGCTTTGTGTTATCTCTTAAGGCCTTTGAGATCACCTTCTCTTGGCCTTTTAACCACTGAATTCCAGAGGAATTTCAGTGGTGGAAAGTGTGTTTTGAAGCCCCAAATAGGAGGGGGTCATCTCCTCTCCTTGTGTCTTGATTGCTTGTGTTGATGGCCTCATACTTGAGCATGTTTTTCTACCATACCTTGCCTTGATCTAAGCATGTTTTTGTGACTTTTTTAGCATGTTTTACCTCTGTTTGTGGTTGGCTTGGCCACTTCTTGCATGCTTCTTACACTTGTAGTGTAAATTTTGCTTACTAGCTTAATATGCTTGCTATTTTGGCCCATTGTTCTAGCTTGTTTTAGATCTATTTCAACATGTTTTTGCTCATATTTTAGCATGCTTGAACTCTGTTTTGGGTGGTCTTGATCATTTAGGACTTGCTTTGTATAGCCATAGTGCAATCTTGCTCACTAGCTTTGAGTTTTAAAGTCTCCACCATGATTTACTTGAGTTGTGTGCATGCTTTGGCCTCATTTCTCATATGATTTTAGTGTATTTAGTGTAGTCATACTCTCACATGTTTCACTCTTTCAATGCTTTTGGAGAGTTATGCCTTATGTCTTGATCATGGGCTAATTTGTATGCATGCTGGCCTAAGCTTTTGGGCTATCATCTCAGCATGTTTTTGGTCTTATTTTGCCATGATACAACTCTAATTTTGGTTGATGGAGTCACCTCTTGCTTGGTTTTGGTACTTGTAGTGTAATCCTACTCATTAGCCTTGCATGCTTAGTGTTTTGGCTTACCATTCTAGCTTGTTTTGGCTACACTCCATCATGTTTCTAGCATTGCTTTAACCTACCTCAAGACAATTTTAAGTGATCTTGGTCCTTTGGGGCTTACTTGATATGGCTATGGTGCAAGTGCCTTAGCTAGTCTTGAGTTTCGAGCACCTTAGCATGCTATATTTACGATGGTTGCATGTTTTGGCATCATTTAGCATGTAATTTCAGAGCATATACATGTGTTATGTTCTCACTTCTTTCACTCCTTGAGAGCTTTTGAGAGTTGTGCCTTTGTGCCTTATTTGTGAGCTACCAAAGGAGCATGATTTTCTACTCCTTTGAGCCTTAGTTTGAGCATGTTTTTGCCACTGATTTGCCATGATATAGCTCTATTTTGGGCTGGTTTGGTTGTTTGTGCATAGTTTTGCATAGTCTTAGTGCTGTGTACCTCACTAGCTTTAATGCTTGAGTCCTCTAGCATGCCATACTTGTGTTGTTTGCATGATATGTCATCATTTGGCATATGATTTCAATGCCTACATCTCTGCCATACTCTCTTATTTATCACTTCTTCATTGCGTTTGAGAGTTGTGTTTAATGTCTGGCTTGCGAGCCAATGCATGAGCATGTTGTTGTAGCTTTTAGCGCTTCATTTCTAGCATCATTGTGCCATTGTTGTGGCATGAGGTAGGTTTGACCATTTGAGATTGATGATGCATGCCTCATGTGTAATGTCCTTCACTTGCTTTAATGCTCTTAGCCCCTTACCATGTCTTTCATGCATGGTTCGCATATTAGAGTCTTGTGCATGTCACTTTAGCATCAAAAGCTAAGCATACGGTGTTTGCATTGCATTGCGCTGGGATCGGACATTAATCCAAACGCGAGAAATGAGAGACGCTTCATACTTGAAGTGATAAAACATGCCTCATTTCTTTGTCGCCGTCCCCCTTGATTGTGCATGATATGGTGGAGGCCTCTCGAGTCCTATGTGTTATTTGTGCATTCATAGACTTGTATAAACTCGGCTTCTAGGCCATCGTGCATTGCGATGCTCGGTTGGTGGCCCGAGAGTCAAGTACCGCCCTATAGCAGTAGGTCCCCTATGGCGTGGTGAAGGCAGTCTTCTCCCTATCCTCAGGTGCCATCAAGATCTAGTTGTACCGGGAAAATCCATCCATAAAGGAGAGCAACGCATGGCCTGCGGTGAAGTCCACCAATTCATCGATGTGCGGTAGAGGAAAGTCGTCATTCAGACTAGCTTTGTTCAGATCTCTGAAATCCACACACACCCAAATTCTGCCATCTTTCTTCGGTACCAGAACAATGTTGGCCAACCAAGTAGAATACTTAGATACTAGCAAGAACCATTCATCTATCTGCTTGGTGACCTCTTCCTTGATTTTCAAAGCCCAATCTGGGCGTATTCTCTGAAGCTTTTACTTGACGGGTCGGGCCTCAGGGTCAAGAGAGATCCAGTGCTATAAAATCTCAGGATCGATTCTAGGCATGTCTTCGTAGGACCACGCGAAAATATCTTTGAAATCTTTTAATAAAATGACTAAGCGCTCTCGTTCCTCCGAAGTCAACGTGGACCCTATCTGGACCAGGCGTGGATCCTTCTCAGTACCCACATTAATTGAAATGATTTCATCAACCAGGGGTTTTACAAATCTCTACTCCTCTTGATCATCAAAATTTTGAAAGTCATGATCAATGCAATACACAAGTGGCATAGAAAAGTACTCGAAAACAGCAGTGGTATGATTCTCATTCATAACTTCCAGTTCATCCAATTCCTCGGTTACAATCGACTCAAAAGAAAAGGAAAAAGACGAACTAGACAAAATAACGGCATCTGGGTTATCAACCCCAAGAATACCGGACTCTGACTCAGAAGAACTAGAATCTGATTCCAACTTCACAGACTCTGTGGAATCAGATACCGGTTCACTACCTGATTTAGAATTGCTGGACAAAAAGCCCTCCTCGAACTGCCAAACGAGGGAGGGCGTGATAGATGTATCCAGAATGCTGGAAGAAGGCCCTATAGCCAATTGATCTCCAATCATGGAAACAGAGAAGTCATCCCCCAAGCTCTCTAGTGTGATTTGAGGATCTGAAAAGGAGACAAGTCAGCATTGCTCCTATCTGAAGTTCTATGCCATCGGACTCATCCTCTATACACTGTTCTGCCTCAACTGGTAGGTCAATCTGCTCTTCTGCAACCTCATCCCCTTGTAACTGTAGATCGAAAAAGATCTCAAAGCCAGGCAAACGCCGCTTTTTAGAATTTAGCCATGGCTCAGGAAAGCCGCAGAATGGGAAATCTTCTCCCTCCCGGACAAAGCGGTTGTTCAGGGTTCCTTGAATGGGTCTATGCGCTAGCTCGTAGTGCTTCCCAGTTTGCTTAACTTTGGCCTTTCCTGCCATTTCCTTTCCTTTTCTTATCCAATCCTCTTTGGTAGACGTGTAACCTAAACTAAATGTATGAGGGTTGTGTGGCACTTTAGCCAACGCAGTGACGCCTTTCCGGCTGTTCCTTCCCAATCCCATTTTGGGTACATGGTGCAGCTTATTCATGAGGTAGACGGATTGAGCACTGACATATAACTCGTCATCAATAGCCAAAATATCTTGCACTACTAGGGCCTCGGCCAAGGTGAACCCAGAGAAAAAGACATCCTCCTTGCCATGTACAATTTCTAGTATCGGTGTAATGACTTCCAGCAGAGGATGTATGGAAGAGTTCCAAAAAACAATAGCTACCCCCTTTCCATGGGGGTACTTTAGCATCTGATGCAGAGTGGAAGAGACAACTCTTACTTGGTGCAGCCACGGCCGTCCAAGAAGTAAATTAAAGGTGGCCGAAACATCTAGGATGTGAAATTTAATTTCCTATTGTGCCGGCCAACCTGAGTTCTGATCTGAACTATCCCCATCACTTCCCGACTTGTATTGTCATAAGCCCGAATCACTTGAGCCGTTGGTGTGAAGTCTGCTGGCGTCAAACCGATAGCATAGGCCGTGCGCGACGGACACACATGAATTGCAGACCCGGTATCAACCAAGACGACTGGTATCCACTTCTCTTTACATTCCACAGAGATGTATAGTGGCTTATTGTGCTCAGAGCCCTCAGGCGGCAATTCTTTATCTGTAAAGGTCAAAGTTAGTGAAACGCCACCTGGGAACACCAGTCCAACTAACTGCTCGGGGGTTGTGTCGATAGAGAGCTTAGCCTTATCCATTGCTAATAAGACGACTTGTCTATGCACCCCGTGAAGCCATGAGAAAACCCCAGATGGAGATGTCTGCTCGAATCTTCTTCAGCTACTTCAGTACAGCTTCCTCCTCCAACAGTTTATCTTTTTGTTTGTCAGCTTCCTTATCTTTCCCTGATGCTTCTGGTTGGTCCAAGTATGGGGGATTAAAGTACCGCCCACTCCGAGTCATGTGATCAACTTCCTCGGCATACCATGTATCATCTGGCAGATTCTGTCCCCAATCCTCATTCGTGTGGGTGAGATACAAATCCTTATCTTCCTACCACATTCCTTCGGCAACCGACAAGCAACTATCTAGTTCCTTTGTAAGTACTCCTGTATCTGCAACATAGTCAGTCCCTACAGAACCTTTGGCTTTTCTAGCCTTCTAATCAGTCTCAGTTCTTTCCTGTTCGAATCGCTTTAGTGCGGCCTCCTGTTCTATATCAGCTGTACAAATACTACCCAATTCTTAAGAAAAATTCTTAGTACCGGTGCTCTCCGGCAACTTCTTCTTATTGTCGACCGTTTCGGTCGTTGCAGCAATCCCAGTTTCCGACTGTTCTTGCTTCGGTTGAGACCCCTCATCTACATCTGTTTCATCATTGAGCAACCCATGTATTATCCGTTGGTCCGTTCATATCAAACCAACCAATCTATACATTCCCAGATCCTATTCGTCGAAGAACTGCAGATTACTGATGTCCTCCTCAAGCTTGGCTAAATCATCCAGCCCCTGGCTTGGCCCGTCCTCCCAGACTACATTAACCTCCATCCCTGTTGGAAATTCCACCCTTGGTCTGGCCTGACTAGTTGACGCAATATAACGGCACGGATTGTATTCTTCTTCAGTTAAGCTCATGGAGCCCTCAGGCATACCTTCTTCCACCATAGCCACCACCACGGGTTCGGGTTGGGATATGGACGCGTTCATCATGCACAAGTCTGTGCTTTCCGAGATGAACAGCGCCGGCTTAGGCAGGTGGGAGGGGGTGATGTATATACTGGGGTCGTATGGGATGTCCATTGTTTGGATAAGGTTTACTTGCCTAGGTGGAGGAGGGGGTTGGTTATGTGGTGGGAGAGGATTTGTAGTGACGTTAGGCTTCTTAGGAGGTGCTATCACTTTGTTGTCAATGAGATCCTAAATATCATGACGGAGTCTAAAGCATAAGTCGGTGTCATGACCATGCTGCTGGTGGAAGGCACAATACTTGGCCGGGTTGTGTGTAGGAGGGAGGTGTAGACACCCTATTTTTGACCGCCCTTAAGACTTGGGCGCTACTAATTGCTTACTCGATGGTGCAAGCTATGTCGTGCAAAGGTTTGATTTCTTTGGTAAGGAGAGCGTCAAATCCCAACCTCACACCCCATTTTTGAGCCAAAATGATTTTGACCAAAATGATTTTAGACCTTAAAACCCTCTCTTTCAAAATATTTTTGGAAACAAAGTTCCTATGATGTTCCGAGGCTAGCATTTCGTTAAATGTTGCGCTTTTCGGTAAATCGAGCAAGGACAAAGTGCGAATACATGAAAGAGAGGTAAACTCTTTGAAAATCTTTCAAAACGCCTTGGTTATAGGTTTGGAGTTAAAGAAAATTGGAGGGGAGAGAAGAAACCAAGTTGGGGAAGAAGTTGGGCATGAATCGTTAAGAGAGAGTCGAGCAGCCCTCACTAAATCAGGCCTATCCATTCGTACAATTGGACTTAAGTTATGAGGCCACCATTGCTGGAAATAAGACTTTTGGGGCTTCATTTTACACTCAAGAATCTCCTAAAACCGAGGCTGGATGAGGGAAATATGGCTGGTTGAAGTTGGGCATCAATCCGATTGGACCGAAACTGAGCAGTCTTCACTAAAAGAGGGTTATCTCTTAGCATACTTGGGGTTTTGATGTGATTCTAACACCTTTGGAAAGAAAACTTATGGGGCTTCGATTTAGGCACAAGAATGACCTAAAAAGGAGTCTAGATGAAGGAGTTATGCTTGTTTGAATTCGGGGCCAGAACCAGTTTTTGTTGTCGGCCACTGGGGGAGTGTGCCGGCCACAATAGAGCTTTCCGGCCATAGGTCAGCCAGAAGTGACCCTAGTCGGCCACCATTAGTAGCTGGTCGGCCACCAATGGTGGCCGGTCGGCTATAAGTGTGCAAAAAGCTCAGAATTTGCAGATATTTTGCTCCAGTTGTCTTCCAAATGCTCCAGCTGTCTCCAAATCAGATATTTCGACCCAAGGCTCTCTTTTTCCTATATATAGAGGCCATATCTCTCATATTTAATGGTTAGAAAGTTTTGGAGCCTTTCTCTCTAAAATCTCTCTCTCTCTCTATAATCCTCTCTCTCTGGACTTCTCTCTCTCTTGCCTTTTGTGCATGCAAGTAGAGAAACACCTCTCCTTTGCCTAGACATCCTTGATGAAAGTGGTTCATCTTTGGGCTGAGGTTGCTTGAAGCTCTCTTGGAGCTTCCTTTGAGCTCTAGAAGGTGGTTTAAGCTCAGATTGTTGCTTAAGTTGTGCCTTCCCATCAAGAGGTATAAGACTCACTTATTTAAGCTTGTTTTGCATGCTTGTTTTGCCACCTTTTCAAACTTTTTTTTGGCCTGGTTTTCAACTACAAAAACCTCTATTTTTCAGTCCCAAAAATGGTGGTTTAAGGCCTTTTTGATTTAGGGGGTTGTCTCTCTCTTTTGTTCCTTAGCTTGTATAGCTTTTTGTGCTATCTTTCAAGGAAAAATTTTTGGCCCTTCAAACCACTAAAATTCAAAGTTATTTTAGTGGTAGAAACCATGTTTTGAGGTCCAAAATAGGAGGGGTTGGCCTCCCCTCCTTGTGTCTTGTTTGCATGTGTAGATAGCCTAACATGTGAGCATGCTTTTCTACCATTTTGTGACTTGATCTCAGCATGTTTTTGCTACTTTTTTGACCTGCTTTATCTCTATTTTGTGCTGGTTTGGCCACTTGAGGCTTGCTTTGTATGCTTGTAGTGCAATGGTGCTTAATAGTCTAGTTTGTGCTATGTATTAGCCTCTCATTCTAGCTCTTTTTAGCCTACTTCAAGCATGTTTTAGGACTTTTTTAAAGTGTTTGTTCCTTGTGAGCAATGTTTTGTATAGCTATAGTGCAAATGGCTTTACTAGTTTTGTGTTTTAAGGGCTCTAACATGTTGTGGATGTGATGTTTGCATGTTATAGCATCATTTTATACATGATTTCAGTGCATATAGCTCTGTCACACTCTCACTTCACTATTTCATTGCTTTTGAGAGTTGTGTTTTGAGCCCTGCTTGTGAGCTAACAAATGAGCATGTTTTTCTTGCCTTCTATGCTTCAGTTTCAACATGTTATAGCCATTGTTTTGGCATGTGTCAGCTCTGTTTTGAGCTTGTTTGGTCATTTGAGCTTAACATTGCATGCCTCTAGTGTAGTGTTCTTCACTAGTTTTGATGCTTTTGGATTTTAACATGTTGTGCATGTGTTGCTTGCATGTTGTCGTACTATTTTTCATGCCATTTCAGCACTGAAAATCTACAACCTCCCTCATTTCTTCATTTTTTCCATTTATTTTGAGGGTCGGTTAACCTTATGATTGTGTTTAAGCTTGAGATAGAGCTTGTGCTCAATGGCTTTAACTCTATTTTGAGGGTTCCTTCTAGCCAAAGGCATGATCTCTCTCATGTCTTAAATCATCATTTGGCTGGCCCCTCTCTCATTAGAGGACTTTCACATTGGACTTAATCGGTTAAAGGATTAATCGGTAATGTACAATGTGTAAACAAAATGAGCAAAGTAAAACATGAATAAGATAAGCATTTGTGTTGCATTGCATGTGTTTGGATCAGACATTAATTCAAACACAAGAAATATGGGACGTTTCACACTCAAAGTGATGAAACGTGTCATGTTTCTTGGTCGCTGTCACCCTTGATCATGCATGATAGGGTGGTGGCCATTTGAGTCTATTTGTGTATTCATTAAGCTTGTACAAGCTTGGTTCTTTGGCCATCATGCATCAAAATGCTTGGTTGGTGGTTTAAGAGCCAAGTGCCATACTCCTTTGAGCTTGAGAAATGATGAGGAGTGTGGCAGTATACACATTTCCTTGCAAATACATTGCTTTGCCTCTGTTGCAGCAAAAACATAATTTTGGGAAAAGCGGTGGCCGACCGGCCAGTGTTTGTGGCCGACCGGCCACCAGTCCATTTTTGTGCAAAATGTTCTTGTCTTGGAGCAAAAGCAGTCTGGAATGTTGGTTCGATGTTCAGTAATCAAGGCAAGTGCAAACAGAGGCATCCGACGGCAAAGCAATGGCATTTTCGGGAGGAAGCCAACCGAGCATGCATGCCTCCCTCACCCGCGAGGCCATTTAATTGTTTAGAATTGTAGCTAATTCATACATGTGTTGTAAATTATTTAGCTTAATTCATTTTGTATCTTATTAGCTTGCGTAGCTAGTTATTCATTTGTGTTGTAATTAATTAGCTCATAATAAGTTAGTTAATTAGATTCAATTGTGTTGTAATAATTAATTAGCGAGAATAGTTAATTAGTTGGTTTGTAATAATTAGCTTAGTTTAGTGTAGCTTAGCTTAATTATTCGGACCCTCCTATGCGAGGGCGCAATGTTGTAATAAGTGTGCGTGCGTGTGTGCATGTCTTCTAACCCCACGTCTTTCTCCCTTTTATTTAATCGCTTTTGATGGTTAGATTAGGGATCATGTTTCGATTAGCATACCTTATGCTTGCATGTTGCATCATTCATTTGTCTTGCATGCACCGGGCTCGGTGCATCATTCAAACTGCATCGTATTTCAATACTTCTTTGAATACATGTGTCAAATCGTTGCATTCATATGCCATCTTAGATAGCTGAGCCTATTTAATTTCATGTCTCATATGTTGCATTAGGCATCTAGCATAGTTAGGATCATGCATATTTCTAACTAGTTTTTGTTTTGGCTCGGAGTACACTGTAAGTGTTACGCTTTAGCATACTTGCATGAGTGTGAGTGTTGCCAAGTGATTAAACTGCATGAATGCTTGTAGATGAAGGCTTGGTTGCTTGAATTGGAACAACTCGATGAATGTGAGTTTTAAGCCCACTTTGTGAAGTGGCAAAATCATGTTTTAAAGCCCACTTGAGAGTGGCAAATCTGCGCTTTAGCCCACTTGCGAGTGGCACTTTCAAACCATTTTCAAAACAAACATGAGTTGTTTTGTTCAAATTCTCGCGATTTAGTCTATACTTGTATGTGTACGTCACATAAAGTTAGCTAATAACCGAAATAAGAACACATGAGGTTTATAAAACAACATATCATGCTTAGTAGAGGCCGATCCTTTGATTGGGCGAGTGGGGGTGCTTATTTCAGGACATTCCCCTCTCGTACCCAAGTTCTCGAGCCGATGCAACTTTGGTAATGATGGACACGTAGCCTTTGGCACGAGTCGGGGTTTCCTAAATTTTCCAAAAATAAAATATTTAGGTGGTGACTCTGTAATCTGGCAAAACAGTCTAATTTTGGCGTTATTTGATTTAAAATCAATTTTCCAAAATGATTTGTCGGATTGGACTCTTTGGTGTTTATCACTCTCACATTGCACTTTGTGAGATTAGATTCAGAACCGTGACAGGAGTCCTAACTGTAGGAGACCAATTCGCACCTCTCCAAAAGGAGGGCGCGCGAAGAAAGTCGAGTCTATAGGAGGGATTAGGCAATGGGCGCGGCTCCAGGGGCTTTAGATGCCCCTTTCTGATCAGGACCCTCAAGGTCGCAGATAGAGAGATATAGAGTGGGGTGAAAACCCTTTGGCCTCGAGGTTGGTACTTTGCAGGTTGTGGGGTAGTTCCGGATGTACTGGTAAAACGGGTGGCTATTTTTGGTGTGGTGGTGTAGACACCCCATTTTTGACCGACCTTAAGACTCAGACGTCATCGATTGAGCGCTTGGTGATGGTGCATGTTGTGCTCGTTTAGAGGTTTCGGAGTTTTAGCTGAGAGCCTTGCCTCCGGGCCTCTGAACTCTTTGTGCTTTGGCTCGGTTTGTGGACCGAACCTTGTTTTCTCTTCCCAGGGGGAGGGAGTGGTCTTGTAGACCATCTCTTTGTGGTTGTAGACCACTTTTCTTGGTTGTAGGCCACTTTTCCCATTTAGAGACTAGTTTCTGGTTTTCGGAGTCTTCGGCCACGCGCCTTGTCTTGGGATCGCTTAACGTTCTCCGTTTGGCATGATTTTTGAACCACACCTTGTTGCCTCTGCCTAGAGGAACACTGTGGTCCGCGAGACCACTTTTGTGGTCGTATACCACTTTTGGTGCTCGTCAGCTAGTTTTCGGGGCTTTCGGCCACGTGATTTGCCTCCTCGATCTCTCGTCTTGCATCCGTTTTGGTTTGTTTTTGGTACAAACCTTATTTTCCTTGTTTGGAAGGTGGTACAAGGGTGGGAGACCACTTTTTTTCCTTGGAGACCACTTTTCCTCCCGGCCAGCCAGTTTTCTGGTCGGATAACTGGCTTTCTTGGTCTTTGGACCATCTTTTCTGGTCGGCCACCACACACATGCCCTAGACCCTGCTCCTAGACCTCTCCCACCATGGCTGACCAGTTTGTATTCTAGGAGACCACTTAAAGTGGTCATCTGCTTTTTAGCACCTTTTTGGAGATATTTTGGGCCAGCTGGCACAGCTGGAGAGCATTAGAGCCATCCTCCATACACGTGTATGGAGGGATTGTTTGAAGCTTAGCTTCTCCTAGAAGCTTTGCCTTTGATCTCTATAAGAGGGAGGCTCTTCCTCCCTCCTCCAGGTTCAGAAAAACCTCTTTGAGCCATACATATAATCTATATCTATACATCTTCATTTCTCTCTTATTTTGTGCCTTAAAGTGTAGATTTGTCTCACTTTTGTACACAAACACACACTCAAACACCTTGCTTGTGTTGCAAAGGCTTCTTGAAGTTGTTTTTGGTGTTCTTGGGCTGGTTTTAGCTCAAAGAGGTTGCTGGAGTTGTAGTAGTAAAGAAGGTCTTCAAGGGTGAGTCTTTGACCTTTAAATCCCCCATTCTTTCTTAAGCTTTTAGCCCTTCTTGCATACTATTTTAAGCTTAGCTCTTAACTGGAAAAAGTTCTATTTTTGCATGCTTAAGAAGTTTGTTTAAGGTCACTTTTTTGTTGGGGTGTTCTACTCCCTCTTAGGCCTTGTTAGGCCTTGTTTTGAGGCTCTTGTTGTAGCCTTTGAATGACCTTTCTACCACAAAAATCCAGAGGATTTTTAGTGGTGGAAAGGTGGTTTTGGTGTCCTAAATAGGAGAGGGTCATACCCTCTCATTGTTGTCTTGTTTACTTGCTTTAAATGCCTCATGTGTGAGCATCTTTGTTAAGCTTATGTTGGCCATATCTTAGCTTGTATTTGTGGTTATTTTGCTGTGGCATATCACTATTTTTGCTTGGTTTTGTCACTTAATGCATGCCTTGTACACTTGTAGTGTAAATCACACAAACTAGTCTTGTATGCCTCATGTTTGAGCATGTCTTTCTAGCTTGTTTTGGTTCCATTTTAGCATGTTTTTGGTGATGTTTTGCCATGTCATAACTCTGCTTTGGTTTGGTTTGGTTGGCCCTTGCATGCTCCATGCACTTGTAGTGCAATTCCATGAAATAGCCTAACATGCATCATGCTTTGACATGTCATTTTAGCATGCTTTTGGCTTAGCTCTGAGAAGACTTTGTTCATGTTTTAGCATGTTGAAGGTCTGATTTGTGTTGTTTTGGTCATGCATGCCATGCTTTATATAGCTATAGTGCATTCTAGCTTGTTAGCTTTGTGTATCAAGTCCACTAGCATGCTTTGCTTGGCCTATTTGAATGATTTGGCATCATTTGTTATGTTATTTTAGTCCATGTAGTGTGGCCATTCACTTCCATTTGTTATTTATTCAATGTGTTGGAGGGTTGGTCCTTTATGCCTTAACATGAACCATTGTGTATGCCTTCATGCCTAAGCTTGCGAGCTATCATTTCAATGTTTATTTGGGGTTATTTCGCCATGATATAACTCTGATTTTTGTTGCTCAAGTCATTCCATGCTTGGTCTTAATAGGTGTAGTGTAATCCACCTTATTTGCCTTGTATGCATCATGCCTTATGCCCTCCATGCTAGCTTATTTTGGCTTCCTTCCATGCATGTTTTAGTATCATTTTGACATGTTCTAGGACTATTTTAGGTTGCCTTTGCCATATCCTTCATGCTTTGTATAGCTGTAGTACAATTGGCCTTGCTAGCTTTGTGTTTTGATGACTCATGCATGCTTCATTTGTGTTGTGTACATGATTTGGTATCATTTAATACTTCATTTCAGAGCATGTAGGACTACCATATTCCCATTTCATTCACCCTTTGAGTGCCTCTAAGGGTTGTGCATTTGTTGCCTTGTTTTGGCTTAGCTTATATGCTTACATGCCTAGGCCTTTGGGCCCTCATCTCAGCATGTTTTGGTCTTTGTTTAGACCTATTTAAACTCTGTCCATGTTTGGTTCAATCATTCGTGCCATGTATTGCATGCCCTTTGTGTAGTCCCTTTAATGGCTTTGTGCCTTAGGCCCTCTTGCATGCTTTACTTGTGTTGTTTGAATGATTTGGCATCATTTCACACTTGATTTCAGAGCCTTTAGTGTTGTCACACTTCCATGTTTATTGCTTCTTCATCATGTTTGAGAGTTGTGTTCTTAGGCCTACTTGGTAGGCCAATGCATGTGTATGCATGCCTTGCCCTTTTGGTGCCTTTGTTTTGGTATTATGGCCATTGATTTGGGCATGACTGAGGTCTCTCCATTTTGGTTTAAGTCCATTGAGTATGTGATTTTCATGTTGTTGCATGCTTGGTGTATTGCATATTGTTGCCCTTGTTGTATTGCATTGTGTATGCATGAATTACATTGTGTTTAGAACCTTACGATTGCCTTACATTAAGTATGTCATCTAGTTCTTAGCATTTAGCATTATGTATGCCATGTTATTCCTTGCATTGTGTATGCTATGTTGTTAGTTGCATTAAGTATGCCATGTAGTTGCATCATGTTTTGCATGCCTTGCATTGTGTATGCCATGTAGTTGCATGTTTGCATGCTAAGGTTGCATTACATTGCATTGAGCATGCCATGTTATGTGCTTGCATTATTGTTTGGATTAAGTGTTAATCCGAGCACGAGGAATGAGGGACGTTTCATACTTCAAGTGATGAAACGTGTCTCAATTCTCGGTCGCCGACGCTCTTGATCATACATGATAGAGTTTTAGGCCTTATGTGTTTACTTGTGCATTCATTTTATATTGAATTGTGCAACTTCGCCTCTCGGCCATCACGCATTGAAATGCGCGATTGGTGGTCCAAGGGTCGAGAACTACACTCCCTTGAGTTCATGACATGATAGGGAGGGTGGTTGCGCACACATATCTTGCAAATACATTGCCATGCCCTTTCTTGCTCTCTGTTGCAGCAAACTGGAATTCAGCAGCAACAACTGGTCGGCCAGCCAGAAAAACTAGCTGGCCGACCACTTTTTCTGGTTTTCAACAACCAAAAGTGGTCGGCAAGTGGCTGGAGAGACCAAAAGTGGTCGGCCACCCTCCCACAGGTCTTCCAAGGTGGAGTTTCAACTTTCTAGAGCTTGCTGCAAGGTTTTTGAGGACAATTGAAAACAGAGGCAAATCGGGCATCGCATTGGATTTCCGAACGAGGCGACCGGGCTTGCATGCATTCCTCTCCCTCTGAGGCTCCTGATTTACTGCTTTCCTTAGCTGCCATGCTTAGATAGCTAGCTTATGCTTTGGTTTGTACCTTTATAGTCAATGTGTTTAGCTATTTCAATTTATTTTGTAATAATTAGTTAACTAGGATTAGTTAATTAATTTGTTTTGTAATAATTAGTTTAATTAGCTTAGATTAGCTAGTTAGCTTCCTATTCGGTCCCTCCTTCGAGAGGGCGTATTGTTGTAATAAGCGTGCGTATGTGTTATGCATGTCTTCCAACCCCAATTTCTTTCTCCTTTTTACTTAACCGCCTGCGATGGTTAGTTTTAGGGCATATTTCATTTAGCATACCTTATGCTTGCATGCGTGCATCCATTTATCAGTCTTGCGTGCACCGGGCTCGGCGCATCATGCTAACTGCATTGTATTTCAATTAATGTTTGAATACATGTATCAAATTGCATTTCATATGCCATTCTTAGGATAGCCGAGCCTATCTTAGTTGTATTTTTGCATGTGTTGCATTAGCCATCTTAACATGAACTAGGGTCATCCATGATTTCTAACTAGTTCTCTGTTTTGGCTCGGAGTACACTGTGAGTGTTTACGCTTTAGCATACTGCATGTGTGTTACTGTTGCCATGTTAGCATGCTTGCCATGAGGCTAGCTGCTTATTTGCTATAACTGCCTGAATGCCTATGGGTGAAGGTTGGATTACTTGAATTGGAACAATTCATCAAAATCCTCGTTTTAGCCTACTTGCGAGTAGCAAATTTCAAATTGTTTTCAAACAAATGAATATGCAATGTTTTGTTCCAACTTAGGTGATCTAGTCTATACTTGTTTGCTGTGCGCATCACATAGTAAATTCTAGGTTAATAACCGGAATAAGAACACATGTGTTTTCAAAAAAACAAGATATCATGCTTAGTAAAGGTCGATCTTTGATCGGGCGAGCGGGGGTGCTCATTGCATGTCCTTCCCCTCTCGTACCCAAGTTCCCGAGCCGAGGCAACTTTGGTGATGACGGACACGTGGCCTTAGGCACGAGTCAGGGTTTTCTAAATTCCCCCAAAATAAAATATTTAGGTGGCGACTCTGTATCTGGCAAAGTAGTCCATGTTTGGCACTTCTTTATAAAAATCAGTTTTCCAAAACGATTTGCCGAATTTGGACTCTTTGGTGATTTATCGGTCTAACATTGCACATTGTGAGATTAGATTCAGAACCGTGACATTGAGTCCAAACTGTAGTAGCTCAGAGAACAAAAACGAGAATTTGTGCCCCCTCGCAGGCGCGCGGATATCGGAGAGTTCCTGGGAGCGCGTTTACAGGTGGTGACCATACCAACATCAGAAGTCCTTGCAGCTGCAGTACTACTCATAGCCGCATTTGAACTGCGTGTAAAAGCCCTCTTGGGTTGCTCTTTTTCATGGTCTATCAGACCCTATTTCATAGCATCCTCTATCTGCACCCTTATCTCATGAAGGTTAGCAAATGTAGGTAGAGGTATGTGATATCCCTATTCTGTAGTATGCTAATTGGTCCTTAATATGAATATGATTGTGTGTTTGATATGATTTTGTGTGCCATTATGTGAAAATATGTGGTTTTGAATTTCTATCTGTTCACCGTAGGAATATCTGTTTGATTATCTGCTTTGGAATTTAAATTGAAGGCTTTATCGGCTGCAGAACCCGAAATTGATTACGCCATTGTGATTGGCGTAATTTTTAGAGCCTACGATGAAATTTAATTGGAAATTGATTCGGATCAAAATAATTAGATTCAGAACGATTAATTAAGTGCTCAATTATTTAATATTGATAAATCGACTTAGTGGGGCTATATATAAAGGGCCATATACACTCTTAATTGTTCCTTTTGAGCTCAAAATCTGAGTTATACATTTGTGAGAGTGAGAAGGCCGGCTATAGAGAGAGAGAGAGAGAGAGGGGAGAATTGTGCAATTTTGCTCAAGAAGCTTGGTGATCTTGAAGGCACACTCAAGAATTTACCATAAATTGTGAGAATTAAGGCTCCTAGGTGAGTAATCAACCATTGACTCATGGATTTTAGTTTGTAAATTGTGTATTCAAGCTAGTTGGGTAATCAAGAGTGAGAATTGAAATGAAATTGAGTTGATCATGTTGAATTAAAGGTCAATGCATGCATGAATGTAGGAAATTGCTATGAATTTCCATGTTTGGGCATAAAGTATGTAATCCATGTTGATTTTTGATTAAGGTTCATGTATTTGATCATCTCTTCACCAATTAAGTTGAGGATAATGAGTATCTCCCACATGCATGAGCAAATCATGAAAGTGTGAGCTTTGAATGTTTGAAATTAGTGTGTTGGTGATGAGTTTGAGTCAATTTGGAACATGCATGTGTTTGATTCATGAAATTGAGCTCCATGATGATGTAATTTGGTATTTATACCATGTTAGTACATGTATATGTGAAGATTGAGTCAAAAGGATGCATTTAGAGCCTTTGAATACCAAGTTGAAGCTCAAGAACATGTTCTGGATTTTCCAGAAAATTTGATGTCCGCTCGAGCGGGAGAACCGCCACTTGAGCGTGAAATTCGTGCTCCCAGTATATTTTGCAGACAAGGTGTCCACTCGAGCGGGGAAGTTTACGCTCGAGCGGGGAGCTATGTAGGCAGACCTTCAGCTCGAGCTCCCGACTTCACGCTCGAGCGTAAATTTGATGCATCCAGTACTTTTGCAGACCTCATGGGTCCGCTTGAGCGGGGAAGTCCACGCTCGAGCGGGGACCCTGTTTCTGAAAATTTTGAAAAGGCATTCTGTGTTTCGTTTTCTGTCCTCTTTCACTTCTAAGTACTGTTAGGCATACATTGAGCATTGTAAATGAGTTAAAAGGATAAGAATGAAGCCTAACAAGGAATATGTGAATTAAGGACGGATTGAACTGTTTGTGACCCATATGTGTTATGTGATATGTAGGGTCAAGCTCCAAGGAAAATCAGTCAGCCGATCACTGTGAGTAATATCTTAACAAAAGATATTTGAAATATGTTGTTGTCCAATTGCTTACTTCCATGTAAGTTGTATACGTTCGTAAATTCGATTGGTGGAAAATGTTTGCTATGCCAAATGAATGGGCCAGAGGCCAGTATGATCTGAATGATAGAACGAATGGGCCAAAGGCTAGTTTGACATGAAAGTATGAATGGACCAGAGGCCAGTTAGACATGAATGAATGAATGGGCCAAGGGCTAGTTTGACATGATAGAACGAATGGGCCAAAGGCCAGTTTGACATGAAAGTATGAATGGGCCAGAGGCCAGTTAGACACAAATGAATGAATGGGCCAAGGGCCAGTTTGACATGAATAGATTGGGCCCAAGGCGGTCCGATGTGTTTGGAATTGTAGCCAATTGATATACGTATGTATTAGATAGAAATATGAATTGGGCCCAAGGCTGTCTGATGTATAATGTTCCAATGTATCTTCCTTATTTGATATTATTCACTGGGCTTTCGCTCACACTCATTCATGTGTTTGTAGGTGAGCCAAGAGAGGTCCAAACCCCGCCTCAGTGAAGCCTGTATGGAACAACTAACGTTTTGAAGAGTCAGCCTTGCGTCTCACGCATGAGGCACGTCTTCGCCCTTTCGTCATTTTATGTTGTTTTGTCATGTTGGCGAGGACTTTGGTTCATGTTGTATATATATAGTTTTGATTGGCTGACCTAGACTTGAATGATCCTGTCTGTACAAAACTTTATGTTACTGTATTATTTGATGTGAGTTGTTAACATAACTATGTGTAGAATGTTATTATGTGCATATAAGCATGGCTCTATGGACAAAGTTTTAAATTTACTTTCGTTTGGCCCCTTTACCCTGTTAAGTTATGTCTGGATTAGTTTGAGGCAGTAGGTAATCCCTTGATTACTGGCCGGTTATGACCTTAACCCATAGGGGGGGTTCGGGTCGTGACAAGGTAGGACTATAATCTTTTGTTGCAGCCTCAGTTGCAGATTGCAAACGACCATTCTTATTTGGTTATTTTCAGCTGGTCGAGTTGTCATCATGGAGGCCTTGGCCCCCCACCGAGTGACAAAATCGGAGAAGCCCTACTTCGGCTCTTGACGAGTAGCCTCGAGATCATGAGTTGTGACCTCAATTTGAGTGTTATAGGAATATTGGGCGATAAAGGCTCAGCCATCTCTTCCCAGCTCCTCTTCACAGAACTTCCAGTTTAGCATACCAAATAGCCGTGATACCCGACAAGGTCCGATCGAAGAGGGATAGCTTCTGCAGTCTAGTCAGGCCCATCGGCCGCAGAATATTTGAAAATAGCCGCAAGTGGACCATGGGATCACCGGAGCCGTCGAAACGGTCTATGTGAGGCATTTTAAATCTATCCGGCAATGTCACCGTTGAATCTATATAGCCGTCCTTTATATCTGGGATCGAATTGACACCCTGAGCTCGTTTGAAAAGCTTCTCAAGCTTGCTCACTTTCAGAGCAGTAGGGTCGACCTCAAACTCAAACCGTGCCTCCGTTGGGTAAACCAGTGCTTTGGAAGTCTGAGGTGGGACCGGCCCTGCCGGAATGTCTCATTCTCCTGGACATTAGTTGTATCCCTGGGTATTGGAACCTTGACTGGGGGTGGATGCGAAGCAGAAGCCACTGCTTGTTGTGGTTGTTGTTGCTGTTGAAGCCTAGTAATTAGTTCAGCCTGTTAGGCTGCAATCTCTATTTGGCGAGCGGTAACTTCCGTTTGGCGAGCAGCGTCCAGCTGCATGGCCTCGATGGTTTGCTAAAGTTGGCGCATCATATCCTCCATATTGTCTACGGGATGCTAATCTGTCAGAACCGGTGTGTACTCTTTTTCAGATGTGGAAGCAGAAAACTTGACCCGACTGCGAACAGGTGACGTACATAGTGACCACTGAATTGGTGACTGCTGAACCGATGATCTATGCCTGACTGTCCTCCGTCTCGTAACCAGGGGTAGCGAAGCAAACACTGGTTGTCCTCTAATAAGATCCTCAGATCGGTAAATCCTCCTTACTCTGGTCCAGATTGCTCGGGGGGTAACTACCTCGTCTGAAGCAATTGTGAAATACTACCTTGCAAAAAGAAAATAAAGCAAAAAAAGAAACAACAATCAGCAAACGCACAGCACCTCGACTTAGACAAGGACAATACACAGTTGAAATCATAAGCTGGACAGTCTGTACTCAACACTAATTTCTACCACTAAATTTCTGCCTCAAAACTGATACCCTTAAACTGATACCCAGACTTGCAACTGATACATACGTTTCTACAGAGTCACACTCTAAAAGCACATATTAAGCAAGTGAGAGCCAAAACACTCCTATGGTGGGGTAGGGTTACCCTGTCCTAATTTCGTCAAGAGCTAGGGGTTCGCTATGCAAGTAAACGGTTTCATACAATCCTACATTCGAGTGAGCAACCTGTCCTAGTTTAGAACAGTCTCTGAGGCTTCCGATACGCAACTAGGTTGATTGGTCAAAAGGGGTACCTCAGCAAGACCACCTAATATTCCTCTCACTTCTAACACCGAGAAGTGAAAGGAGGATCAAACGGTACATCAGTAGTCCAGATCCAAGGTTTGTGTTCCCATCATGGCAGAGCTCACAACCGGTAAGCCTTTTGGCAAGCTTTTCCAAGTAAGCCTCCGACAAACCGTTCAGGAATAGTAGACGGCAAACACTGTGACTTAGGTGCACCGATGCAAATGCAATGCAAAGAAAAACATAAGTATAGATAAAACATCATATCACAAGTTCAAGTCAAGTTCTCTAAGTCTCCAGCGGAGTCGCCAGAAACTGTAGCTCGACTTTTTCGTACCCCCCTTTTCGAAGAGCTCGAATTGGTCCTACAGTTCGGACTCCTGTCACGGTTCTGAATCTAGTCTCACAAAGTGTAATGTGAAACTGATAAACACCAAAGAGTCCAATCCGATAAATCATTTTGAAAAATTGATTTTAAATCAAATAATGCCAAAATTGGACTACTTTGCCAGATTACAGAGTCGTCACCTTTATATTTTATTTTGGAGAATTTAAGAAACCTTGACTCGTACCAAAGGCCACGTGTCCGTCATCACCA
Source organism: Camellia japonica (assembly GCA_030407325.1). Lineage (NCBI taxonomy): Eukaryota > Viridiplantae > Streptophyta > Magnoliopsida > Ericales > Theaceae > Camellia > Camellia japonica. Next base: position 104,691,938 of record JAPPVO010000031.1, read on the forward strand.
AAGTTGTTTCGACTCGGGAACTTGGATACGAAAGGGGAAGGTCCTGAAATGAGCAGCCCCGCTCGCCTGATCAAAGATCGGCCTCTACTATCATGATATGATGTTTTATAAACCTCATGTGTTCTTATCCGATTATTAGCTAACTTTACTATGTGACGCACACAAGCAAGTATAGAATAAAATTGCAAGACTTGGAATGAATTCAACTCATGTTTGCTTTCAAAAATGGTTTGAATTTGCCACCGTCAAGTGGGCTTGGAAATACGGATTTTCCACTTCAAGTGGGCTTAAAACATGATTTGCCACTTCGAAAAGTTAAAACTCACACTCGTTGAATTGTTCCAATTCAAGCAACAAAGCCTTCATCTACAGGCATTCATGCAGTTAATCATTTAAGCAAATAGTCTCATGTCAAGCATGCTATCATTGTGACATCTACATCTTATGCGATATGCTAAAGCGTAAAAGTTTACTGAGTACTCCAAGCCAAAACAAAAGCTAGTTAGAAACAATGCATGGTCCTAACTATGTTAAAATGCCTAATGCAACACATGCAATATGCAATTAATAGGCTCGGCTACTAATATGGTATATGATACAATTTGATAACATGCTTTTAAAAGCATATTCAAAGAAGTGTATTGAAATTGCAATGCAGTTTGAACGATGCGCCGAGCCTCGGTGCATGCAAAACAAATAAATGATGCAAACATGCAAGCATAAGGTATGCTAATCAAAAAATGATCCCTAATCTAACCATCGAAAGCGGTTTAATAAAAGGGAGAAAGACGTGGGATTGGAAGACATACACACACGCACGCACACTTATTACAATATTACACTCTCGCGAAGGAGGGTCCGAATGCATAATAGCTAACCTAAGCTAACTAATCTAATTAAACTAATTAGACTAATTATTACAAATCAAATGAATAACTAGTAAACTAATTACTAATTATTACAACCCTTTAACTAATTAGCAAACTAGTTAATTAACGCAGATGTATACTAACTAATCATGCAAGATATTTAAACTACATTGCCTCAGCTCTGCCTCGGGTAATGGAGGATTCATGCACTCGGTTTTTGCCTCGAAAAGCCTTCCGTTTTGCTCTTGAGAGACTCTGTTTGCAGGGTTGACCATACTCCAGAATCTTTCTGCTCCACCTTACAAAAAACTTGCTGAGGACTGAACCAATGGCCTGCTGTAGACCGCCCGAACTGCCTTTGCGCGCCCCCTTTTCGAAGAGGGCGCATATTTGGGTTTATAGATACTATAGTTCGGACTCCTGTCACGGTTCTGAATCTAATCTCACAAAGTGCAATGCAAGACTGATAAATCACCAAAGAGTCCAAATCCGACAAATTGTTTTGGAAAATCGATTTTAATCAAAAAGTGCCAAACATGGACTGCTTTGCCAGATTTCAGAGTCGCCACCTAAATGTTTTGTTTTTGGAAAATTTAGGAAACCCTGACTCGTGCCAAAGGCCACGTGTTTGTCATCACCAAAGTTACCTCGGCTTGGGAACTTGGGTACAAGAGGGGAAGGTCCTGAAATGAGCACCCTGCTTGCCCGATCAAAGGATCGGCCTCTACTAAGCATGATATGTTGTTTTGAAAACACGTGTTCTTATTCTGGTTATTAATCTAACTTACTACGTGATGCGCATAGCATACAAGTATAGACTAAATCGCCTGAATTGGAACAAAACAATTCAATGTTTGCTTTCGAAAATGGTTTGAATTTGCCACCCTCAAGCGGGCTTAGAAATGCGGATTTGCCATGAAACAGGGTGGGCTTAAAACATGATGATTTGCCACTTCAAGTGGGCTTAAGACTCACATTTTGATGAATTATTCCAATTCAAGTAATGAAGCCTTCATCCACAAGCATTCAAGCAGTTTAGCATATAAGCACATAGCCTCATGGCAAGCATGCTATCATGGAAATCGCCTACACACATGCAAGTATGCTAAAGCGTAAACACTTACAGTGTACTCCGAGCCAAAACAAAAAACTAGTTAGAAATCATGCATGATCCTAGCTATACGAGATGCCTAATGCAACTAATATGCTCGGCAATCTAAGATGGCATATGAATGCAACACGTGATAACATGCTTTGGAACATGTATTCAAGAAAGTATATTGCAATACAATGCAGTTTGAATGATGCGCCGAGCCCGGTGCATGCAAGACAAATGAATGATGCACGCATGCAAGCATAAGGTATGCTAATTGAAAATATGCCCTAATCTAACCACTGAAAGCGGATAAATAAAAAGGAGAAAAACGTGGGGTTGGAAGACATTCACACACACACGCACACTTATTACAACATTTGCCCTCTCGACGGAGGGTCCGAATGAATAAGCTAAGCTAAGCTACTTATTACAAAACAACTAATTAACTAACTTAGCTAATTAATTACAAACCAAATGAAATTGAATAACTAGCTAATCTAAGCTAATTAGAATATTACAAAGACAAATTGAATTAGCTAAACACATTAACTAATTAAGTACAAAACTGGTAAATTAACTAGCTAAGTAAAGCAGTTAAAATGGTCTCAAGGGAGGGAGACATGCATGCTCGGTTTGCTTCGCCCGGAAATGCATTGCCTTGCCATAAGTTGTCTCTGTTTGCACTCGCGGTGACCTCAGAGCATTGAACACACTTTCAGGTTGCATCTGCCCCAAAACAGGAACATTTTGGAACATTTTACTGCAAGTGGCCGGCCGGCCACTTCAACTGGTCGGCGGGCCAGTACAAGTGGTCGGCAGGCTAGTGCAAGTGGCCGGCCGGCCACTTTTCCTTCCAGAATCCCACTGCAACAGAGATCAACAAAGGCATAGCAATGCATTTGCAAGGAAATGTGTGTGCAACTACTCTCCTTATCATTTCTCAAGCTCAAAGGAGCATAGTACTCGTCTCCCAAGCCACTAATCACGCATCTCAATGCATGATAGCCAAAGAGTCAAGCTTGCACAATGTTATTGAATGCACAAACAAGACTCGAAGTGTCGTTACCCTATCATGCATGATCAAGGGTGACAACGACCAAGAAACGCAACACGTTTCATCACTTTGAGTATGAAACGTGCCACATTCCTTGTGTTCGGATTAACGCCCGATCCAAACACAGTGCAATGCAAACAACATGCTTATCTTTCAATGCTAAAGTGGCATGCTAAAACAAGAATCTAACACACAAACAACACGTGCATAACATGCTAGAAGACTTAGGCATTAAAGCTAATGAAGTACAGAACATTAGGACTATGCAATACATTGCTTAATGGACTAAACCAGCCCTAAACAGACCTCATGCATGCCAAAACAGTGGCCAAAATGCTCTGAAATGATAGCATGGAAGGCAAGATAATGATGTTTATGCATTGGCTCATTAACAAGGCATGAGGCACAACTCTTAAACACAATTAAATGGTGATATTCATGAGAGTATGACAAGGCTATATGCTCTGAAATTATGTGTTAAATGATGCCATATCACATAAACAGCACGAACAAGGCATGTTAGAAGGCCTAAAGCACAAGGCTTAAAAAGGGCACCACAAAAGAGGCATGCAATACATAGCCTAAACAACTAAACCAGCTCTGGATAGAGCTCAACCATGCCAAAATAAAGGCCAAAACATGCTAAAATGGTGGCCCAAAGGCTTAGACAAGCATGCATACGTATTGGCTCATAAACAAGGCATAAAGCACAACTCACAAAAGCTATGAATGAGTGGAATATGTGAGAGTGTGACTACACCATGTACACTGAAATCATGTGAGAAATGAGGCTAAGGCATGCAACCATCACAAGTAAAGCATGCAAGAGGCTTTGAAACTCAAAGCTAGTAAAGGCCTTTACACTATAACCATGCACAATAAGTCTCACATGGCCAAGACCACCCAAAACAGAGCTAAGGCATGCTAAAATAATAGTAAATACATGCTGAGATGCGGTTAACACAAGCTAGGATGAGAGGCATAAAGCATGATGCATGTTAGGCCAACAAGTAGGATTGCACTACAAGTGTAAAAACCAAGAAAGAGGTGACCCCACTAACCAAAATCAGAGTTAAAGCATGTTAAATAAAGGCCAAAAACATGCTGGAGTGGAGCATACACATGCTAGAATGAGAGGCATGCAGCATGAAGCATGTTAGGCCAACAAGTAGGATTGCACTACAAGTGTACGATGCAAGAAACCAATGACCAAACCAAACAAAAGCAGAGTTATGGCAGGTCCAAAAAGTCATAAAAACATGCTTGGACTAAGCTTCAAAAAGGAAGAAACACATGCTCATGTATTAGGCCACCAATACTAGCAAACAAGAATCCAAAGAGAGGGATCACCCTCTCCTATTTTGGACCACAAGAACAACTTTTTACCACTGAAATTCCTTTGAGTTTCAGTGGTTAAAAGACCAAGCAAAGGTCAAGACAAAAGCTATGGAAGATGGCTCAAAAAGCTTAACAAGCCAAAGAGCAAAAGAGGGGAACCACCCCCCTAACTACACAAGGCTCAAACCAATACTTTAAGGCCTTAAAAATAGAGTTTTGAGAGGATAAAATCAGCCTCAAAGTAGCATGCAAAGGTGGTATAACACTTAATCAAAACAAAGCTTAAAAGTGGTTAGTCTCTTACCCTTGAAGAACAATGGCAAGACAGCAACTTCAGCAAAAATTTTGGACCAAAACCAACGCTAGGACCTCAAAACAAGCTCCAGTGGACTTTAGCTCCAAAGTGAAGGTGCTTAACTAGGTGTCTTAGTGCAAAAGTGTGAAGAAAACTCACTTTAGACTCAATATAGCACAAATATAGAGAGAGAAGGAGAATTCTAGATAGAGAGGGATATTTTAGCTCTCAAAATTCTCAATCCTTAATTAGGGGGAGGAAGCACCCCTTATATAGAGCAAACAAGCCAAAAGGCTTGCTCCATCCCTCCATACACGTGTATGGAGGATGAGTTCATTGAGCCACAACTGGCTCAAAAGATTTGAAAATATCTAAAAAGGAGAAAAAGTGACTGTCGGTCAGTTAAGGTGGCTGGTCGGCTAGGCCACCTCGCCTAGCCGACCGGCCACTCCAAGTGGCCTACAAGGGAGAAAAGTGGCTAGCAAGTGCCACATGTGGCCGGCAAGGCCCTCTTCCCCCCTTAGGCAAAGGGGCAACAAGGTTTGGCCCAAAAAGCAAGGCCAAAACACAAAGTGTTAAGAGGCTCAAAAAGAAGGCACTCAGCCGAGACCTTCGGGCACTCGAAACAAGCACAAACATACACAATCATCGCGTGCACCAACGATGATGTCTGAGTCTTAAAGTCGGTCAAAAATGGGGTGTCTACACCCGCTGGCCATGAATGCTTGCTGCCGGCCCCCTGCTGGCCAAGGGTGAGCCACTGTCAGCCACCACTGAGCCACTACCAGCCACTGGTGCTCTAAGTCACCACACTCTTGAAGACAAGATGCTATTTAGGAAACAAAGGGAAGTCAAACCAAGCCAATATCCTCTTCTAGAGCTCAAATAAAACCTCAAACAACCTCAACTCAATGGTGATCAAGTTTGATCAAGGGCTCACATGCAAGAGTGTAGATAATTTAGGCTTTAAGGCATAAAATATCAAGAGAGAGAGGACTCTAGAGAGAGAGAGAGAAATTTTTTTGTCTTCAAAATTTCCATCCCTTCACATGCAAGAGGAAGGCTTCTATATATAGAAGATACAAAATCCCCTCAAAGAGATCCAGCCATACACGTGCAAGAAGATGGCTCAACTTTTGCAAATAGCTGGCACAAAATATCAGAAAATATCTACTGATACACTGGTGGCCTGATGGCTGGCAGGGGCTCATTGATGGCTGGCAGGGCACATCAATGGCTGGCAAGCAAAAATCTATGGCTGGCAGTGCCTCAACATGGCTGACAGTGCATCAAAAATAATATACTGAAAGAACCAAAACAGGGTCCAAAAATGAGATAGGATTGATGCAGGGTTTGGAAAACTCAAACCTGTGGCGTTCTGCCGCGGACTTCGAGCGCTCGACGAGCAATCAAATTCGTCATTGGATGTACCTGCAAGAACATCCAAGTCTTGAGGACGGTCAAAAATGGGATGTCTATACTCGCGCCCCCAAATTGTTAATGGAAAAGAGACATCTCAAACCCCTTGATTGCATCTTCCACCAACAACATGGTCATCTTACAAACCTATGCTACCGCCTATATCATGAGATCCAGGATCTTATTGACAACAAAGTCATCACCTTACCCGCCAAACCAAACGTAACTATTAACCCACTTCCTATCCATAACCAAGTCCCCCCACCTAGAAACATTAACCAAATCCATACACTACTACCCACCTATAATTCCAGCACATATATTACCCCATCTCATCTACCCAAGCCAGAGGTGATTATTGTAGAAGGCATAGACATGTGCATGATGGAGTTAACACCGCAAATCCAACTTGAGTTCGTGGCGGCAGAGGTGGGGAAGAAAGAGAGTGCACTAGAGAAGGGCTTTCCTGACGCCTAAGTCATAGAGAAAGGGGCCTCACTCGCAGAGGAGTATGACCCCAGCTTATACATCGTGGCCGTTGATCAGCTGAAGCCAGTAGTCATATTGTTGGATTTACTCAGCATTAATGCTATTAGGGAGGGCTAGTCAGGGTAGAATCAGAATGATCGGTTGGAACAAGGCCTAAATGACTTGGCCGAATTGGAAGAAGACATGGCTGAGCTGGAAGAGGATTTAGACAACCTCTATTTCTTTGAAGAAGATGATACAAGCAGTGTACAACTGGGGTGGTGGGACCCAAACCAGCCAAAAACAAACAACATGTGGTTGAGTAAGGAGGAGTCTGATGTGGAGGAACAAATGGGAGAGACTGGAAAAGAAGAGGAAATTGGTGGTAGCAGCAAGACTAAGGCTGCACCTATGACCGAGAAAGAATAGGCATTGGAGCAATTCCAAAGGGAAATGATAGAAGAAATCCGGAGGAAAATAGCTCTAGAGCAAGGAAAAGGAAAAGGGAAAGAAGAAATCGAGACAACGATAGACGATGTCGAAACTACCAAAAAGATTGAATGTGAACCCAGTGACTGGAAAAGGATGTTAAAGAACCTTAGAAAATATTGAAATGCAGAAACCAAAGTTGTGGTAGAAGATGAATGGTATGATGACGAGGGGTGTGATATGAACATGCTCCAGGTAGAATCCGATGATAGCTCGACCATGGCTACAGGAGAGTGGTGGGAAGACAGCGACCTAAGTCATATATATACTGATGAAGGGTGGAAAGCTGAAACCGCTGATGACACCTGGTATATTGACGAGATTAACTACATGACTCAGAGTGGTCGGTACTTCAAACTAGCGGCATTAGATCAGTTAGAGACCTTTGGGAAGGAGACTAAGAGAGCAAAAGAGAAGGATGTTGAAGAAAACCTGGTCTTGAAATAACTCAAGAAGAGTCAGGCTGACATATCAATCTAGGGGCTAATCATGGCTTCTTGGGAGCATAGGCAAGCACTGCTAGAAGCAATGAACCGATCCAAACTACCTATTGATACCACCACTGACCAATTGGTGTCGTTGGTCACATTCGGGGACATTATGCCTGTGATATCTTTTGCGGATAAGGAGTTACCACCTGAGGGTGCCAACCACAATCGCCTCTTTTCTATTACCCTGGAAAGCTGGAAAAAGTGGATTCTGGTGGTGCTGGTAGATACTGGATCGACGATTAATGTATGTCCAGTGAGGACTGCCTATGCCATCGGTTTGAGGCCGACTGACTTTACACCCACGGCTCAGGCCATCCGGGCTTATGACAACACTAGCCAGGATGTTATGGGGACGTTCAAGAGCCATATCTTAATCGGCCCGTTTGAGCATGAGGTAGAATTCCATGTCATGGACGTTCTGGCCACGTTCAATCTGCTACTGGGAAGGCCTTGGCTGGATCAGATGAAAGCGGTGTCATCAACGGTTCACCAGCTCGTAAAGTACCCCTTTAAAGGCAGGATTGCTATTGTGTATGACAATTCTGCAATCCATCCTCCCCAGGGAACTACCGCGCCATTGTTAGAAATCATACATGGGGAAGAGGACATGTTCCTCTCTAGCTTCTCTCTGGCAGAGGCCTGGTTGGTCCAAAACATCATGGCAGAAGACGAAAGAAATTACGTGATTGCTTAGTCCATCTACATAATGAACAAATAGGGGCATATTCCTGGATTTGGACTGGGTAGAAGTGGCAGGCAAGGAGGTACTGTTGCCAAGGAGATGAGTCACAACGCCCATGCTTTTGGGCTGAGATACAAACCTACTGCTACGGATTGGCAAAGAGTAGGGGAGGAGTTGTGAGGAAGGCTGAAAGCAAAGAGGACTGGGAGGCAGTTGTAGACACCCCATTTTTGACCGTGCTTAAGGCTTGGGCGCTACTGATTGGATCATTCGATGGTGCAGGCTATGCTATGCAAAGGTTCAATTTCTTCAGCAAGAAGAGCTTCAAATCCGAACCTCACACCCCATTTTTGGACCAAAACTATTTTGACCAAAGATTTTAGAACTTAAAACCCTCTCTTTCAAAATATTTTTGAAACAAAGTTCCTACGATGTTCTGACGCTCGCATTTTGTTAAATGTTGCACTTTTTGGTAAACCGAGCAAGGATAAAGTCGAAATGAATGAAAGAGAGGTGAGATCATTGAAAAAAACTCTAAAACATCTTGTTTAGAGGTTTGGATTTGAAGAAAAGAAGAGTGAAGAGAAGAAACCTAGTTGGGGAAGAAGTTGGGCATGAATCGTTAAGTGAGAGTCGAGCGGCCCTCGCTAAATCGGGCCTATCCGTTTGCACACTTGAATTTCAGATATGAGGCCACCACCATTGAAAAGAAGACTTTCGGGGATTCATTTTTTACTCAAGAATCTCCTAAAGCCGATGCCAAATGAGGGAGATATGGCTGGTTGAAGTTGGGCATCAATTCGGTTGGACCGAAACTAAATAGTCTTCACTAAAAGAGAGATATCTCTTAGTACACTTAGAATTTTGATGTGAGGCTCCCACCATTGGAAAGCTTACTTCTGGGGCTTCAATTTGGACACAAGAATGACTTGAAAAGGAGTCCGTATGAAGGAGATATGCCCATTTAAAGTTTGACCTGCAGAGCAGATTTTTGCTATCGGCCAGAAAAGTAGCCGGCCGGCCAGTTAAGGTAGCCAGCCGGCCAGTTAAAGTAGCCTACCGGCCACTTGTGTCCAAAACTTAGATATTTTGCAGATATTTCTCCTCCAGCTATTTTCACACTCCTCCAGCTGCCCCAATTCAGATATTTTGACCAAGGCTCATGTTTTTGCTATATATGGAGGCTATATCACTCATTTGAAGAGGTTAACAAGTTTGGGAGCTTCTCACACTAAAATCCCTCTCTCTCTCCAAATTTTTAGAGCTAAAAATTCTCTCTCTCTAGAATTCTCTGTCTCTGTCTCTGTCTCTGTCTCTCTCTCTTTCTCTATTGTGCTATATTGTGCTTGAAAGTAGTTTTTCTTCACATATTTGCATACAACCCCTTTACCAAACATCCGTCTCTTGGAATTGAGGTTTCTTAAGGCTTGTTTGGAGTTCTTTAAGGCTGGTTTTGGCTTAGAAAATTGCCATCTTGTTGCTGTGCTTCAAGGGTAAGCTTCTTTCCCTTTTAAGCTTATTTTTGCACATTGGTTTGGCCACCTTTGCATGCTATTTTAGGCCTACTTGTCAACTACAAAAATCTCTATTTTGAAGTGTTTAAAATGGTGGTTTGAGGTCCTTTTGGAGTTGGGGGTGGTCTACCCTCTTTGGTTGCTTATTTCTAAGCTTTGTGCCATCTTCTAAACCCATTAAAACATTTCTTTTTTGGCCTTTTAACCACTGAATTATAGAGGAATTTCTGTGGTAGAAAGTGGGTTTTGAGGACTAAAATGGGAGGGGGTGGTCCCCCTTTTCATGTCTTGTTTGCATGTGTTAATGGCCCAACACATGAGCATGTTTTTCTACCATCTCATGGCTTGATCTCAGCATATTTTTGTGACTTTTTGGACCTGCTTTAACTCTTTTTTTGGCTGGTTTGGCCATTGGTTGCTTGCATCTTGCACTTGTAGTGTAATTTTGCTTACTAGCCTAACATGCCTAATGAGTGTGCCTATCATTCTAGCGTGTGTTAGCTCAACTCCAGCACATTTTTACTAATTTTTTAGCATGCTTTAGGATAGTTTTGAGTGGTCTTGGCCTTTTAAGGCTCACTTTGTATATAGCTATAGTGCAAGTGCCTTAACTAGCTTTGAGTTTTAGGGCCTCTAGCATGCTTTTCTTGTGATGTTTGCATGATATAGCATCATGTCTCATGTGATTTCAGAGCATATATCACTATCATACTCTCACATATATCACTCTTTAATTATGTTTGAGAGTTGAGCCTTATGCGTTGTTTATGAGCCAATACATGAGCATGTTTTTTTTCTCGCTTTTCATGCTACCATCTTAGCTCATTTCAGCCACTGTTTTGGCATGTTTAAGCTTTGTCTAGAGCTAGTTTGGTCCTTTGTGCTTGATATTGCATGCTTCTAGTGTAATACACCTCACTAGCTTTGATGCTTTATGCCTCTAACATGCATTACATGAGTTGTTTGCATGATTTTGAGTCACTTAGCATGTTATTTCAGTGCTGAAATATGTGTCATTGCACTCTATTGTTTCAATCTTTCATTCACCTTGAAAGTGGCCTTAAGCCCCTTGTTGGCTTGAGCATGAACTTGAGTCATCCATGCCTATTGGTTTTAATCCTCCCTTGAGGATTTCTCCTAACCAATAGCATGATACTTCCTTCATGCTCAAGGCACCCGAAGCTTAGGTCATCTTTCAAATTAGAGGACCTTTCACATTGAACTTAACCGATTAATGGACTAATTTGTAAGCTAAAATGTGTAAACAAGAATTGAGTCAACTAAAACATGCCAAGATAACATATGTGTGTTGCATTGCATGTGTTTGGATCGGACGTTAATCCAAACACAAGAAATATGGGACGTTTCATACTTGAAGTGATGAAACGTGTCACGTTTCTTGGTCGCTAACGTCCTTGATCAAGCATGATAGGGTGGGGGCTCTCTGTGTGTTGTTTGTGCATTCATAAACATGGTATAAGCTTGGTTCTTGGCCACCATACATTGAAAATGCTTGGTTGGTGGCTTGAGGGCTGAGTGCCACGCTCCTTTGAGCTTGAGACATGATTGGGAGAGTGGTAATGCCTACATTGTCTTGCAAATACATTGCTGTGCCTCTATTGTTCTCTGTTGCAGCAAAACCAACAGCCTGGAGAAGCAACTAGCTGACCAGCCAGTTTTACTAGCTGACCGACCAGTAGAACTAGCCGACCGGCCAGTTTTAGTGGCTGGCAGCCACTTTTTCTGGCTGGCAGTCCACCAGCAAATTCCTATTTTAAAGTAAAGGCAGTCTGAAGGTTGGCACAATTTTCAGAGATCAAGGCAAGTGCAAACAGAGGCAAGTGCAAACAGAGGCAATTGACAGTATGGTAATGGATTTCTGAGCGAACGCCAACCGAGCATGCATCTTCAACCTCTTGGAACAGAGCTGAGGCAGTATGATTTGTAATTAGCTTTACTTGTTAGTTAGCTTAAATTGGTAGTTTAATTAATTAGTTTGTTAATTAATTAAGTGTTGTAATAATTAGTAAGTAGTTTACTAGTTATTCATTTTATTGTGTAATAATTAGTCTAATTAGCTTAAATTAGATTAGTTAAGTAGCTTAGCTTAGAATAGCTTAACTTTCATTTGGACCCTCCTTCAAGAGGGCACAATGTTGTAATAAGCGTTTGTGTGTGTGTGCATGTCTTCCAACCCCACTTCTTTCTCCCTTTTACTTATCAGCTTTCGATGGTTAGTTTTAGGGCATGTTTTAATTAGCATCCTTATGCTTTGCATGCGTGCATCATTCATTTGTCTTGCATGCACCGGGCTCGGCGCATCATTCAAACTGCATCGTATTTCAATACCTATTTGAATACGTGTTTCAAAGCATGTTATCAATCGTTGCATTCATATGCCATTTTAGATAGCTAAGCCTATTTAGTTGCATTATTTGCATGTGTTGCATTATGCATCTTAACATAGTTAGGATCATGCATTGATTTCTAATTAGTTTTCTGTTTTGGCTCAGAGTACACTTTAAGTGTTTACACTTTAGCATCCTTGCATGAATGTGAGTGTTGCTATGATAACATGCTTGCCATGAGGCTATTTGCTTAATTGCTACAACTACATGAATGCCTGTGGATGAAGGCTTCATTACTTGAATTGGAACAATTCATCAAAATGTGAGTTTTAAGCCCACTTGGAGTGGCAAATCATCATGTTTTAAACCCACCTTGTTTGGTGGCAAATCTTCATTTCTAAGCCCACTTGAGGGTGGCGAATTCAAACCATTTTCGAAAACAAACATTGAATTGTTTTGTTCCAATTTAGGCGATCTAGTCTATACTTGTATGCTGTGTGCATCACGTAGTAAGTTAGCTAAATAACTGGAATAAGAACACATGTGTTTTGAAACAACATATCATGATTAGTAGAGGCCGATCCTTTGATCGGGCGAGCGGGGGGGCTCATTTCAGGACCTTCCTCTCTCGTACCCAAGTTCCCGAGCTGAGGCAACTTTGGTGATGACGGACACGTAGCCTTTGGCACGAGTCAGAGTTTCCTAAATTTTTCAAAAATAAAACATTTAGGTGGCGACTCTGTAATCTTGCAAAGCAGTCCATGTTTGGCACTTCTTGATTAAAATCGATTTTCCAAAACAATTTGCCAGATTGGGACTCTTTGGTGATTTATCAGTCTTAAATTGCACTTTGTGAGACTAAATATAGAACCGTGACAGGAGTCTGAACTGTAATAGCTATGAACCCAAATCCACGCCCTCTCCGAAAGGGGGACGCACAGAGGAAGTTCGGATGGTCTACAGCAGTATGAGTTAGTCCACAAACCAATACAGGGAACCTTGAATGGGTGTTTTGTCCGCCAAGGGTAATACTTCCCCTTCTGTGGATTTCCAGACCCTTGGTTTGACAAGGAAACAAAGACAAGGTATCCAGGATTCGAAATCTTCTTCAGATACCAGTTACCAGAAGAGGAGGATGGGCAGCCAGACCTAAGCCCTAACATAAATCATGGTGGGACAGTAAGCTTGGATATTGAAGAAGAAGAGCTGTTGGGAAAAGTGCTAGTTGATCTACTGGAAAGTTCTACTACTGGAGCTGAGTTCGTCAACTTGGGAGATAGTTTTGCTATCTCAATGATCGGGGATAAACCAATAGCAGATTTCTCCAATCTTATCGTGGAAGCATCTAAGGCTCCACGCCTGGTCTGAAAGTTTGAGAAGGGCATCGTCAGCAGTTTTGAATTGGATAGTGAGTCCAAATCTGATTCCACCGAGTTGTGGAATCGGCGTCAGATTCCGGTTCGAATACGTCTGGTACTTCTGGGAGTGGAAACCCAGATACCAAGGTCCTGTCCAGGTCATCTTTCAATTTTTCTTTTGAGTCAACTGTAACCGAGGATCCGGACTATTTGAATGGGAATGCATTAGACTTTGCTTATTTTTCTGTGCCTTTGGTTTGTTGTACTAATCTTGATTTTCAAAATTTTGACTTAAATAAAGAGGAAGAAATTCCTCTGGCTTTGAAAATTTTGGTTGACCAAGAGGAGGAGAAGCGTGTTAAGCCCTGTATTGATGAAATCATTACAATTAATGTGGGTACTGAGAATGATCCTCGCTTGGTCCAGATAGGGTCTACCTTGTTTTCGGAAGAATGCGAGTGTTTAATCGCTTTATTAAAAGATTTCAAAGATGTTTTCACATGGTCCTATGAAGACATGCCTGGAATTGATCTTGAGATTGTACAGCACCCTATTCCTTTTGACCCTAAGGCCTGACTAATTAAACAGAAGTTACGCAGAGTTTGCCCAGATTGGACTTTGAAGATCAAAGAGGAGGTCACCAAATAGATTGAGGTAGGGTTTTTGCTTGTATCTGAGTATCCGATGTGGTTGGCCAATATTGTTCTAGTTTTAAAAAAGGATGGCAGAATTAGAGTCTGTGTCGACTTCAGGGATCTGAATAAGGGTAGTCCAAAGGATGACTTCCTTTTGCCATACATAGATGAGTTGGTAGACTTCACCGCCGGTCATGCGCTGTTGCTATTCATGGATGGATTTTCTAGGTATAACCAGATTCTGATGGCACCCGAGGATAGGGAGAAGACCGCTTTCACTACTCCGTGGGGCACCTACTGCTACCGAGTCATGCCATTTGGGTTGAAGAATGTCGGGGCTACCTACCAAAGGGTTGCAACCACCATTTTGCATGACATGATCCATAAAGAAGTTGAGGTGTACATGGACACCATGATTCTTAAGTCCAAAGAGCGAGAAGGCCACTATACCGCACTAGATAAATTCTTTTAACGGATCAGAGAGTATAGATTGAGGCTAAACCCCTAGAAGTGCACCTTTGGGGTGACGATAGGAAAAATGATGGGATTTCTGATCGTACAGAGGGAAATTGAGGTAGATCCTTCCAAAATCAAGGCCATCTTAGAAATGCCACCACCAAGGACTGAAAAGGAGGTGCGCGGCTTTCTGGGTAAAGTGTAATTCATAAGGTGGTTTTTTTAAAACTAACCTTGACTTGTGAACCACTCTTTGGTCTCCTGAAGAAGTTCTAATGGGATGATCGCTACTAGTTTGTCTTTGAACAGTTCAAGCAGTATTTGCAGAATCCACCTGTGTTATCACTGCCAGAATCGGGAAAACCATTGATCTTGTACTTGTCAGTGACAAATTCAACTATAGGGTGCATGCTAGCTCAAGAATCCGAAGCCAAAGTGGAGAAGGCCATTTACTACTTGAGCAAAAAGATGCTAGACTACGAGACCCGCAACACTATCCTGGAGAAAGCTTGCCTAACCTTGGTATGGGCTACCAAGAAGTTGAGGCACTACTTGTTAGCTCATTTTGTAATCTTGGTTTCGAGATTAGATCCCATTAAATATCTCTTTGAGAAACCAACGCTTACGGGTAGGCTAGCTCGTTGGTTGCTTCTTCTTTTTAAATTTGATCTCAAATATGTCATGCGCAAATCTGTTAAAGGGAGAGTTGTGGCAGAATTCCTAGCAGACCATCCGGTAGAAGAAAATGAAGCAGTGGAAACCTGTTCCCAGATGAAGACATTCTGCAGGTAAAAGAGGAAACGTCGATAATGTACTTTGACGGGGCGACTAATCAGTATGGTTATGGTATAGGTGTGTTGCTCATAGCACCTGACGATTCCCATATACCCTTAGCGTTCAAACTCCGGTTCAGAGTGTCCAATAACGAAGCAGAATATGAGGCATGCATTGCTGGTTTGAAAGTTGCCCTAGAACTAGGGGCGATTAGGTTGGATGTTACTGGGGACTCGAATTTGGTTGTCTTTCAAGCTAACGGGGATTGGAAGGTCAAAGAAGAGAACATGAAGATGTATCATCAGGCCTTGGATATTCTGATTCCTAGGTTTGAAAAACTGATGTTTACACATTTGTTGAGAGAGAGCAACTGGTTTGCTGATGCGTTAGCAACTTTATCTTCCATGGTAGACATTCCACTAGGAGTGAAGATGCGTCCAATCATCATTGAGCAAAAGTACATGCCTGCTTACTAGACCATTGCCGCAATGGATGAGGTTCAAGACAAAAATCCTTAGTATTATGACATTTAGAATTTCTTGGAAAAAGAGATGTATCTGCCAGGGGCAAATGCCAAAGATAAACAGGGAATACGACGTCTGGCCATCCAATTTATCATCTGCGGGGATAAGTTGTACAAGAGAGGTCATTTGGGAATGCACAATTTATGTGTTAAAGAAGAAAAATCAAGGCGTTAGATGGAAGCTATCCACGGGGAAGAGTGTGGAGCACACATGAACAGTGTGATGCTAGCCAGGAAAATCCTCAGACAAGGCGATTACTAGTCTACTATGGAAGAGGACTGTATCGATTTTGTTCGGCGATGCCACAAATGTCAAGTCCATGCTAATCGCATGAACATTCTGCCATCAAAGCTCTATAACATGACTTCACTATGGCCTTTTTCCATTTGGGGAATCGATGTAATTGGGGCCGTCTCACCAAAGGGGTCAAATGGGCATGAGTTCATCCTAGTGGCGATTGACTACTTCACAAAATGGGTGGAGGCCCAGTCTTACTCTGTACTGAAGGCATCACATGTGGCTAAGTTCATCAAGAACAATATCATCTGCTGCTATGGAGTTCCGAACGAGAGCATCTCTGATAATGGCTCACACTTCAAGAAAGAGGTGGTGGATCTTCTTGAGAAATATAACGTGGCTTTTCATAACTCATCGACGTATAGACCACAGACCAATGAAGCTGTTGATGTCGTAAACAAGAATGTGAAGAACATCCTACGGAAGATGGTTGAAACATATAGGGATTGGCCAGATAAACTTCCATTTGTACTTTGGGGCTATAGAACATCAATTCGAACATCTAGAGGGGTAACCCCTTATTCTCTAATGTACGGAATGGAAGCTATTTTGCCAATTGAAATTGAAGTGCCATCATTTCCAGTAATGGCCGAGTGTTAGATAGTGGAGGCAAACTAGCAACTGAGTAGGTTTGAGGAACTGATGCTATTTGACGAAAGGAGGTTGAGGGCATTATATCATATCTAGGGCTACCAACGCAGAATGGCTAGGGCTTTTAACAAGAAAGTTAAGTCCAGGAATCTCAAAGAAGGAGATATGGAACTAAAAGACAACCGAGCTCCCATCCATGACCCTAGAGGCAAGTTCAGACCCAATTGGATTGGTCCTTATATCATCAAGTCAATCTGGTCAGAAGGGGCGATTATTCTCATGGATTTAGATGGCTTGGAGTTTTCACAGTCGATTAACACGAACAAGTTGAAGAAATATTATCCTTGAGAGGCTCGCTATGCTGAAAACCCGAAAGGGCAACCTAGGAAAAATTTAAAGCATGAAAAATTAGAAATGAAGAAAAACTGAGCATGTAAGGTTGAAAACACGAAAGGGCGACTTTGGCAAAAGTTAGAGTGCAAAAGGGGAGCGTTAATACTCGAGTGAACCCTAACCGAACTACATAAGGCCTGATTCCCATTTTGCGTTACGTAGGCAACTTCATCCCTAAGTTCGGCCATAACCATCTCCAAATCAACTGTCCTGTTTCCTTCGTTTGTCGGCTTGGTTGGGTTGCTTCCATTTGGCAGAAATGTCAGTTGCATGATAAGGTAGCAATGATAATATAGTTGTGGGCAGTTATGATCTTCTGATTTGGGGTTGTACATCTTGAGGATGGGTTTTGAGTGTGTCAGGTAGTGACCATTTTTGAAAATTGTTTTGAAAAGTTTTAATGAATTGATTTTTTTCTCAAAATTTTACCTTTTTCAACTTAGACCATTTTAGATCAAAAAGGGAAATTTTCAGTGCTCAAAACTTTAATTTTATTGATTTCATCACAGGTACATTTTCTAACTCTCTGATTTAAATCAAAGTTCCTTTTACATCATAAAACTTGAAAAGAAAGATCAAAGCAGTAAAACTAGGGGCACAACCAAGTCAGGTAGTTCTATATCTTTTGCTTGCACTCGTGGAAGTTTCTATAGCTAAAGATGGCCCAACTTGTTCTTCGTTCTCAAGCCAAACCAAGCACTCGCCAGAAAGGGCGTAACTAAAGCTAGGGGCAAGGACCAGAAGCTCTCTTGTCCTCCAAGAAGTAAGGTACTGAATCAAGTGTGAACCACAAATGGAGAATGAAGCCGGGTATTCCACCTCCTCATCTGGACGTGTTTGAGCATGCCCAAATTGGCGTCTAAACCGGAAGAAGAAATAGAACACGTAGTGCATAAAACCAATCAACTGTATACCTGGCTGATGGGATGTGTTGTAGCTCATCTTAGTCAAATTAAGCCAGAGGGAACGCCAAGTTATGTTAGCTGCAGATCTACTGCACATCTAGTCACACCACAACCCCTCTAAAGAGAAGTCCACTAGCCGTTGGCGAAAGAAGTAAGCTCGAGCTGAGTACTCAGGGTACTGGTCCATTACTTTCAGCTTATCTATCAACCATACCTGGGAAGGGATGAAAAATAAGAGAGATTAAAGAATAGAGAGGTATACATTAAGAGAAAAGTAAGGAAAGGGCTAGAGAGGAAAATAGAGGATGAGTGCCGAGTGATGTGAGAATCATAAATAAGAGGGGTGGGAAACAATACCTGGAGAAGTAGTGGACTCCCTGCAAACTAAGTAGTTTCTCATCGACAGAAAGTATCGAGACCCATCAAAGCTTCGACCAGTGCCAAGCCCGTGCAACTTTTGCCATCTTTCAGACACTGGGCCACTTCGATCAATCAGATGCTGGCCACGCTGACACGAGGGGCAAGAAGGAATTGTGAAAGCAGGCACAAGCAGAAAGCATGTTGCTAGAAGCCTTGCTAGAGAAGGTCACTCATGTCTCCAATGGCAGAAAACTGATGCACTAAACTGGGAATGTCCAATTTCCCATCATAAGCCAAGAACTGAGCCTCGTGTAATGAAGGCCCACACATTCGTCCCAAAGCCTAGGCATGGCCAAAACGGGGCTGAGGCATAATTTCTTTGTCACGCCAGGATTCTATCAATGCTTGAAATTCTTTGAGCGTTGGACACATTTCTTGTGATCTGAAGTGAAACACATGCATAATTGAGTCCTAGCATCGAACCGCGGCATGGAGGAACGGAAAACAAAGTGGGGTGCGGCTCAAAGGAAAAAGAGCGTTTATGCCAAAACCATGAAAATTCACATTTTTCAGGCCGTCTAAAGTGGTTATCTTGTCTCGGAGCCTATTGTTGAGAAGAATTTCCATCTTGAGAGCAAAATATCAAAATTTTGTTGTTCTTCCATGAAAATAGCTTAGGATCACTTTTTATAGACTTTGAGAAGGAGCAGTGTACGATAACTGGATCCCACTGGCCGACATCACTTTTAGAGCCGGCTGGCTCTCATTGGAGCTCGGCCGTACCTACTTAGAACTGGCTGGCTCTCAATGATTGCCCAGATCAAAGTAATTGCAAAGAGGGCAGGTTCTCACCTTGGCATACCGGAGCTGTGTTTTGAGTTTTGTCTTGTTTGCATCAAGTGTTGTTTAGTGTTTTTAGGTTGTTTTCATTTTGTTTTTTTGTCATTGAGTTGTATTTTGTATTTTGTATTTTGATTGGTTGTAAGTTGTTATTTGATTCAAGAATCAATTCAAGAGCAAGTTTTCACGGTTCTAACGCCTTGTACAATATTATCATGCAACGGTTGTGCCATACAGTCATATGCAATACAAGAGAAGTCATCCAAAATTTTCTTGTTCATAGCCTCCAGGTCCAAACCCGATCACTATTTTACAAAGATAAAACAAAAGAAAAGTCTTCAAAAATAAAATACAAAGGTCTATCTGAAGCTAGTTTTTATCTACAAAGCAAAAAAAAAAAAAGAAGAGAAAAGCAAATCAACCCATCATGGCCCTCTTCATCCTCGGTCATGGAGGAGGCACGTCACTGTCATCACTGGGACTGCTGGACAGCATGTCAACCTCGTCCCCCTTATCCTCAGGGGTCGTGTACCCATCAAAGGACTACTTAGAAGGCGAGTGCTACCTCGCTCTGCCTCTCCCTCGGTCAGTCCACCCTTTGTCTTACACTAGGCCCCATCTCCCTCTCCCCTCGGTTGGAGGAGGTCTTGCAGGTGCAATTGGCGCCGACTTAAGCTGAAAATAGCATCAATATCAGTATAGACTCAGCAGAATACTAGACAAGATTGTAGCAAAAGTGAACTATAAATGAAGCATACCTCAATCTCGTGAGTGGCCAGAGCAGTCTACCTCCTTCGTAGCATGAGCAATAGTCGATCAATGGTCAGGAAAAGGTCACCAGCATACACCGCCGGTACCTGTAAGAGGAAGAGCATTTGAATTGAAAACCAAATAACAGAGCACAGTGGACGAAAATAATAGAATGTAGTAGGAAGAAATGAGAAAGTGTAGCAGACAGAAGTATAAAGATGTGTGAAGTTGTTCAATGTTGGGAGCAATCACTAGCCTATGGTCCCTCTCCTAGATATGCTCAAGAGGGATCTGCTCGATCACTCCATCCGGTCGTATGTACATGACCTCAGTGGGAATCGCAGGAAGCCCGGGAATAGGAGTTACAGTGAGAGCACCTTCGGCAATAGCGGTAGCAGCCTTAGGAACTACGCGGGCCACACCCCTGGTAAGCAGAGCCATCACTCGGGTCTGTAAAAATGTGATGAAGTCGCCGAGCTCGTGGTACCGGTCACCGTCCTCCCTTAACATAAGGTAGTCAACCTGGGGTCCATTGTGGAGATCAACGAGTACCCTTATACCAGGAGGAAGAGGATGTGAAATGTCAGGATCCGCTACGCCTTGCGTTTGATAGATGAACCTCTCTCCCAGATAATAAGCTCAACCCAAGAGACCCTCAAACAAAATCTTCATAGTAAAGGCATGCCATGCAGCAACATAGGTCATTCTCGCTGCTTGAGAGATAGCCACCCAGGGGTGTCAGTTAACCTGTGGAAGCAGGTGTCAGATGTCAAAGGTCTAAGCAGTGTGGAAACAATAGTATTGAAATAGTGCAGTGTGGAAACAATAGTATTGAAACAGTTTAGTGTGGAAACAATAGTATTGAAACAGTGCAGTGTGGGACAACAATATGAGAAAACAGTGTAGTATGGGATATGGGACAATAGTATGGAAATAGTGCAGTATGTACACAGTATGTACAAGTTAAAGGTTAGTATTGTTACCCGATCTGCGGTGACGGTGTCGAAGAAGCGGCAAAAATAAGGGAAATCTCGATTTACGCGTCGGCGATGCTCAAATCGAGAGTTGTAGTACTGAGAACGGGGTACTGACAACTCAAGTGGCCATACTGGGACCAAAGCAAGGGATGTGAAACATGTGTAAACCCATAGCTACAAGAAAGTGGATAAGCAGTCATGAATGGAGTAGATAAGAAGATATAAACAGGAAATGTAAAGTAAAGCAGGAAAGGGATGTGTGAGGTGTACCTCCCAAACTCTCTAATAGCTACCAAATAAGTCAGCCTTGCGGTTGGATGTGGAGCTCATGTAGTAGTACAGGGTGGCCAGGCCAACGCCACCCCAGTCATACTCCCCCACCCACTGCATATGCACTAATGCTCCCAAGAGATAAAGCCCCAAGGTATTTTCCCTATTTGTGAATAGCGTAGTGCCGAGGAGATACATAAGAAATCCACGAGCATACTTGGTGACCTCCTCCGGAGTAGCTGGCTGAAGGTTAGAGAAATGCTCCAAGAATCAACTGTACCTCACCATCCCAGGACTGGCAATGTCTAGGATCGCTCCATGAGGTGAAGCTATGCGATCCTCCACTGTGCCATATCAGGATCGAAAGGGATCGGGCCGCCAACCCCGACCCCTAGACCAGTGAACATCGAGAAGTCGTACGGGGTCAGAGTCAGCTCCCTGATTGACGAGAAGTGGAACGAGTCTGTGTTGTCCCACCATCACTCCACCAAGGGCCCGTGAAGTAATGGGTCAGCCCTCATTTGCACCAGTCCTAAGTAGAAAGGCCCAAAGCCAGCCTCGTCGACTAATGTACGAACCTCCGTAGGGACCCTCTCATACCAATGCCTGGGGCTAGAAACAGACCTGTAACCTTTAATTCTAGCCATCACCTGTAGTATGAGTATGTTGTCAGTATCTACGGTACCTTGAAAGGAATTCAAATAGTTTTAAACAAATAGAAGAATAGTGCTTACCGTGGAGACATCGGCAGACAAGTGCTCCGCAGGCTCTTATAGTAGAACATCCTCGTCAATCTCAGGGATAAGGCCCTCAAATCATAGGATACTGCCCGGGGTCAAAGCGTGTGTACGTGGTTGGTAGGTGGCCACATCAAATGGTCTATCAGCAAGGGCAGGCAACTCTGGTTCAGGAATAGGAGGGACGACGTCCTCAGTCTGTATGTCCCCACCTAGGATGGCTCCAATATCAATAACGGGGTCGAGGATGGGAAGTTCACTGCTAGCCATGAGGGAAAATATAAGAAAAGTAGAAAAATAAGTGAAAAACTCCAAATCTAAGCCCTGGGAGAGAGGAAAATGAAGAAAAAGTTGACAATCAAGAGGGCGTAGGGGAAATCACAAGGAAAATCGTGAGAATGACCCAAAAAACCAAGAGAAACCCAAAAATCAACCAAATCAAATTCTAATCGGTCCAAAATCTAGAGTATTAGAAGGGTTTTCAAACGAAATTTTGCAAGAACCGTTGGGTAATGCGAATGAAGGGAAAATCTAGAGAGAGAAGGATCCTAGAGAGAAACAGAGAAGGTTTTCGGATATGGGTGTGTGTGAAATGAAGGTTGGAATGTGTTTAAATCAACCACGGTGCATAGTTTTACCAAATTTGCCCCTGCCGCCATCGCGAGCCAACCGACTCTATTTGACCCGGCCGTACTTCGTTAAGTGCCGACCGCCTCCAAATGCAAGCCCAGTTTTTTTTTTTACTTGTTTATCTCCGTGTGTTTTAGTGTTGGGTTTCAATTTGATTTATGGCAATTCTTCGTTCCACCCTCCCAAGGGAATTACCACTCCTTTATTAAAAAATATTCCACAGATAAGAGGATATGTTCCTCTCTTGCTTCTCCTTGGCAGTGGCTCGGCTAGTACAATCTATCATGATAGAAGATGATGGGAACTATGTGAGCACCCAATCCATCTACATGATGAATAAATAGGGACACATTTCTGGATTGGGACTGGGTAGAAGTGGTAGGCAAGGAAATACTGTTGCCAAAGAGATAAGTCATAACTCCCATGCTTTAGGGCTGGTGTACAAGCCAATTGTAGAAGACTGGAAGAGAAAAGTAAATGAGTTGAGAGAAAGAGTTAAAGCAAAGAGGGCTGGGAGGCAATATGAACTGGTCCACAAGCCAATACGGAGGAACCCTTAACGGACGCTTTGTTCGTCAAGGAGAGGATTTCCTTTTCTGTGGATTTCTAGAACTATAGGCCAAACGGGAAACCTAGATGAGGTACCTGGGATTTGAGGTCTTCTTTGATCACTAGTTGTCGGATAATGAAGAAGAAGAGGAGCAGATTGACCAGAGTGGCGGTACAGGACAAGACAAACATGCCATCTTGGATAGCATTAAAGAGGAGTTGTTAGGGATGGCATTGGCTAACCAATTACTGGATTCAAACGTTGGGACTGAGCCCGTTAACTTGGGGGATAGTGTTACTATCTCTATGATTGGGGATAAACCAGGTGCAGATTACTCCGGTCTCGTTGTGGATGTAGCCGAGGCTCCACATCCAGTCTGGCAGTTTGAAAAGGGCACCATTGGCAATTCTGAATTGGATAATGAGTCCGAATCTGATTCCATCGAGTCTGTTGAGTCGGGATTAGATTCGAGTCCTTCTGAGGAGTCTAAGTCTGGTACTTCCAGTGGTGGTAACCCGAATGCCAAAGTCCTGTCGTGGTCTTTTTTTAGTTTTTCTTTTGAGTCGACTGTAACAGAGGACCCGAACTTTACTAATGGGAATGTAGTAGACTTCACTTACTTCTTTGTGCCTTTAGTTTGTTGCACTGATCTTGATTTTTAAAACTTTAACTTAAACAAAGAGGAAGAAATTCCTTGGGCTTTGAAAAATTTAGTTGACCAAGAGGAGAAGAGATGTGTTAAGCCCTGTGCAGACGAAATCATTGTAATTAATGTGGGTATTGAGGAGGATCCTCGCTTGGTCATATTGGATCCATGTTGTCTTTGGAGGAACGCGAGCATTTAATCGCTTTATTAAAAGATTTCAAAGATGTTTTTGTCTGGTCCTACAAAGACATGCCTGGAATCGATCCTGAGATTGTACAGCAGTAAAGCCTTCTTGACCCAAGGCCCGACCAGTTAAATAGAAACTTTGCAGAGTCGTTCCGGACTGGGCGTTGAAGATTAAAGAGGAGGTCACCAAACAGGTTGATGCGGGCTTCTTGATGGTGTCTGAGTACCTGACTTGGCTAGCTAATATCGTTTCGGTTCCAAAGAAGGATGGCAGAATTAGAGTCTGCGTCGAATTCTGCGATCTAAATAGAGCTAATCCGAAAGATGACTTTCCATTGCCGCACATCGATGAACTGGTAGACTTCACTGCAGGCTACGCATTGCTTTCATTCTTGGATGGGTTTTCCAGGTATAATCAGATTTTGATGGCATTGGAGGACAGAGAGAAGATTGCTTTCACCACGCCATGGGGTACCTACTACTATAGAGTCATGCCTTTTGGGTTGAAAAATACTAGGGCTACATATCAGAGGGTTGCAACCACAATCTTGCATGTCATGATCCATAAAGAAGTTGAGGTGTATGTGGACGACATGATTGTCAAGTCCAAAGAGTGAGAGGGCCACTACGCCGCACTGCAAAAATTCTTTGAATGGATCAGGGAGTACAAATTGGGGTTGAACCTACAGAAATGCACCTTTGGTATAACTGTAGGGAAAATGCTGGGATTTCTGATTACGTAGAGAGAAATTGAAGTAGATCTGTCCAAAATCAAGGCCATCCTAGAAATGTCACCACTAAGGACTAAAAAGGAAGTGCGCGGCTTTCTAGGCAAAGTGCAATTCATAAGATGGTTTATCTCAAAATTAACCTTAAGTTGTGAACCACAGTTTGGTCTCTTGAAGAAAGGGAAGAAGTTCCAATGGGATGATCGATGTCAGCTCGCCTTCGAGCAGGTCAAGTAGTAACTCCAGAATCTACCTGTATTGGGGCCGCCAGAACCGAGAAAGCCGTTGATTTTGTATTTGTCAGTAATAGATTTGACCATGGGATGCATGCTAGCTCAAGAATCAGAAGCTAAAGTGGAGAAAACTATTTATTATCTGAGCAAGAAGATGCTGGATTACGAGACCAGCTACACTTCTCTAGAGAAAGCTTGTTTAGCTCTAGTATGGGCTACTAGGAAGTTAAGGCACTACTTGTTAGCTCACTCTGTAATTCTGGTTTCGAGATTAGATCCCATCAAATATCTCTTTAAGAAACCAGCGCTTACGGGTAGGCTAGCTTATTGGTTGCTTATTTTCTCTGAGTTTGTCCTTAAGTACGTCATGCGCAAATCAGTCAAAGGGAGAGCGGTAACAAAATTTTTGGCAGACCACCTCGTGGAAGGAGATGAAGTAGTAGAGTACCTATTCCCAGATGAGGAGATTCTGCAGGTGGAGGAATAGACATGGACAATGTACTTTGATGGAGTATCTAATCAATATGGTTATGGGATAGGCGTGTTGCTGATAGCACCCGCTGATTCCCACATACCTCTAGCCTTCAAACTCCGATTCACAGTATCCAACAGTGAAGCAGAATACGAGGTGTGTATCCCCGAATTGGAAACTTCCCTAGAACTAGGGGCAATAAGGTTAGATGTCATCGGAGACTCGAACTTGGTTATTTCTCAAGCCAACGAAGACTAGAAGGTCAAAGAAGAGAACATGAAGATTTATCATCAGACCTTGGATATCCTAATTTTGAGGTTTGAAAAACTGACGTTCACACATCTGCTGAGAGAGAACAACCGGTTCATTGACGCATTAGCAACTCTATCTTCCATGGTAGACGTCCCGCTTGGAGTCAAGATGAGTCTGATTATCACTGAACAGAAGTACACGCCTGCTTATGAGACTGTTGCCGCAATAGATGAGGTTCAAGACCAGAACCCCTGGTCTTACGACATTTAGAATTTTCTAGAGAAGGATATATATCCTCCTGGGGCAAATGCTAAGGATAGACGGGGAATATGGTGTCTTGCCGTCTAGTTCATTATCTGCGGGGATAAGCAGTACAAGAGAGGTTATCTTGGAATGCACAAGCTCTGTGTCAAAGAAGAAGAGGTGAAACGTCTTATGGAGGCCATCTATGAAAGAGAATGTGGAGCATACATGAGCACTGTGATGTTGGCTTGAAAAATCCTCAAGCAAGACTATTATTGGTCAATTATGGAAGAGGATTGTATCAACTTTGTTCGGCGATGCCACAAATGTCAAATCCATGCTAATCGCACGAATATTTTGCCATCAAAGTTCTACAACATGACTTCGCCATGGCCTTTCTCAGTCTGGGGAATTAATGTCATTGGGGCAGTCTTGCCAAAGGGTTTGAATGGACATGAGTTCATCTTGGTGGTGATCGACTATTTTACTAAGTAGGTAGAAGCTCAGTCTTATTCTATGTTGAAGGCGTGACATGTGGCTAAATTTATCAAAAACAATATCATCTGTAGATAGGGGGTACCAAATGAGATCATCTTAGATAATGGTTCGCACTTCAAAAAGGAGGTGGTAGATCTGCTTGAGAAATACAACATGGTTTTTCATAAGTCATCAATATATAGACCATAAACCAACAGAGCCGTTGAAGCTGCCAATAAGAATGTCAAGAACATCCTGAGAAAAATGGTTGAGACTTACAAAGACTAGTCGGATAAGTTGCCTTTCGCATCGGATAAGTTGTCTTTCGCACTCTAGGGTTATAAAACGTCAATTCGAACATCTACAAGGGCAATCCCTTATTCTCTACTGTATGAGATGGAAGCTATTCTGCCGATTGAGATTATAGTACTGTCGCTGCGAATTATGGCCGAGTGTTAGATAGTGGAGGCGGATTGGCAGCAAAGCAGGTTCAAAGAATTCATGTTGTTTGACGAGAGGAGGTTAAAGGCATTATATCACATCTAAGGATATTAGCGCAGAATTGCTAGGGCCTTCAACAAGAAAGTCAAGTCCAGAAATCTTAAAAAAGGAGATATGGTGCTGAAAGACAATCGAGCCCCTATTCACGACCCCAGGGGCAATTTCAGACGTAATTGGACTGGTCCTCACATCATCAAATCTATCTGGTCGGGAGGAGCGATTATTCTCATGGATCTAGATGGCTTCGAGTTCTCGAAACCAATTAATATGGGCAAGTTGAAAAAATACTATCTCTGAGAGGCTCGCTAGGCCAAAAACCCAAAAGGGTGACCTAGGCAAAAGTTAGAGCATGAAAAATTAGAAATAAAGAAAAACTGAGCTCGCAAGGTTAAAAACCCGAAAGGGCGGCTTTGGCAAAAGTTAGAGTGCAAAAGGAGAGAGTTAATACTCGAGTGAACCCTAACTGAACTACGTAAGGCCTGATTCCCATCTTTGGGATATGTAGGCAACTTCATTCCGAAGTTCAACTATAATCATCTCCAATTCAACTCTCCTGTTCATTTGTTTGATCGGTTTATCTTTTTCCATCATCTGTTAGCTTGGTTGTGTTACCTCCATTTGGCGGAAGGGTCAGTTGCAAGATAAAGTAGTGATGGGAAATGTAATTATGAGCAGTTATGATCTTCTGATTTGAGGTTATACATCTTAAGGGCTGATTCTGTGAGTGTCAAGTATTGACTTATTTTGAAAATTGTTTTGAAAGGTTTTAATAAGGGCATTTTCTCAAAATTTTACCTTTTTCAACATAGACCATTCTTTAGACCAAAAAGGAAAATTTTCAGTGCTCACAACTTTAATTCCATTGATTTCAACACAAGTAAATTCTCCAACTCTCTAATTAAATCAACGTTGCTTTTACATCATAAAATTTGAAAAGAAAAGTCAAAGCAATAAACTAGGGGCATAGATAAGTCAAGTGTCAGTCCCGTGTCTCCTGCTCGCGCTCATGGAAATCTCTGTAGCCAAAGTTAGCCCAACTTGTGTCTCATCCTCGAGCCAAGCCAAGCCAAGTATTCGCTAGAAAGGATGTAACTAAAGCTAGAGCCAGGGGCTAGAAGTTCTCTCGTCCTCCAAGTAGTGAGGTACCGAGTCAAGTGCGAAGCACAAATGGAAAATGGAACCGGATATTCCACCCCTTCCTCTGGATAGGTCTGCTCATGTCCAAACTGGTGTCTAAGTCTGAATGAAAAATAGAACACATAATGCGTAAGGCCAATCAACTATATACCCGGCTGTCGAGACATGCTGTGGCCCATGTCAGCCAGATTATGCCAGGGGCAACACCAAATAATGTCAGCCACAAATCTACTGCACATCTTATTACACCACAATCCCTCTTAGGGGAAATCCACTAGCCGTGGACGAAAAAGTAAGCTCTGGCCGAACTCTGGCCGAATACTTGGGGCAAGGGTCCTCTACTTTTAGCTTGTCTATCAACCACACCTGGGAAGGAATGAAAAATAAGAGACTAAAAAATAGAGAGATGTGCGTTGAGAGAAAAGTAAGGAAAGGGCCTCGAGAGAAGATAGAGAGTGAGTGCCGAGCAATACAAGAAATCAAAAATAAGAAAGGGTGGGAAACAATACTTGGAGAAGCAGTGGACTCCCTGCAAACCGAGTGGTCTCCCACCGATCAAAAGCTTCTAAACCTATTAGGGTCTTGGCCAGTGCCAAACCAATGCAACTCTTACCCTCTTTTAGACGTTGGGTCACTTCAATTAACCCAATGTTGGCTCCACCACAACTAGGGGCAAGAAGGAAATATGCAAGCAAGCATAAGCAGAGGGCATATTAGCGATGACCTCGCCAGAGAAGATCACCCTTGTCTCCAATACCTGAAAATCGATGAATCAAATCGGGAATGTCCAATTCCCCGTTGTGAGCCAAGGACCGAGTCTCATGTAAAGTAAGCCCACACATTCGTTCCAAAGCCTGTGCATGGCCAAAATGGGGCTGGGGCATAATTTCCTCATTACGCCGGGACTCCATCAAAGCCTGAAATTCTTTGAGCATAGGGCACATTTCTTCTTCTCCAAAGCAAAATACATGTATAACCGGGTTGTAGCATCAAACAGCAGCATGAAGGAACGGAAAACAAAGCGAAGTACGGCCCAATGGAAAAAGTGCGTTTATGTTGAAACCTCAAAAATTTACCTTTTTCGTCCAAAGTGGCTACCCAATCCTTGAGTGTCTTGGCAATAACTATCTCCATTTTACGAGGGAACAATAGCCAAAATGAAGTTTTGTTGAAAAAACAGCGAAGGAAGACCTTTTATAAAGGATAAGGTTGTATGAGTGGATGCTAACTAACAGTTAGCTGACCAGCCACGACACTTGGCCGGCCGACCATCTCTTTTGGCCAGCCATCCTTTCAAGTGGCTAGCTGACCTATAGTGTTGGCTGGGTAACTGGGCAGTAGTGTTTTGCTTGTTCTTTTTGCTTTTGAGGTTTTGTTTTGAGTCTTTTGTTTTCAGCAAGTGTAAATAGTTGTGTTTAGATCGTTTTTAGTTTGTTTTTCTTTCATTGAGTTGTATTTTGTATTTTGGTCAGTTGAGGCTCAATATCTGATTACGAATATCATTCCAATACTAGCATTTTCAGTTTCAAATTCAGTTCTGGTTTTATATAAATAAAGTGCCATGCTCGAGATGCTGTACAAAATAAAATTGTTTTTTATAAAACTGTAGGGTTTTACCTTGGTCATAGTTTTTTTAAAAACAGAGAATACAAGTGTTTAAAAACAAAAGTAAAGTCCTATCTAAAGCTATACAGGTGCTAACTACCAAAACAAAAGAAAATAAGCAAAAGAGTACAAAAATCAATGTCAGTCACATCAAGCAGCTCGAGAGGCCCTCTTCATCCTCTTTTGGGAAGGGGACTCAGGGGCACTACCACCATCGACGCCGCTATCACTAGAAGAGTAGGACTTAGAGCCAGAGCCAGAGCTGACATCGCCCTCTCCACTCTCTAACTCAGAGCCAGTCTGGGCATTCCCCTCGCTTCTTGACCCTGAGCCAGCATCATCATCCTCGCTCTCAGACTCAGAGCGCCTGCTCGTCGTCTCCTTGCTGCCACTAGTCTTGGCGTCATCTCCACTCAAAATCAGCTTTGTGGAGGAGGAGGTCTCCTCTATTTGGAACTCCTTGTTTCGACTCCGGCACCCTTACCTCTGTCCCGACATCGACTATCATTCCAGCCACGTGCTAGGGCCTGTTTGTCTCTCCTCTCTGCCATTGGAGAAGGTGTCGCTGGTGCCACAAGTACAGGAGGAAGCTAAAAGTAAGAAACAGGAAATTAGTATAGTGCAAAATCAGTATAGAGTAATACAGAGTATTAGATTCAGTATAAGTATGATGCAGAATACAGATTCAATATAAGTTTAATACAGATACAGTATGAGTATGGCATATCAGCACAATATGATGCAGATTCAGTGTGAGTATGGCATATCGATACGGTGTGGTGTAGAACAGTATGGGTAAGTAATGAAATGCATGAGAAAATATATCATACCTGAATGCCGTGGAGAGCTAGCAATGTCTCTATTCTTCGTACCATCTGGACCAGGGAAGCGACTAACCCAAGAAGGTCATTTACATACTCCCTAGGCGCCTGCAAGTGAGTATGAACAATTAATATCCAAAAGCGGAGTGTGAAATGCAAACTATAAAGCAAGGTCCATAGTTGCGGCGCATCAAGATCCCTGATGTACCCGTTCTCCTCCTTCGGTAGCTCTATCAAAATTTGATAGGCCGTCCTGCTTGGCCGCTAGCAAGGGATTGCGGTGGAAATTGCTAGCCAACCGGCTATATGCACAGTAAGAAAGGCCTCTCCAATATTAGCCTCGGCCGCACGAGGAACCCCTGCAGCTACAGGGGCACCTGCAGCCTCTCTCCTGGAAACTCCAGTCAAGGGCGGCATGAGATGAGTTATGATGAAGGCTACATAATCCTCGACCCCTCGAAAGAAGTTGGCATCTTGCCCAGCCATGTAATGTACGATAGCCTCAACTGGGAGGCTATCAACTGTCCTCATGGATGCTAGAGGAGGGGCAGGAACAATCGAAGTAGGTAGGCCTAGAGTTTGGCGCATGAATCGCTCTTCTAGATACCAAGTCTGGCAGAAGGGGCTCTCTAGTAAGATTCAAAACTGGGAAGTAGCCCAAGACCCAGCGTATTGGTCCCGTATCCTGGCCGGTATCACCGCCCATAATTGCCATGTGATCTGCAAATGGAGAATTCATAGTTGTTAGTTGTCGTTAGTTGTCAGAGTATGAATCAGAGCAGTAGCTAAGGACATGAAACAAAAGTAAATATGAGTTTTAGATTACCTCACGAGCCGTCACTGTGTCAAAATATCGGCGGTAATAAGCAAAAATGATGTCGTCACGACGCCTGGGGTGGCATCTGTTGTCGTAACGCTATGAATAAGGCATAGTTGGCTCTATCTCATTCCTTAGAATCAAGGCAAGGGCCGGGAAATATGCATAGACCCATAGCTACAAGAAGAGATCAGTATGTGTAAGTCACAGTGTATGAGTAGAGATAAAGATAGAAAGTGCAAAGCAGAAAGCATAACAAACAAAAAGAAACTGAAAATAAAGTGCAGTGTGTACCTCCCAGGCTCTCCAGTAGCCGCCGACCTTGTTTCCTTTCTTGCGGGAATCAGAGCTCATGTACCCGTACAAGGTGGCGAGGCTAGCGCCACCCCAGTCATAGAACCGTACCCGAGGCAAGACCACAATAGCATTTAGCAAGTACAAGCCTATGGTATTCCACCTGTTCTCAAACAAGGTGGTACCGAGAAAATAAACCAAAAAGCCCCGAGTGTACTACTCCACCTCTCCTTGACTCTCTAGCTGACTCCTGTGGAAATGGTCGTAGAACCAGCTGTATCGTACCATGGCTGGCCTGTCCAACGGAGGGTGTGCCCTGAGCAAATGTATGCAAGTTGTCTCTCACTAGCTCATGTCCATGTCGAAAGGGATTGGATCACCCCCTACTCTCAAGCCAGTA
This sequence comes from Camellia japonica, assembly GCA_030407325.1. Classification (NCBI taxonomy): domain Eukaryota; kingdom Viridiplantae; phylum Streptophyta; class Magnoliopsida; order Ericales; family Theaceae; genus Camellia; species Camellia japonica. Next base: position 104,723,860 of record JAPPVO010000031.1, read on the forward strand.
ATCATAGAAAAGTCGTAAGGAGTCATCATCATCTCCCCGGTGGAAGAGAAGTGGAAGGAGTTAGTGGTGTCCCACCACCTCTCCACTAAAGAGCTGAGTAAGTCCTGGCTGGCTAGTAGTCACAAAAGCCCAGAGCAAAATAAGCCGAAAGCCTCCTCGTCAACTAGCTCGCAGACTCGGACAAGGAGCACATGATACAAATCTCTGGCGGTCATCGCTCTATATCCTCTCCAAGAGAAAACGACACCCTATGTTGACAAAGAAAGAAAGTATTAGATGTGTAACAAAATGAAATACAGTAATGAAAGGCGGTAATGAAATGACAAAACAGGCAAAGTGCATGAAAGTAAAGTTTGTACCTCAACAATGTCATAAGAAAGGTGGGAGGCCCGCTCCCTTAATAGGACATCCTTGGGTATGGCCATAGTAAAATCCTCGAACTGTAGCATTCTTCTAGGGGCCATCGCATGTATCAGGGGGTGGTAAGTGGCTAGATCAAAGGGTCTCACCCTTAACAGTGGTAACTTTGACTCATGTCCTGGAGGGTGTATCTCCTCTGCCTCGATGTCGGCTGCGATGTCCTCCGCCGCCCCGCCGGCTTCGTCAACTATCGACTCCTTGACCTCTGCAATAGGTGGAAGTATGGGTACCTCAGGTGGAGCACCGTCATGAGGAATGTCATCTGCCATGAGTAATGTAGTAGGTGGAGAGTGAAAATGGGGAAAAATAAGGAAAAATGGGCAAAAATGTCGAAAGTCAAACCGTAGGAGAGAGAAAATGAGAGAAAAAGTCAGAACCCAAAAAAAGTGTGGGAACAAAGAAAAACACGAGGTAAATGAACCCAAAGCAATGAAAAACCCAAAAATTTAACCAAATCAAATTTTAATCAGTTCAAAACGTAGAGGACCACGAGTGTTTCATGAATAAAGTTTGCGTGGGGGGTAAGTAATGCGAGTAAAATGCAAATCTAGAGACAGAGAACACCTAGAGAGAGAGAAGGTTTTCAGATGTGTGGGAATGAGAAATGAGGCTTAAGTTATGTTTTAAAGAAGCCTCGGAGCTGAAAGGTCAAATTTGCCCCCAAAACCCATCGGGTGGCCGGTCGTCCAAGTCTGGTGGCCGGCCGGCTCTGCAGCTAGTCCAAAGTTGGTTTTTGCTAAGGCCTTGCCTGTTCTGTGCATAGGGAGTTCTATATGCATTCTAAAGTGAAGAATTGAAAAAATTGGGTGTGTTTGGGTTACAGAAAAGTCTGAAATGCGATTCCGGATATGCTGTTTCAAATCCCGTCGTTTTGCTGAAGTGGAAAATGCCCCAACCTCAAGTTTGAGTAAGTTATATCCTTTTTGAACATTTGAGGACCTCAGAGCGGTAAGTCAGAGATCTTTATGAGGTGTTTCAAAATACTATTTTTTATTTACCTTTTCCAATTATGTTGCCTATTATCACATGGAACATGCATCGTATCATATTTCTTATCAATGATATCACATTATGCTATATCTATATGCATTATACTCTATGTTTTTTTACTTTTATCGCGTGAGTGCAATTTGGCTTGCATCTTTTCCCCTCTCTACGTGAGACGTAGTTTGGCTTGCAACCTCCACCCTCTCTGTGTGAGACGCAGTTTGTCATGGAGCTTTCCCCCTCTCTACGTGAGACGTAGTTTGGCTTGCACCATCCACCCTCTTTGTGTGAGATGCAGTTTGGCATGGAGCTTTTCCCCTCTCTACGTGAGACGTAGTTTGGCCTGCATCATTTCCTTTCTCTACGTGAGATGTAGTTTGGCTTGCATCTTTTTCCCTCTCTACTCGAGACGTAGTTTGGCTTGCACCCTCTAACCTCTCTATGTGAGACGTAGTTTGGCATGGAGCTTTTCCCCTCTCTACGTGAAACGTAGTTTGGCTTGCACTCTCCACCCTCTCTGTGTGAGACGCGGTTTGGCATGGAGCTTTTCACCTCTCTACGTGAGATGTAGTTTGGCTTGCATCTTTTCCCCTCTTTCCGTGTGATGTGGTTTGGCTTGCACCCTCTACCCTCTCTGCGTGAGACGCAGTTTGGCATGGAGCTTTTACCCTCTCCACATGAAACGTAGTTTGGCTTTCATTTTCTCACTTTCCCCCTCTCTACATGAGACGTAGTTTGGCTTGCATCTTTGACCCTCTCTACATAAGACGTAGTTTGGTTTGCATTTTTCTCACATCTTTTCTATGTGAGACGTAGTTTGGTTTGTATGTCTCATCCTCCTTTCACATGAGACGTGTTTGGAATTGTGGTTTGCTTACTTTTTCCGTGTGAAACATGGTTGGATTTATTTTGATTTAAGCTTGAGGCTTGTTTCATTCTTATGCCATCATCTTGTCATATTTATTGTCATATTGCATTGTCTTGCATGGTCATGAATTTTCAAAATAACCGACATCGCGAAGCGTATAAGTCCAACTTTCAAGTGTAGTCTCGAGCATATCATTTGCATCTTGCCTCTGAACTACGCTGGTTTGATTCCTTGCAAAGGGACATATAGGCAACTTTCTAGTTCAACCATTGCATTTGAATTTTGATTTCTTGCCCAAATCTTATGGCCTTATCAAATGGATCGTCTCATGGACTTTGACATTCACTCACGTCATTTCATGACTTCGAGCTCTGTCAAAGAGGGGCAACTGTAGACACCCCATTTTTTACTACCCTTAAGACTTGGGCACCTCAGGTTGATCACTCGATGATGAATTAGTACGTTGTGCAAATGTTCGTTTTCTTCAGCAAAGAGCCTCAGTTTTGAGTTTCAAAGCCTAAAAACCTTGCACCTACTTTGAGCCAAAAACTAATTTTTCCAAACCTGACCACCCAGACGCCTGCTGGCTAACAGGTGGCCGGCTGGCCAAAATTTAGTAGCCGGCCATCCCCTACCTGGCCGACTGGCCAGGTTTCTCAACAGAACATATATTTGTTGCCAACTGTCCCCCCATGTGCATGCACTGCACCAGCTGGCTCAATATAGATATTTCCGAGACAACAACCTATTTTTCTATATATACTTGACCATCCCTTATGGTTTTAGGTTAGAAAAAATTACCAAAGCTCAAATTCTTGCAAAACACACATACACACACACACTCTCTCTCTCTCTCTTGCAACACACATACACTACACCAACACTTCCTAAACCAAAAATTTGAGGCTCCTTGCTGAGGTTCTTGAGCTAAAATTTCAGCTTTTGAGGGTGATCACTTGTTGGTTTGTGAATCAAAAAGTAACCTCTCTTCAAGAGGTATAACTTTTGTCTTCTTTACACTATTTCTTTCCTTTCTTTTCTTGCTATTTGTATACTGTTTTTGGACTGCTTTTATGGGCTGAAACTTGTGACTTAAAGCTACCAAAGATGGAGGGGTTAACCACCCTTCTTTGAACCTTGTTCTACAAGCTTTTGTCCCTGTGTTTCCCACTTCTTTCTCAACTTTTGGCCACTGATTTTCAGAGTTTTAAAAGGCTAAAATATATGGTTTTGATGTCCAAAAATTGGAGGGGTTAGGCACCCCTCCTTAGACTCAATTCTCTCCCATTTTACTTACTTTTTTCTAACTTTTTCAAACCAATTTCAGCATAATTTTTGGTATTTTTAGGACTGTTTTAGCGTGTTTATTTCATTTATGTTTTGCATAGTATGCTTGTAGTGTTGTAGTCCTTATAGGTTTGGTAGTTTAGACCTTAGACACTAACCTATTTGAGTTGATAGTTTTTTATTTCATAGCTTTCATATACACGTATTCACTCTTGCAATAACCATCTCTGCACCCTTCCTCCTTTCTTGGTTTTATTTGTTTAAGAGTTGTTTCAAACAATTGTTGTTTAAGGCATGCGAAAGAGACCTTCCATACTTAATGGTTTAATCTCTTCAGAGGTTCATTATGAAGGCATTATATCTCTCTCATGCCAAGAATAACTTCTTGTTTGGCACTTCTCTTCATTAGTGGAAATAACTCTCATTTTTGGACTAAAATGATTAAAGAATGAAAAGATAATTAAAAGGGCTAATAAAATTGGACTAAAATGGTAACAATAGTAATACAAGTTGGTTTGGGTTCAATCGGACATTAATTGAACCTATGATAGGGAAAGGCAGAGAAGACAAACATCTCCGGAAACACTCTATGTGTGCTATGTTTCCTTTCTGTTGTAGCAGGGCAGACCCCCAAAACAGTGGCTGGCTGGCCACCTGTCCATCCAGCTGACCACTTTTCACGGCTAACCGACCACTTTATTTTATGCAAACAATACCAGTTTCATGGCAGAACAGAGCAGAGGCTAGGGCTAAAACAGATTATTTTTCTGACTGCAAAACAAAATAGTTCTGGCAGCAAAACAGAGGTGTTTTCGGGTGGATATTCCCGTTCGTGCATACGCGCTTCTCTACTTCCCATGGCTCGTGAAATTAATGCTAATTAGTAGATTTATTTGAAACTTGTAATAGCTAATTCATTAATTAGTTAAATTCCTTTGAATTTGTAATAACTAGTTAAATAGCTAAGTAATTCGGTGTTGTAATAATTAGCTAAATTAGGACATTCATTCGGACCATCTTATATGATGGCAAACTTATAATACTGTGTATGTCTTCCAACCCCCATAGCATCATGTTTTACATTTTCATGTCATTGCCGTGACTTATATCCACTTTTGCATGCATAGAGGTTCGGCTCATCATACTAAACAATGTCGATTTCAAATTGTTTACTCGAATACGTGCTTTGTCGCATGCCTTGAATTAACTCACATGCCATACTAGTAGCCGAGCCTATTAATTGCATGTTGTATGTGTTGCATTAGTCATGTTGCATTGCTTAGGATCATGCATTTTTTTTATACTTATTTTTGTTTTCTTTGGCTTGCCTTGGAGTATTAGGTGAGCAGTTTTGCTTTAACATATTACATGTGTGTTGGTGTTGCTATATCAAGCATGTTTACCATGAGGCTAAGTGCTTAGGTGAATTAGTCTATACTTGTGTGCATAACATAGTAATCGGAACAAGAGCATATGTTGTACATAAGAATCACATCATGATTAGTAGAGGTCAATCTTTGATCGGGTGGGTGGGGTGCTCAATTCATGACCTTCCCCTCTCATACCTAAGTTCCCTAGTTGAGACACTTTGGTGATGACGGATAAGTGGCCTTTGGCACGAGTTACGGGTTTCCTAAATTTTTCAAAAATATATAGGTGGCGACTCTGAAATTTGGCAATGCAGTCCATTTTTGGCATTTTTTATTCAAAATCGATTTTCCAAAAGATTCACAGATTTGGACTCTTTTGTGTTTTTTCTGTTTCACATTGCACTTGTGAAATTAGATTTAGAACCGCGGGACTCCGAACTGTAGGGCTATCGTATCTGAGGAGACTAAACCCCTCCGAGAAGTACGAAAAGCAAGCTACAGTAATGGAAACGAAGGTTTATGTCACTTAAAAAAATTGTTATACTTCCTTTCATTTTCTAATGGATTACCATGGACAAGGGGCAACAAAGTACCGAGCTGGTTTTGTTCCAAGAATCTCGCCGAGGTGACTTTGCTTTGCAAATAGATTTGATGATTTGTTCAACTCTAACCTTCTTGCCAAGATGATTTTGCTCGGCAAATAGAGTTGATGATTTGTTCAGCTCTATCCTTCTTGCCAAGATGATTTTGCTCGGCAAATAGAGTTGATGATTTGTTCAACTTTGACCTTTTTGCTGAAATGGTTTTGCTTGGAAAAGATGAGTTGATGATTTGTTGAACTCAAAGTTCTCTGCCGGGCTGGTTTTGCTCGGCAAACTGTGTTGATGTTTTGTTTAACCCAAAGCCCCTAGCCGACATGATTTTAGCTCGGCAAGATGGGAAGTTGGCGATTTGCCCAACTGTCATATTCCTAGTCGAAGTAAATTCTAGCTTGGCAAGAAGGAAAGTTGGCAGTTTGCCCAACAATTGTATCCTTTGCCAAGGCAAATTTTTGCTCGGCAAGATGGACGGTGACTTGTCCAATTCTTGAACTGGCACCAAGCTAATTTTGCTGGGCACATGGATTAATGATTTGTTCGAGTCTAGATGTATTATTGAGCAAAATTTGCTTGGCAGATTGGGTCGATAGCAGAGGCATTTAACAAGCATGCATCAAACGGATAAGTGAAGATGGTAGAAAACTTGGCAAAATTTTCATTGATATTCAAAAAGCAATACAAGAAGTAGGACAGATAGCCCAGTTACATCGTCCTAGAATAGAAAGAACAAAAAGAAGAAAAATTAACAAGTCAAACAAGGGGAGATAGATCATCAACGAAGTCATCGCCAAGAGCCACTCTCTCTTACTCGGTCGTCTCAACTCTCACTTGCACAGTTAAAGCAGCTCTCTTCTACTTGGTCACAACCACGTCTCCATCTCTTCCAAGCTCAACTATCGTTGCCTCAACCCCTTCCTCCACCTCCTCTTCTTGCAAGGCATTGAAGACGTTCTCGGCGTACAAAACCATGTAGCTCGGCAAGAAATAAGCGGGAGGAGCGGTGAATATCTTGGTCGAAGAACCGTGATCGAGCTTCTCGCAAGCCACTTTCTAGCCAAACTTGAAGAATATGTCCTTAGTGGCTTCAACTTGCTTTATGTAGCACTCATCGGCGTCTGTGAAACCTTGGTCTTCAACTGCTTTCACGGCTTCAGACTGCTCCTTCTTTAGCCCCTCAAGCTCAGCACGAACAACATCCCTCTTCAGACTGCTCCTTCTTTAGTGCCTCGAGCTCGACATGAACGACATCCCTCTCTTGCTCAGCGTTGGAAAGTTGGCCGAGGAGCTGGGAGTTGCCTGCGTTGGCAAGCTCAAGAGAAGCATTGGCCCGCCCCAGCTCAGCTTCAAAAAATTTCCCCTGCACGGTGACGTCGGTTACCTTCTGGCGCAAATTCACAACCCGATCCATCACCATGTGGGTCTTCTGGATAGCCTGCAAAACGGAAAACTATTAGAACTTACAATTGAGCAAACATTTAACCAATTTTGGGTGCAACACTTACTCTGGTCATGGATTTCACCGCGGATTTAACCATCCAGGTGTTTGGCACATGGTCGGTGCCGAGCATGTCGCCCAGAAGCAGCAAGAACTTAGACAAATCAAAGGTTAGAAGGTGCTCATTGTCTCCTTTGATGGAAGCATTGGCCGGGATGTCTTGGCCCCGGTGCCTCAATTTGGGCTCCCAAGTAAGAGCTGGCTCAACCTTAGTGGCGACATGCTCAGTGCTTAGCTTACCACTAACTCGACTGAAGGATCAACCAAGCAGGGCCTTTTGCTAGCTCGACGAGACTAATTGTCAGATGGTTGAGCGGTGGAAGAATTCAAGGCCAGCACGGTCGCTAAACCTTGACCGACTGTGGGAGCAAACAGAAGTATGTTGCTCAGCAGTTCTTGAAGGGTAGCCGTGATGAGATTCTTGATCCTATTCCTTTTTGCCATCTCTTTCTCCTCAGTTAGATGAATGAGTGGGACGTCAAAAAGCGTGTGACTTTGCCTTTTTCTCTTGGTCGAATAATGATAGCTCGGCACGTAGCTAAGCAAATTGTGGCAACTGTTGTTTCTGTATCGCAGCGCGGTCCTCACAACTGCTTCGTCTGGGCATGGGTATAGCACTTGTAGATCGGCAATAACTGCAAAAAGATGTTAGTTAGCTCGGCAGAAGAAGAACAAAACAAAATACTGATTGTGGAAATTGGCTTACTTGTTGAGCCTTTATCTTTGCTAATGTACCAACTGGGCACATTAGTGATTTCGTAGTTGCTGGTCACCCAGAAGAAGTCATCATCGTGAAGATCCTTGTCCAGCATGCCGGTCACTAGACGCTCTCTGCCCAGTCTAACTTTTAAATACTAGTTAAAACCATCATTGGTGTGACCGAGCGTGTATTGCCAAAGTATCTCAGCCAGACCTAAGTTCATGCCCAGCCAATGGTTCAGCTTGGCAACTCCATTTATTATATAGAAGGTGTTGGTGGAGACTTGGGCATAGCCTGGTGTGTCTTAAGAACTCGCACATCAATGGCTGTACCGGGAAACGAAGCCCCCTTTAATGATGGACAACACGATGAAGGGCCAAGAGTCTAATCTGCCCTAAGGGGTTGCCCCTTCCTTGCCGAGCTCGAGGTACACATCAATCGAGATGTCATACTCTTTGCAAAACTCAACTGTGGTGCCCGGTGTGTTTACCAGGAAGCGATATCGCCCCATATACACCAGTGTAATTAGATTAGCAGAGCGTTGTAGACCTGACTTTCTTCGCATGCCCCCCCCTTTCGGAGAGGCGCGAATTGGTCTTACTACAGTTCAGACTCCTGTCACGGTTCTGAATCTAATTTCACAAAGTGCAATGTGAGACTGATAAACACCAAAGAGTCCAATCCGGCAAATCATTTTGGAAAATTGATTTTAGATCAAATAATGCCAAAACTGGACTGCTTTGCCAGATTATAGAGTCGCCACCTAAATATTTTGTTTTTGGGAAATTTAGGAAACCCTGACTCGTGCCAAAGGCCACGTGTCCGTCATCACCAAAGTTGCCTCAGCTCAGGAGCTTGGGTACGAGAGGGGAACGTCCTAAAATGAGCACCCCTGCTCGCCCGATCAAAGGATTGGCCTCTACTAAGCATGATATGTTGTTTTATAAACACATGTGCTCTTATTCTGATTTATTAATCTAACTTTACTATGTGGCGCACACATACAAGTATAGACTCAATCACAAGAATTGGAACAAAACAACTCATGTTTGTTTTCGAAAATGATTTGAAAGTGCCACTCGCAAGTGGGCTAAAGCGCGGATTTGCCACCCTCAAGTGGGCTTAAAACATGATTTTGCCACTTCGCAAAGTGGGCTTAAAACTCATAATCACCGAGTTCTTCCAATTAAGACAATCAAGCCTTCACCTACAGGCATTCATGCAGTTAATCATTTAAGCAAATAGCCTCATGGCAAGCATGCTATCATGGCAACACTCACACTCATGCAAGTATGCTAAAACGTAAAACTTACAGTGTACTCTGAGCTAAAACAAAAGCTACTTAGAAATATGCATGATTCCTAACTATGCTAGATGCCTAATGCAACACATGCAATATCCAACTAAATAGGCTCGACTATCTAAGATGGCATATGAATGCAACAATTCGATACACGTATTCAAATAAGTATTGAAATACGATGCAGTTTGAATGATGCGCCGAGCCCGGTGCATGCAAAACAAATGAATGATGCAAACATGCAAGCATAAGGTATGCTAATTGAAAAATGCCCTAAAACTAACCATTGAAAGTGGTTAAGTAAAAAGGAGAAAGAAGTGGGGTTAGAAGACATGCACACACACACGCACCCTTATTACAACATTGCGCCCTCTTGAAGGAGGGTCCGAATGAATAAACTAAGCTAATCTAAGCTAAGCTAAGCTAACTAATCTAATTAAACTACTTAGACTAATTATTACAAACCAAACGAATAACTAGTAAACTACTTACTAATTATTACAACACTTTAACTAATTAACAAATTAATTAATTAAATTACAAATTCATGCTAACTAACAAGTAAAGCTTTAAACAATGCTGCCTCAGCTTTGCTTCAGAAAGTTGAACATGCATGCATTCGGTTTCTCGCCCTGAAAAGCCCATCGGTTTGCTCTTGAGAGGCTCTATTTGCAGGGTTGGCCAAGAACTTTCTGCTCTGCCTTACCAATTCCATGCTGAGGAATGCACTAGTGGCCTGCCCATGAGAAGCTACTGCTGGCCACCTGCCGGCCAAAGAGAGGCACTGATGGCCACTGATGAAGCACTGCCGGCCACTGGTGTGCTGAATCACCATCCTGCAACACAGCTCAAATAGAGAAAAAAGGAAGGGTCTTCCAAGGGTATGTTTGTACTGCACCCTCTTCTTATCATCTCAAAATATCAAAGGAGAGGAGCTATTGGGTCTAAGACCACCAATCAAGCATTTTCAATGCATGATGGCCAAGGATCCAACTTGTACACATTCAATCAATGCACAAAAGCAAGACTCAATACCACTACCTTATCATGGATGATCAAAGGCAACGGAGAGACAAAGGAGATTGGCTCATTTCATCACTTTGAGTATGAAATGGGCCAATCTACCTTGTGTTCAATATAACGTCCAATTGAGCACAATGCAATACACACATAACATGCTTATCTTGGTCATATTTTACTTGTCCAATTCTTGTTTACACATTTTAACCTTACCAAGCTATTCTTTACTTGATTTGTCCAATGTGAAAGTCCTCTAATGAGAGAGAGGGTTAACCAAAGGATGGTTTAAGACATGAGAGAGATCATGCATTTGGCTAGTAGAAACCCTCAAAAGAGAGTTAAAGCCATTGAGCACAAGCCTCAATCTCAAGCTTAAACACAATCTTAAGACTAACCAACCCTTTGTAACACGTCCGCGGGGGACCTCGCTACAGTTTGGACTCCCCTGTTTTGTTTTGTTGCGGTTCGTAATCTGAACCAAAGAGTCCAACTCTGGCAAATCGTTTTGAAGAAAAACAGATTTTTGAAAAGTAGTGCCAAACATGGACTGCTTTGCCAGATACAGAGTCGCCACCTAAATATTTTAAAATGGGAAATTTAGGAAACCCTGACTCGGTGCCGAAGGCCACGTGTCCGTCATCACCAAATGTCCTTGGCTCGGGAGCTTGGGTACGATCGGGGAAGGTCAGCTATGAGCACCCCCTTTCGCCCGGTCCGAAGACCGGCCTCTACTAACCGTGATATCTGATTTTGAAAACATTACATGCTCTTATCCCAATTATTAGCCTAGAATTACTATGTTATGCGCACGGCAAACAAGTATAGACTAGATTGCCTAATTTGGAAACAAACATTGCATATCCGTTTGTTTTGAAAGTGTTTTGGAATTTGCTACTCGCAAGTAGGCTAAAGCACGGATTTCAATAAATTTTCCCAACTCAGACAACCCAACCTCCACCCACAGGCATTCAAACAGTAATATCACATAAGCATTTAGCCGCATGGCAATCATACTGTTATGTTAGCATTCACACGCATGCGATATGCTAAAGCGAAAAAACTTACATCGTACTCCGTGCCAAAACAAGAAACTAGTTAGCAAAACATGCATGGCCTAGTTCATGTTAAGTGACTAATGTATCACATACAGAATGCAATTAGACAGGCTCGGCTATCCTAAGCATGGCATGTGAAATGCGATAAATAGCACATATTCAATTTGGAATCGAAAATTGCAATGCAGTTTGCATGATGTACCGAGCCCGGTGCATGTAAACAAATGCATGGATGCACGCATGCATTGCATAAGGTATGCTAAAATAAGTATGCCCTAATCTACCAACGTAAGCAGGTAAATAAAAGGGAAGAAAGAAATGGGGATTGAAAGACATACACCCACTCACACACACTTATTACAAATTTGCCCTCACTCGGAGGGACCAAAAGATTATACAAATTAATTAACTACGCAAGCTAATTAAATATTACAAATTAATTAAATTAACAAATTAATTAATCTAATTAAAGCAGTAAACCGCCTTGGGATGAGGACCGGATGCAACACGCGCTCGGGACTAGCTCGGGACCGCACTGCCATGCACGGATTGCCTCTGTTTCCTCTGCTCTCCTCCTCAGAAAATTGCCAAAGTCCCAGAAGTACCTCTCAGGGCACTGGGGAGTACCACCGGCTGGGGTAGAGCACCACCGGCTGAAGGAGGAGGCCACCGGCACAAAATTCATCCATCGGCAGCTTGTTTACTGCCGGTCGGCACTAAACACTGCCGGCCGGCACTAAATGCCTGCAAAACCTGCAACTCACAGCAGCAGAGGACAACAACATGCATGGCAATGTGATTCAAGGTATTTATGCACTACACACACCCCTTATCATGTTTTTGACTCAAGGGGGCATGTGCCTCGATTCCCGGACCACCAATCACGCATTTCCATGCATGATGGCCCAAAGAACCAAGAGTGCAACTTTGATTTCAAATGCATGCAATGCAAACAAGCAAACAAGGGTGCTAAACCTCTATCATACTCCACTTCAAGAGGTCAAACATGCACAATGCAAATGCAACCCTAGGCATGTCAACTAGGCATGCAACATGGACTATGCAACATACTTATGCAAAGGGTTCAAGCAAGCATTCAAGACAAGCATGCAAACTAATTAAATGATGATCTTACACATGACTTAGGCAACTCAAATAGGCTTAAAATCAGTGGCCAAAATGCTAAATCATGAGGGCCAAACACATATGCACACATGCACAAGTTAAGGCACCAACACTTAAGCATAATTAAGCAACTCTTAAACACACCTAAGAGGCACAAATATGGACCATTAGTATGCATAGTAAGCTCTGAAAAGCATGCAAAACATGGTGCCAAACCAACTAACAAAGCAAGCCAAACAAGGCATACAAATGGTCCAAGCATTAAGGCAAGCCAATGAAGCTTTGAACCACACCTAGTACAACCACGCATGGTAACACTTAACCAATTAAAAACAGAGTTTTAACATATAAAACTAAGTCTAAAGGACCACCTAGATGGCATCTAGATGACATGAAACCAAAGGCATGCATTAAGGCCAAAAAATGGAGCATACAACACATGCTTTTGAAACACTAAAGAGGCAACTAAAGCAAGCATACAAGCACACCAAAGAGACTGAAATAGCATGTTAGGTGGTTCCAAGCCACTAAAATGATGCAAACAAGGCATGCTATACATTCATGCTCTTAAGGCCAACAAGCCAAATACAAAGAGGCTATATAATGCATGCTAAGATTGACCAAAACAACTTAGGACAGACCTAAAACATGGCAATATAAGCACAAAATCTTCACAAATGCAAGCCTAAAACATGCTAGAAACTAAGGCACACAAGCTAGGCATGTTAAGGCATCAAAGAGGCATTACAAGACAACTATGCTAAGCATGCATAGGGGACCAAAACCAACTTATAACAATGTCATATTAGGGCATAATAAACATAAAATGCAGCCAAGACATGCTCAACAAACAACCAAACATGGTGCTCCTTTGGAGGCCAAAACTTGCCCTTTCCAAGGACATCAAGGAGAGGGGGTGGCCCTCCCCTTTTGGAGACTTCAAGGCACCATCTCCACCACTGAAATCCCTCAAGATTTCAGTGGTGGAGAGGCCCAAGCATCAAAGTCTCGGATCTCTCACAAAATAGCACAAAAAAGGGCCTTTTCAAGGCCTAAGGGTGGTCAAACTTGCCCAAACCACCAAGCACTCTTAATAAACAATAAAGAGGCTTAAAAAATAGAACTTTTATGTGCTAAACACTAAGCACAAAAACAGTTATAAACTAGGTAAAAACAAGGTACAAAAATGGGGTAAAAAGATAGTGTAGTGATTACCCTTGTAGCCTTCTTCACAAAGCTTGATGTTGTTGCTTCCTTGAGCTCCAAATCAGTCAAGAAGCTTGAAAACAAGCCCTTAGAACCTCTGTCCAAAGGGGAAGGTGAAACACTAGGTGTTTGTGTGCAATAGTAAGGCACAAAACACCTAGACTAACAAGAGAGAGATAGAGATAGAATAGATATGGAATTTTTAACCTAAACCAGAGCTTCTCCCCTATCTAAAAAATGGCTAAGTCTCTCAAGAACTTTCACTCCTTTGAGTCAAGAGAAGAGGCTTCTCTTGTATATGCACAAAACTTACAAGTTAAGCAAGCCTAAAGGCTCATCCCTCCATACACGTGTATGGAGGGGAGCAAAAAGTGATACAGCTGTCTAAAAATATCTGATAAAGCAGCTGTACAGTAGTCGGCAGGGCAAAATGGTCATTTGCCAAAATTGACTGCCGACCGGCACAAAAGAGTGCCGACCGGCACAATATAGTGCCGGTGGCAACACCAACCAGCTGGTGGCCTCTAGCCACTGCCGGTGGTGTGTGGGGATGCCTCACAAAGCATTCCCTGCCCTTCCAAGGCAAAACACAAGTGTTTGGTGCAAAACCAAACACCAAACGGTCGAGTTCGGAGGTCCTGAGGCAAGGCGCGCGCAGCCGAGAACTCCGGGAACTCCAAACGAACACAAACATGGGTAATCACCGAGTGTTCCAACGGTGACGTCCAAGTCTTGAGGACGGTCAAAAATGGGGTGTCTACACCCTCAAAACAAATGAAAAGTGGAGAAATGAGGGAGGCTGTAGAATTTCAGTGTTGAAGTGGCATGAAACACAAGACTATAACATGCAAATAACTCATGTACACCATGTTGAGAGACTTAAGCATTAAGGGTAGTGAAGAGCACTACACTAGAGGCATGCAATATCAAGCACAAATGACCAAACCAGCTCTAGACAGAGCTAAAACATGCCAAATTAGTAGCTAAATCATGCTGAAATTTAAGCACAAAAGACAAAAAAATCATGCGCACATGTTGGCTCGCAAGCAAGGCATAAGGCACAACTCTCAAAAGCAATGAAAAAGTGAAATAAGTGAGAGTGTGACAGAGGTGTATGCATTGAAATCACATGCTAAATGATGCTATATCATGTAATCAACACATGCACAACATGCTAGAGGCCTTAAAACACAATGCTAGTAAAGGCATTTGCATTATAGCTATGCAAAGCATGAGTCATATGACCAAGAACACTTGAAACAGAGTTAAAGCATGGTAAATTAGGAGCAAAAATGTGCTGGAATCAAGCTAACACAAGCTAAAATGATAGGCTAACTCATTAGGCATGCTAGGCTAGTAAGCATAATTACACTACAAGTGCTAGAAGCAAGCAACAAGTGACCCAACCAGCCAAAAACAGAGTTAAAGTAGGTCAAAATTGAGCCCAAAACATGCTTGAATAAAGCTACAAAAAGGTAGAAATACATGCTCACATGTTAGGCCATCAACACATGCAAACAAAACACAAGGAGGGGAAGCCACCCCCTCCTATTTTGGACCTCAAAACCAACTTTCTACCACTGAAATGCCCCTAGAATTTAGTGGTTAAAATGCCAAGAAAAGGTTGTTTTAAAAGTTTTAAAAGATGGCACAAAACTTAGCAAACAAGCTACAAAAGAGTGTGGACCACCCCTAACTCCAAAAAAGGACTTAAACCATCAATTTTAAACCTTAAAAACAAAGGCTTTTGTAGTTGAAAACTAGGCCAAAAATAGCATGCAAATGTGGCCAAACTAGTGTGCAAAAAATAAGCTTAAAAGGGGTAAGCTTTATACCTTTGAAGCACAGCAACAAACAGCCACTTTTCTGAGCTAAAACCAGCTTTGAGAGCTCAAACAAGACCTCCAAGAACCTCAGCTCCAAGATGAGGGTGCTTGGCTAAGGGTCTTAGTGCAAATGTGTAGAGAATTCTCACTTTCAAGCACAAAATAAGAAGAGAGAGAGAGGATTCTAGAGAGAGAGCCAGAAATTTTGCTCTAAAAATTTTGAAGAGAGAGAGGGATTTTAGTGAGAGAGGCTCCCAAACTTGCTTCCAACCTCTAAAACCATAGAGAATGGTCTCTATATATAGAAAAATAAAAGCTTTGGCCAAAAATATCAACAAATGGACACCTGGAGCAGTAAGGAAATAGCTGGAGCTAAAAATCTGCAAAAAAATCTGATTTTTGACACTAATGGCCAGTCGGGGATCATTGGTGGCCGGCACTGATCATTAATGGCCGGTACTGCATCATCCATGGCCGGCACTGCATCATCCATGGCCGGCACTTTTCACCAGTGGCCGGCAGAAAAATCTGCTCTCCAGGTCCAATTTTAAATGGGCATATCTCCTTCATCTAGACTCCTTTGTAGGTCATTCTTGTGTCTAAATTGAATCCTCGAAAGTAAGCTTTCCAATGGTGGAAGCCTCACATCAAAATTCCAAGTGTACAAAAAGTTATGCTCATTTTAGTGAAGACTGCTCATTTCCAACACAATCAGATTGATGCTTAACTTCAACCAGCCATATCTCCTCCACCCGAACTCGGCTTTAGGGGATTATTGAGTGTAAAATGAAGCCCCGAAAGTCCTGTTTCCAATGGTGGTGGCCTTATAGCTTACATCCAAGTGTACAAAAAGATAGGCCTGATTTGGTGAAGGTTGCTTGACTCTCTCTTAACGGTTCATGCCTATCTTCTTCCCCAACTTGGTTTCTTCTCTCCACTCCTATTTTTTTCAAATCCAAACCTTTAAATAAGAAGTTTTAAATATTTTTTCAAAGAGTTCACCTCTTTTTCATTCATTTCCACTTTGTCCTTGCTTAGTTTATAGAAAAGCGCAACATTTGACGAAATGCGAGCCTCAGAGCATCGTAGGAACTTTGTTTCAAAAATATTTTAAAAGAGAACTGTGGGAGCCAGAAAAATATATATATCCACTTATTGGGGTTAACCCAAACAAGGCCTACAATGGGTCCAACCCAGACAAACATCACACCCCCCCTCTATATAAAAGGGGCGGCATCCCAGAAGAATGGTATGTTCTCTTTCCCTACACTACACACCAAGCACTCTACACTTTCTAGACTTTCATTATGCTTAATAGGTGACTGACTTCACCATTGGAGTGCCTCCGGTCGGCAACCCCGGTTGGGTGGCGCCGATCATGCTCATCTTTGCAGGTTTACCAGGACCAAGTTCATCTCTTCGTTGGATCTCTACAATCCATGTGAGAGAATATTTCATGGTCTCACAATTGGCGCCGTCTGTGGGAAATGACTAAACGAGATCAATGAAGAACACAACAAACATGTTACTGTAAGTAAACATTCAACATCAACAACACTTTGATGGTTATCACGAGCCACAACTAAGCTTTGAATTTTCTCTCCAATGAAATTTATTATAAAATTATTGTAAAATCAATTCTTGAATTGTATACATATATCTGTGTGTACTGACAAACTCCATAGAAACTCTTTTCTTTTTTCATGGTAAATCTTGATGAAAAGTGTTACAATAAAACAAGTGCTCATGGATTTACTTTTGCATCTTCACTTTCTCTCTCTAAATATGGGTTTCAGATTATGTTTGTGGGAGCTTCTTTTCGGCATTATTCAAAGGGTTGCTCGGCCAAACCCACTCCTAAGATTGTTTATTTAGTTTTTGCCTCATAGGAGTTTATTTTATAATTTATTCTTGAGATATACACATATCTATACTAACAATTTTTATGGAATCCACGGCTGGGTCTTTAGGTTTTCTCTCTCTAGAATTATTCCCAGCAAGAAACATTGCCATAGGATGGACCATGAGTAATGATAAAAAAAATAAATTATTATTATTATTTAATTAGTTGTGGTAGACGGCAGGCTATATATATATATATATATATATATCTGCATATAAATTCAAACAGAGGCAACTTCAATTGTCATGAATGGGTCATGTTGATGCCGACCAAAATCTCGACAAAACCGAAGATATCCAAATTCACCCCTGGTCATTATTTATTTATTTATCTCTTGGCTAAAATAAATTTAATAGATCTTCCCATATAATATGAAGTCAACATATATTGTATATTTATTTATCTCTCGGCTTCATATATATATATATATATATATACTTGCATGCGTACGGAACTTTATTAATCACCTAGATCTTCATTTCTGTGTCTTGGTATATCTTGATTAGATTAAACATTATTATTTGGCACCACAATAAAGGACGACTTCAAGAGTTACATTGTTTTATCTAATTTTAAACTTCTTGTTTATCACGATTATTAATTGAATATGTTTTCCGGAACATCAACAAAAATTATTCTTAGAACTTAGGCAATTATTACTTTAGTATAATTTAAAATACCTCCTAGCATTCGAGCATTTCTCTCATCTAACAAGTGCACTTGGCAAAGCCAAAAGTTACCAAGCATTACCACCTAAACTCTCGGCAAAGACAACACTACAAGAACAAGCCAACCAAATGCTCCAGCAAGAAAGAGCCAAGATGAGTTGCCAACCATTGCCAGTAAAGTTCTTAGCAAAACCAAATCCAAAGAGATGCCAACCAAGTGTTTCGGCACACCGCGACGCTAAGAAAAATCACCGATCAAAAGATCGACACAATCACAGACCCAAGTATTGCTGACCAACTTCTTGGCAGTCACATTATATATACGATGGACACCGATGTTGTTTCGCAATCCAACAAGGCTGTACGGTAACCCAACATGGTTGATTTAGTAACTTTACATTTGTATCCGACGTTAGAGCCCATGCATATGCATTTCGACAGTGCCGTAACTTATAACAAATTTCTCGGCACAACTACAGAGTTATTCGGCCGATCTTTGATGCTGAGCTCCATTCTTTGGCAACGAAAACGGCCCCGATTATTTGCCGTCGAGTGCTTAGCCAACAACGTGAACCACCAAGCTATTTTGTCAAGTACATTTCCCCTCCAAGTACATTCTTCCACCAACTACATTTTTTGCCGAGGACAAGAGCCGAACAAAAACAACAACAACAAAAAGAAGTAACACCATCTTATTGGTCAAAATTGGGAGGTCCATCGGCATCCGAGCAGTGGCGAAACGAGGTGCACGATTGATGAAATTAACACTAGGCTACGAGCTGAATTCAACACTGCAAAAATGAGGCAAATCGGACTTAAAACAAGGGAGATACAAAGGCTCAAAGTTAGGAGTTTGAAGCTAAAAAGAAAGATCTACTTTTCACGTTATGTTGCATGGAGAAGATGACATAAGAAGTTATTGTGCGCTTCTCGGTGCAAGAAGTGCAACCATTTTTGCTCGGCTCTCCCTACTCGGCAACATTATTTGGCAACATTATTCATGGCTAATTCTACTAACATTCCCTACTGGGCAACATTATCCCCCACCATTATTCGGCAAAATAGCTCGGCCATGTTTCTTATTCGGCAACACTTGAAATTATTATCACATGCAAATCATTCGGCTACCAACTTGAATTCGTACAAGTTTGCTTTCCAAAATTTCGTGGCCATAACGTCATCATCAAGCTCAACAGCAATGCTAATCACGGATGGCACACGTATCGTATATCGAATGCATACACAATCTTGCTCGACATTACTATCTCGGCATAACACTAGCATCTCGGCTTGATGAAACCCACATCTGAAAATACTAGTAGATTCGTGTCAACTCAAAGAGTCCAAACCCAAAAATCTGAGGAGACAAAAACGAACCACAGTTCTTCAGTAGTTGCAAAACAGACCAAATTTTCAGAAAAACTAAAATTTTCAAAGTTGTCAAAATCAAGTTTTGATTATCCCAATGTGAAGTACTCATCAAGACGAATCCAACGCAACAAACCGCGTCAAAATTGGTGCTAAAACGAAGTCGTACGGGCCGATCAAATTTTGCCCAGAAAATGAATTCTTTTGCTGGAGAAGACAACCCAGCAAGCAATGAAGAAATAATCTTGTGCTTCGCGGTTGCGTTATAGCCTGTTGATCTGAGCCGTTAGATCCATTTTGGCTACAATTATGCCATCAGGAGTTTGATCACAGCGATCCAATAGTCTTTTCCAGCTATTTGACGCATTCTGGGTCCATCCGTACGATCAGAATTTGCAAATTCAACTCACAAAAAAACCCCACAATTTATAGATTTTATTCAAAAATTAAGCGCAATGGCTCACTTCGCATATCACCAAGCACCCTACTTTGTCTCGGCGTCATTCCGATATCGTCATGGCACCAAACAGGGGCACGGAATTCGTTTCACATTGTTATCAGCCTACTTGGCAATTTTGGCCCAAGTCAATTTTATTCCTTCCGAATAACAAATCTTATTCAAAAGTAATGGGGCAAATATACGTTGGACAAGAAACTCAACTTCAATAAATTAGCAACCATTGCCAACCAAGTTCTTAGCAAATCCAACTCCGGAGGGATGCCGACACACCACGAAACTAAGAAAAATCGCCGACCAAAAGATTGGCACAATCACCGACCCAAGTGTAGCAGACCAACTTTTCGGCAAAATCACATTATATATGAAATGGACATCGATGTTTTGACACTAGTTATTCGGCTGTGCATCAACTTTATTCGGCTAAACAACATTATTTGTCAACTCTATGCATTGTCAACTTTATGCAGCAGCATTGGCCACAGTATTCGGCAACTTTATTCACTTAACAATATTATTTGGCAAAACAATTGTCCACTGGGATATCTTAGTCAATTTTCAGCTTTCCAATTGGGGCACATCAGCCGATCATCATCTCGGCACCTTTGATATGCATGCATACTCGGCCAACTTGGTACAAACATTATAATGACATTTACTTGAGTTACACACTCCTGCTCTTTTTCACACCGCTCCAAACAAGCACCAGTTTTGGGGCAATACATTAAGCACTTGGCAGCTGGCAATTCACATTTTTGTGCGCCGTCATTATACCAAAGCCAAATCTTCCCTGCAACATATGGCAATGGGAATTTGCATTCCTTCTGACTAAGACCTGTCATTCAAAAGTAATGAGGCAAGTCTACCTTGGACTAAATGCAAACCGAGCAACTCGGCAATTAAATAGTTGGCCCAATATCTACTTGGCAATTCCTTACAAGTGGAGCAATATTATTGGTGATTAACACATCCACCTTATTCGGTATAGGATGCATTATTTAAAGTCCTTGCCATATTGGCACTTGGTTGCCACTTAAAATCAGCAAAAGTCTCCGAGTACAGCGTAATCTTTGCACTCGGCATGGAGCGCCATCAACAAAGGCCTATACCCATGCCCGGGGGTTAGAATACCGCAGGCCTACACCCATGCTCGAGGGTTAAAATATCACAGGCCTACACCCTTGCCTGGGGATAATAATACTGTGGTCCATTTTTTGGCAGTTATATCTACATTATTTGGTTCAGGAAATCATTTCCATGCTCAGCACATAAAAATATCTCTAGCTTGGCACAAAAGTCCATAGTTTGAAGCGCTCTTTGCACTCAGCAATATACTACACCCTCGCTCAGGGGTTAGAATACCTCAGCCTACACCCTCACCCGAGGGTCATAATATCGCGGCCTACGACCCTTGCGCGGGGGTAACAATACCGTGGCCCATCGTTATGATTTGTTTGGAACTCATGTGATAGACATTTGTACATTTATACATACATTCAAGCATACATGCATTCATGCAGTCATTAATTCATATATTTTATTCATTTATCCAGAGTGTTCTTTATCAAAGAAACCTAACAGCTATTTGAACAGCGTAACTCGGTAGGAAAAACTCTCATTCCTTCTACTGCAGACAATGAAAGTTTTGGGGCAATTGTGGGAGCCAGAAAAATATATATATCCACTTATTGGGGTTAACCCAAACAAGGCCTACCATGGGTCCAACCCAGACAAATATCACACCCCCCCCCATTTATATAAAGGGGGGGCATCCCAGAAAATGGTACGTTCCCTTTCCCTACACTACACACCAAGCACTTTACACTTTCTAGACTTTCATTCTACTTAATAGGTAACTGACTTCACCATCGGAGTGCCTCCGGCCGGCAACCCCCGTTGGGTGGCGCCGATCATGCTCATCTTTGCAGGTCTACCAGGACCAAGTTCATCTCTTCGTTGGATCTCTACAATCCATGTGAGAGAATATTTCATGGTCTCACAAGAGGGTTTTAAGGTCTAAAATCTTTTGGTCAAAATCATTTTAATCCAAAAATGGGGTGTAAGGTTGGGATTTGACTCTCTCCTTGCCGAAGAAATCGAACCTTTACACTGCACAACTTTCATCACCAAGTAAATAATCGGTGATGCCTAAGTCTTAAGGGCGGTAAAAAATGGGGTGTCTACAAGCGTGTTTGTTAAAACTACTCAGTGACTGCTCAATCTTTGAGAGCACTTGTGTTGGTGTGCCTAGTCTTCTAGGATTTTGCACAAGTGAAAAATCAAATTAAAGTGTAAGTGGCAGCTTGGTCGCTCAAATGAGCTAGAGTTTTAGCTCGGTGTTCAAAAGGGCTGGGTTTCAGTTCGGTCAACAATGAGCCAGAGTGTTGTTCGGCTATATACTTGGCTGGGTTTTTAGCTCGACCGCACAAACAAAGAAAATTTAGCTTGGTCGTGCAGTCGCCCTCAGTTACTATTATTCTTAGCCTGGTTCCTTCTTCATGTATGACAAACACGAAGTTTGCCTGGTTAAGTTGTGATTTTGGATCAAATTATGATTTTTTGCCCAATTACGCCTAGTTCTTCCTATTTTCATCCCAGAGGATGAACTAGGTGACGAAAAATCATGTCAAGGGCCATTCAAGGCTAGGAATGGCCCAAAATCCTTATTTATTCCAGTTTCTAGTTGTTTTGGGCTCCGTTATGGTCTTTTACACATGGAGAATATAATAAGAGCTCAAGAACAGAGAGAGCTCCATGAAGAATAGTGACGAGAATAGAAAGACTTATGGGTTGAGGGCCAAATTGGTGTTCCAGGCAATGAGGATTGCTTTGACGACGTCTGTGACGATGGGTCTTCGTCTGAAATGCCCTGACCTGGATACAAAAGGCAAAGATTTGAGGTTGTTTTCTCTAGCTCAACTAAGAACTCTCTCTGAAATGGAGATGAACAATAATGAGGGATGAGAAAAATGGCGACCGTATATGTACTATGCCATTGAAGGGGCACTAAAAATTTAAAAGGCCTCTTGGGGAATCGTGCTCTTCATCATAGCATGACGACGTGTATCCCCTGAAAAGATGTTGTGTCATAATAGTGGGCTGAACTGGGCTTCGTGCGGGATGGCATTTGCACCGGGTTCCAAGTGACATGAAATGTGCACTAAGCTCCTTGCACCAGGCTCCTTAAGGTATCAAATTCGAACCGTGGAATGTTCTAACCAGAAAATTCATATAGTTCGGCCGGTGTTGGTAATTTGACTCATACTGGAGCAAAATGGATTAAAGAGCAATTGAGAGGGGGATTTAGGCCGAACAATTGGGCTAGTTTGGGCTTGGGCCAAATTTGTGGATTGTATGTCAAGGATAGAATGGCCCAAAGTGGGCTAGATGGAGGTTCCAGCTCGGTCATGTACTTGACCTAGCTTTCTGTTTGGACGGGACTTGTCCTTCTTGAATTAGGCTCAGTTGAGCATGGTAGCGACCGAGCTGGAGAGTTTGGTCAAACATTGTCATGGGCGCTTGATAGGACTGAGCAAATAGTGCGGTTCCAAAGGTGGATCGCGACATCGCACTAAGGGTAGCTCGGCAGATGTTGCCATGAGGCCCAATCAGGGGATGAGAGGAACATCTTACCATCCGTACGCATCAATATCGTTAAGCACTTTTGTCGATGCTGTTTGGCTATATTGTCGCATACATGTGAAGGACGAAGAGAGTATAGTACATCCACATTTCCAAGAAAAGACAAGCAGAGTGGTGCGCGCAGAAACTATATAAACTATGCGGCACCTCCATGTAAGAGGTCTAAATTCTTGCTATCAAAGCCCTCTTTTTTTGGTCTCCTTTGGCTCTATCTTATTCTCCAAAGGTGCTAATTTGACCGTCGAATGGGTTTTCCGGCAACACACCCGCAGGATAGCACACCGTCATTTTGTTCTTAGGTTGGACAACGTCACTCAGAGTAACCCGAAGGTTGGACCCAAGGAGTACAGAGATCGATGAATATTTCCTCCCTGTACATGAACCATTCACTCTTAAGATTCATTGAATAAAATATTCATGCAAAAAATTAAAATGATCAAATATCTATAACTATATACTTGAATTACATTTCTATTATAAAAAATAAATGACTATTCTTGAAATTATATTTATCATCCATTTTTTTCAAAACATATGATTCAAATATATAGCTACTGATATCTAATTATCTTATTTTTTTCGTGAATATTTTACTCAACGAGTTCTAAAAAGTGAATGATTTGAATCACCAAAATCAATCCCAAAATAGGTCTACTAATTCCAAATGCTCTCTCTAGTTGAGATGACAATTTAAAAGAAACCAAACCCATGAAAACCTTACTTTTACTTCTTATACTTGAGTTGTTTCGTCAACTTTGGAACACACGTTATTTGATTAGACCTAGTTATAACTTGAGTCGAAGTATAGAGAGTTCATTGAGACAGTTAAAGGTCATATGGTAAAATAAAATATAGGTGTCAATAAAAACAGGGAACAAGCCCAGTATAAAGCTTTGTGAGGACACATGGGATCAACATCCAGTGGCTTCTCCAAACATGTTTTTTTAGTTTCTTTAAAGAAAGCGAGCTCAACGAAACAAGCGAAGTGAGCAATTGGAGAAGACTGGTAATAGAAGGTAACAAACTAGAGACTCAGAGACAGATCAAAAGCGAAACTCTTTAGGGTGTTGGCTTTTTGCTTAAAATATTTAAAAAACCAAAACACCCAATCACATCACTTTTTTTCTATTTTTTTACACGTTTTTTCATAAAAAAATTAAAAAATTAACTAAAATATTCACTTTCCAAACACCTCCTTAGTATAAAGTAGAAGGTGCACAATGTAATTTGTCCTTTATTTATTTATTTATTTTTCTAGTAGAGCATCTCCAAATTTTCACTGATTTTTTTATTTAATTTGATTTCAAATTTATGTATAAGTTTTAGATACAAACTACTGCAACTTTTTTTTTTTTATCAAAATCTTTTAAAAAAAAATTCTATTATCCCAAATTTCTCATTTCATAGAATTTGATAAAATAAAGCAAAAAAATCATCTCCAATTCTTCATCTTTTTAAATTTCCATCAAATTTGAATTTGATGAAAAATTTATGAGTTCTCAATTTGATAAAAAAAAAAAATGAATCTCCCATCATTTGATGAATATTTGATAAAAGGGTTTGATTATTTTTCAACACTTTTTCATCAAATTTAAATTTAATGAAAGAAAACCTAAACTATTGTAGATGGTCTTAGAGCACTTCCAACCCTTCACTATTTTTTTCATCTAATTTGATTATAAATTTAAATAAAAAAATTAATTTAATATGAACTATTTCAACCCTTTTATCAATTTTGTATCAAAAACTTTTTAAAAATTTCTTTTATCTCAAATTTCCTTTTCATCAAATTTATCCCAAAAAATAAAAAAATAAAAAAATCCAATTTTTATCTTTCTAAATTTTTATCAAATTTGAATTTAGTAAATTCTCAATTTGATATATATATATATATATTTCTCTTTTAATTTTATAAGCATTTAATGAAATGATTAGAGATAATTTTGGGTGTTACTATAGATCCATTTTATAGACTTTTAAGGATAGAGGTCTATGTGTCTTTTGTTTGGGTCATAAGGATAGTCTCACATCGTTGAAATTGATTCATTTATTTGCAAATTTTCTCTTTATCTCCATCTATTGTTTCTCTCTTCTCAATCCATCACTTTCTCTCTTAAGAACCCTCATTTCCCCCACCCCCAAATCGACCTACCTTTCTTTCTTCCTTTCCTCAAAAGGCATGAATGTAGTGCTTAATCATTGTTTCTCTCTCGAAGAGCTCTCCATTAAGCGCCTCTACAACATCAACGACGGTTGAGGCATTGCCAACTAGGTTTCTTCAAGTCAAGAAAAACAGGCATTTGTGCTCTCCAACTACCATTTTGTGGCTTCGATCAACCTGTTTGGCAGCGTTTCGATGAATCAGAGCTACTGGGCCAACATGAAAGATATTGTGACCCATGATGTTCTTGTAGTGTTCACAGTAACTAGACTCCAATTTGTAGAAATTATTAGCCAAAACTCCATAGCTTTTCAGCTCTATTTCTCTGAACTATTCCATCAACTAGATCTACCTATTTGAGGTTTGAACGTAGTCAGGATGTAACACCCGCATTCGTAATTAACTATTACTTCTGTGGCTTACCTTAATCATGTTTTTATATGTGACTTATCTGTCTTATAGGCTTATATGTGTGCGTTAATTGTGAGCCATGTACTATTTGACTTATGTTTTGATTGATAGATATGAGAATCTATGAACTAGACCTATCTGATTCGTTAAATTATAAGGTCAAAAATTAAATGATGGACTAGGTGGTTAGAGCCTAATTCACCTTAATCAAATTCAATTTGGGTTAAGTTAAAATTAGGTTATGATGAGGAATGACTTGATTTGATTTAAGTAATTGTAATTTAAATTAAAAATGATTAAGCCATATTAAAGATAGACATTTTATGTGTTTAGACTCAAGTGCGAAGGAGAGAGATATAATTTGAGAGAGAAAAAGAGAGGGAGCACTCTAGAGCCTAGAGAACAAGGAGGAAAAGAGGACAAGGAAAGAGAGAAGAAGGAAGATTGGAGCAATTTCACCAAATCAACCATAGAAGGTAAGAAATTTTCCCTAGACTATTGAACTTGAGTTAAATTACACATGAGAATGGAGAGTTTGAGTTGAATTAGGGATTTAAGTAATGTATGTCAACCCTAAAGGGGAAAATTGTAGGAAATAGCTTAAACATGTCATCTTTCATAATTATTCACTTGTTCTTGCATGAGTTTGAAGATGATGAAGGAATTTTCATGGATTTTTGAAGCATAGGACTCCAATATGCATAATTCTTGTTTGTCCTCCTCTATTTCAAGTTTTGATTTTATGAATGGAAAATTGGGGTTGGATTGAAAGTTATGATTTTGATTTGAACTTAGAATTTGCTCATTTACCAGGTTTTAGTGATTTTTGGGCTTTCATTTGTACAAAAATGGAGTTGGTTTTTGGAAAGGTGGGAGTTTAAAAACATAGTAGATATTCGGTTCTGGAACACCTAGAACTGCATGTGTGGCGGGGAGAACCGCATGTGTAGAAGGTAGAACCGCACGTGCGGTGGGGAGGACCATACATGTGGAAACAGAGTAGAGAAGGCCACACATTCTGAAACAATTACACGTGCCAGCGTACGTGCGGTGGGAGTTCCATACGTGCAGCCAAGGCACACCACACTTGCGGTTTTTAGCCTGGCTCGGATTTGTTTTTTTGTTTCATTTTTCTATCTTTTGGGCCTCCGTTAGCATTGTTTTCACATGTATTTACCATTTACATGCATTGCACGAGCATTTCGGGCATTAAAAGAGAATAAGGAACAATTAGGCTAATAAATAAAACAAGTAATGATAACAACTAATTAGTTGGACTGTGAATTGAAATGTTATGCTTGTATGTGTCTGTGTAGGTCAAACGTCGCGTCCCAACTACGTGTTTCGCAGAGCAATTGTGAGTAACAACCTTGTAAAGATATGTTTGAATTATAAGTATTTTATGATTTATAAAATGCTCTGTTTCTAAAATGATATTTTCTGATTGATTGAATGATTGTCCTATTTTATGAACTGTACTCGTGGCATCCTTAGCATCTTTTTACTGTTATAGTTATAGAGATCTCTGTTAGCTCCAAGAATTGGAACTTTTGTTTACTGTATTAATGGCCAGCATATACGTCTGTTCGATCTTCATGACCATCTGTTCGGTCTTATGACTGTCTTTACTGTTCTGCTACTGGATGTACTACGTATACCTATTATGCTTTCTGTATGAAATATGTATCTGTTAAGTCTATGGTTCTGATTGTTCTATTACAGTTTTAATTACTCATTTTGGCTTATGATAAGGGCATCATTCATAACCGCTTTACACTGTTGTTATTCACTGGGCTCTAGCTCATCTTTTGATTTATACATATGTAGATGATCCAATGCAAGAAGGGACGTAGTGGCGTCGACCTTGCCTCAATTTTGTCGAGCTAGCTTGTATGCCTTACTGTGAGGTTCCTTTCTGTTAAGACTTTTGGGTGGCCCAGAGATCACCATTTTATTGCGTATCTGTTGATGATAGGGTTATAATCTTCCTTTTATTTGTGTTTTGACAAACTTGCGATGTTATGATGTATATATAGAAGTGTATATATCAAGTTTCTTTTGTCTCATGTAAGACTTCACAACTCATTGGACGTTTTATTTCCTTATATATCAGCTTCATATTAGCTTCCGCTAGCCCCAATTACGTGATTTGTCTAGGAAGGCCATTGCTAATCATATATTATTGGCCGGTTATGATGCTAAACCTATAGGGGCGGGTTTGGGTCATGACACAGGAAGTTCAGATCTGATCATGATGATTGGGTTAGGGAGATCCAGAATGAGAAATGGTTCTTCATCGGACTAAACTTTAAGGTGGATGGAGTCAAGTTTTCTCATAGAGGGTCATTGCGAAGATGCAGGTAAGTCTTCTTCTTAAGTTTTAACAAGCATGAGAGAGAGAGAGAGAGAGAGAGAGAGAGAGAAAGAGATGTTGAAAAATAATGGTTTTTAGGAAAATTTAATGTGAAATTAAAGTGGGACCCAACTGCCGGTTGAGTTGGGTATGAGTGGTTTTGTATTCTCTTAAGTGAGAAGATTGCAATACAAAAATAATGAGGCGAAACCATTGAGTTGTGAATGAGAATTGTTTCATAAAGTGGGCATCAATAAAGTTGGGTTTAGATTTGGACTTAGTCTTGGTTTGGACTAGGCCTAGACTTGTACTTGTGCATGTGCTGGGTTTGGTCTTAAACTTAGACATAGACCTAGTCTTGAGCTTTGGGCTAAGCTATGCTGGGCTTAATTTGTGCACGTGTTTGAGATTGGGCTTGTAGTGGGTTGTGACCCAACACCCGTATCCATTTTGCAGCCTATCTAGTTTAATTCTCAAAACTTATGAATTATATACACATTATGATTTATATAATGGTTTTGGAGTTTTGAACCTTTGTAACTCTAGCCCTAATGGCTAGAGTTGATGACATTTGATGACCCCATTGATGTTAGCATTCATGGCTAAGGTTCTCCCCTACTAGTATAAATAGAGGTCTTTCTTCTCCAACTTAGTAGGTTGTTTTTACAGAGATTTTGTGATGGAACATGAGATGGTGTTTTGAGATAAAAAGTTGGAGATGGTTTTTTACACAAAAGAAAATTTTTCCTATCTTCTTTTGTTAGCCTCTTCTTTGGTTCTTATTAGAGAGAGTGCATCCATTGTCAAGTTTGCCGAAAATATTCAGAGGGTGCTTATGCATAAGCTGGTTTCGATCGTCGTATCTTAGGAGACAAACACCGACGTGCCTCCAGTATGCATCAGGAGGCAGTGAATCTGTTTTAAGGAAACTATCTAGTGCATGCTTCAGTTTGCTTATTTTCTTATCATTTGTTCTTAAATTTTTCAATATTTATTTTACAAAGATGAGTTCTAATCTTTAATTATCCATGTTAATAATTTTTTCTATTAGTAATGTAATCTAATTCATTTATGTATTTTTAGTTATATCGTTTATTCTGTATTTTAATAAAAAATTATTTTGTCATTTCTATTTATTTTATTTTATATATTTTTCATGTATTATTATGGGAAAATGCCAACAATCTTAAAACAGACTTTTTATAAATAGTTTTTGGAAAAACAATTTAGTTTTTATTTTAATTTATTCTAATAACTCTAGGAATTAAAATTAATTTAATTGTCTAGAGTTATTGTATTGTTTTGAGTTGTTTATTTCTAATAATTTATTCATGCAATTTATTTTATGTTAATTAGTTGTTATTGCATAAGTTATTTGATTGTTAGTGTTTAACTTGGTAGGAGTTTATAAAATTAATAATTTCATTATGTAAGATTCTTACTATTTGATTTGATTTGTTTGTTATTTGCTTTCTTTTGTAGCTAACCTTTTTTTACAGGTTTACCTAAGCGAGCAAGGAGGATATATAATATGAACAAATAAAATAAATTGGAATTAGTAAATTGGACTACTAATTTTTTCTTTGAACAGGATTACCTTTGCGTGGAATAAGGAATAATATTTGACCTTCACAATTTTAGTGAATTTAATTATTCGCTTTATAGTTCAATTTGATTTCGGATTTATTCCATATGTTGTTTTGAAAGTGTGGTGATAATTTCAATTTAATTTGATTAATTAAATTCTGGGAAAAACTAATAGCTAGATTTTGAGAATTTCAAGAGATTCGGCTAGCTGAGAGGTTTTCGATGGTATGAAGTATCTTCAAACAAGTTTGTTTTAGGAGAAAATTTAGTAAAACAGTAGTATTATTTCTGTGATTGCTTATAATTATGTTGCTTTATCTCATGGTGGTATAGCTTGGCATTGTAATGATATTAACTCTTATTCATTCTATTTATTTTTTGTGGTATCAATTGTGAGTTCTTTCATGTTTTGATGGGTAAACAAGGAAATTACTCCAAAATATTTTTTGAATTCATGGAATGATTAGTGAAAAGTTAACTTTATTGTTATATATATATATATGTTTGCTCATAGTTGCATGGTTGAATTGCCAACCAACATTATGACCATAATATTCCTATATGTATAATTGATTTATAACTATGTGCTGCTCAACTTTTCGCGCTCCTTTCGAAGGCGAGAAGCCTTACAATTCTAACTCTACTTGTGGTTTTGAATCTGATTTCACAAGTGCAATGTAAGACGGTGAAAACACAAAAAGAGTCCAAATTCGGCAATTCTTTTTGGAAAATCAATGTTTTGAATAAAATGCCAAAAATGGACTTCTTTGCCAGATTTCAGAGTCGTCACCAAATATTTTTGGAAAATTTAGGAAACGCAAGACTCCTGCCAAAAACCATTAGTCCGTCATCACCAAAGTTGTCTCGGCTTGAGAACTTAGGTACGAGAGAGGAAGGTCATGAATTGAGCACCCCCCTTGCTTGATCAAAGATCGGCCTCTACTATTCATGATGTAATTCTTATTTACATTATATGCTCTTAATCCGATTATTTGCTATATTACTATGTGACTCACACAAGTATAGACTAATGTTTGCAAGATCTGGAACATTTGATTTCATGTTTTATTTGAAATTTGTTTTGTGAATTTACCACTCGAACAAGTGGGCTAAAATGGACATTAATCAAATTATCCTAAGTCAAGCAACTAGCCTTCATCCACAAGCATTCAAACAGTTATATCATTTAAGCAATTAGCCTCATGGTGAACATGCTGAATATAGCAACAGTGATACTCATGCGATTATGCTAAAGCGAATAAGAGCTCACCTAGTACTCCTAGTCAAAATAAACAAAAGAGTAAAAATAATGCATGATCCTAACTAATGCAATATGACTAATGCAACGCATGCGATATGCAATTACTAGGCTCAGTTACTTAACATAACATGTAAATCAATTTGACAGCATGCGGTCTAAGCATGTATTCAAAGAGGTATTTAATTAACGATGCAAGTTAGAATGATGCGTCGAGCCTCAATGCATGCAATACATGTGGATGCAAACATGAGAGATGCTAAATGAAACATGATTTTTCTAAACTAACCATCATAAGCAAGTAAATAAAAGAGAGAAAGCCGTGGGATTGGAAGATATACACGTTATTACAACATTTGCACCCTCACACAGGAGGATTCGAATAAACTAACTAACTAAGCAAATTACTACGATTACAAACTGAATGAAATAATCAACTAAACTAGCTAATTAATTATTACAACAAATTAACTAACTAATTAATTAATTACAAATCAAAATGAACTAATTAATTACATGAATACAACATGAAAGAAGTGCTAAGCTAGCTATTCTCATTACTCCACCTCGGGGAAGCGAGGAATGCTCATTGTAGACGCGCTCCCGGGAACTCTCCGAGCTCCGCGCTGTGAGGGTGCGAATTCTCGTTTTGTTCTCTAAGCTACTACAGTTCGGACTCAACGTCACGGTTCTGAATCTAATCTTGCAAAGTGCAATACAAGATTGAAAAATCACCAAAGAGTCCAAATTCGGCAAATCGTTTTGAATAACTGATTTTAATAAAGAAGTGCCAAACATGGACTGCTTTGCCAGATACAGAGTTGCCACCTAAATATTTTATTTTTGGAAAATTTAGGAAACCCTGACTCGTGCCAAAGGCCACGTGTCTGTCATCACCAAAGTTGCCTCGGCTTGGGAACTTGGGTACGGGAGGGGAAGGTCATGCAATGAGCACCCCCACTAGCCCGATCTAAAGATCGGCCTGTACTAAGCATGATATTTTGTTTTTGAAAACACATGCGCTCTTATTCCGGTTATTAACCTAGAATTACTATGTGATGCACACAGCATACAAGTATAGACTAGATCGCCTAAGATGGAACAAAACATTGCATGTTCGTTTGTTTGAAAACGGTTTAAGGTTTGCTACTCGCAAGTAGGCTAAAATGAGGATTTGATGAATTGTTCCAATTCAAGTAATCCAACCTTCATCCACAGGCATTCAGGCAGTTAATCACTTAAGTAGTTAGCCTCATGGCAAGCATGCTAACATGGCAATCAATAACACACATGCAGTATGCTAAAACGTAAACACTCACAGTGTACTCCGAGCCAAAACAGAGAACTAGTTAGAAATCATGCATGATCCTAGTTCATGTCAAAATGGCTAATGCAACACATGTGAAAATGCAACTAAGATAGGCTCGGCTACCTAGAATGTCATGTGAAATGCAACTTGATAACATGCTGTTGAACACGTATTCAAGTAAATGTATTGAAAATACAATGCAGTTAATATGATGCGCCGAGCCCGGTGCATGCAATACAGATGAATGGATGCACACATGCGAGCATAAGGTATGCTAATCGAAACATGCCCTAAAACTAACCATCATAAGCGGTTAAGTAAAAGGGAGAAAGAAATGGGGGTTGGAATACATGCATCACACACACGCACGCTTATTACAACAATACGCCCTCTCAACGGAGGGACCAAATAAGAAGCTAACTAGCTAATCTAAGCTAATTAAACTAATTATTACACAACACAACTAATTAACTAATCCTAGTTAACTAATTATTACAAAACAAATTGAAATAGCTAAACACATTAACTATTAAGGTACAAACCAAAGCATAAGCTAGCTATCTAAGCATGGCAACTAAGGAAAGCAACAAAATAGGAGCCTCGAGGCAAGGAGTTTATGCGTGCTCGGTCGCTTCATTCGGAAATCCAACGCGATGCCCCGATTTGCCTCTGTTTGCAACTGTTCTCAGAAACTTGCAACAAGCTCCAGAAAGCTTAAACTCCACCTTGGGGACCTGTGGGAGGGCTGCCAACTAGTTGTTGGTGTCTGCAGCCACCTGTCGACCACTTTCTGTGTTGAGAAACCAGAAAAAGTGGTCGGCCAGCTAGTTTTTCTGGCTAGCCGACCAGTTGTTGCTGCTGGATTCCACTTTGCTGCAACAGAGAGCAAGAAAGGGGCATGGTAATATATTTGCTAGATATGTGTGCACAACCACCCTCCCTATCATTTCATAAGCTCAAGGGAGTGTGGTTCTCGACCCTCGGGCCACCAATCGTGCATTTCAATGCATTATGGCCGACAAGCGAAGTTGCACAATTCAATATAAAATGAATGCACAAGTAAACACATAAAGCCTAAAACTCTATCATGTATGATCAAGAGCGTCGGTGACCGGGAATTGAGGTATGTTTCATCACTTTAAGTATGAAACGTCTCTCATTTTCCGTGTTTGGACTAACATATATTCCAAACACAATGCAACACATAACATGGCATGCACAATGCTATGTAACATGGAATATGCAAAAATGCAATGCAATACATGCATGCAAATATGCAATATGACTTAAGCATGCAAACATGGAATGCAACATGAACAACCTAACAAGGCTAATTGCATGCACAATGCTAATGCATACAACAACTAGCATACATAATGCAAATATCAATTAGCATGCACAATGCAATGATGTAACCTAAACATACACAATGCAAGGTATAAGGCATACATAATTCAATATGATCATGGCACACTCAATGCAATATGATCATGGCATGCGCAATGTAAACAATAACATAACATGCACGATGCGATGTAACATGGCATACACAATGCTCAATGGACTTAAACCAAAATGAACAGACCTCAGCCATGCCCAAAACAGAGGCCATAATGATGAAAAACAAAGGCATGAAATGCAAAACAAAGCATGCACATGTATTGGCCCATCAACTAGGCCTAAGAACACAACTCTCAATAGTGCTCAAGAAACGATAAACATAAGAGTGTAATAACACTATAAGCTCTGAAATGAAGTAAGAAATGATGCCAAATCACTCAAACAATACAAGCATAGCATACTAGAGTCCTTTAGGCATAAGGCTAGCAAAGAGCAACATATAGGAGGCATGCAAAACATGGCACAAATGCATGAACCAAACATGGATAGAGCTCAAACAGGTCTAAACAAAGACCAAAACATGCTAAGATGAGGGCTCAAGGCCCTAGGCAAGATGGCATACACACTAGGCCATAAGCTAGGCAACAGTGGATAACACTCAAAGGCATTCAAAGCATGGAAGAAATGGGAACATAGCAGTCATATATGCTCTGAAATAAAGTATTGAATGATGCCAAATCATCTAAATAGCTCAAAGATAGCATGCATGAGTCATCAAAACACAAAGCTAGCAAGGCCAATCACACTATAGCTATACAAAGCATCAAGGATATGGCAAAGGCAACTCAAAACAGTCCTAGAACATGTCAAAATGATACTAAAACATACATAGAAGAAAGCCAAAACAAGCTAGCATGGAGGACATAAGGCATGATGCATACAAGGCAAATAAGGTGGATTACACTTCACCTATTAAGGCCAAGCATGGGATGACTTAACCAATAAAAATCAGAGTTATATCATGGCAAAATAACCCCAAAAACACATTGAAATGATGGCTCGTAAGCTAAGGCATGAAGGCATACACAATGATTCATGTTAAGGCATAAAGGGGCAAACCCTCCAACGCATTGAATAAGTGACAAATGCAAGTGTATGGCCATGAAACATGGACTGAAATAACATAATAAATGATGTCAAATCATTCAAATAGGCCAAGCAATGCATGCTAGTGGACTTGATACACAAAGCTAACAAGCTAGAATGCATTATAGCTATACAAAGCATGGCATGCATGACTAAAACAACACAAATCAGACCTTAAACATGGTAAAACATGAACAAAATCTTCTTTAAGTTAAGCCAAAAGTATGCTAGAATGACATGTCAAAGCATGAGACATATTAGGCTAATTCATGAAAATGCACTACAAGTGCATGAGGCATGCAAGAGGTGACCAAACCAAACCCTAACAGAGGTATGACATGGAAAAATACCACCAAAACATGCTGAGATGGACTCAAAATAAGCTAGAGAGACATGCTCAAACATGAGGCACACAAAGCTAGTTTGTAAGATTTACACTACAAGTATATGAGGCATGCATGGAGTGACAAAACCAAGAAAAAACAGTGGTATGCCACAGCAAAATAACTACAAATACATGCTAAGATATGGCCAACATAAACTTTACAAAAATGCTCACACATGAGGCATTCAAGACAAGTATTGAAGACACAAGGAGAGGGGATGACCCTCTCCTATTTGGGACTCCAAAACCACCTTTCCACCACTAAAAATCCTCTGGATTTCAGTGGTGAGAAGGCCAAGACAAGGTGGTCCTAAAAGCTCACAAAGAAGGCACAAAAGCAAGGCCAAACAAGCCCTAAGAGGGGGTAAACAACCCCAAACATAAAAGTGACCTTAAACAAAGATCTTAAGCATGCAAAAATAGAACTTTTCTAGTTAAGAGCTAAGCTTAAAATAGTATGCAAATAAGGCTAAAAGCTTAAGCAAAAATGGGAGATTTAAGGGTTAGAAACTCACCCTTGATGACCCTCTTCAAGGCTGCAACTCCAGCAAGTTTTTCAAGCTCAAACCAACTCAAGAACACCAAAACCAGCTCCTAAGCACCTCAGCAACCAAAGGATGGTGTTTGAGTGTGTGTTTGTGTGTTAAAGTAAGACAAAATGACACTTTAAGGCACAAAAATGAAGAAGAAGAGCAATATAAAGACAAAGCTATATCTATCACTCTCCAGTAATTTTTTGACCCTTAAGGAGGGAGGAGGAGCCTCCCTCATATAGAGAGCAAAGGACAAGCTTCTTGAAGAAGTTAAGGCTCAAGGCCATCCCTCCATACACGTGTATGGAGGATGGTTCTTGTGCTCTCCAGCTGTGCCAGCTGGCCAAAAATATCTCCAAAAAGGTGACAAAAAGTAGCTGACCACTTAAAGTGATCCGCCAGCTACTTAAAGTGTCGGCCGACCACTTTAAGTGGTCTTCCAGAACAAAATCTGGTCGGCCATGGGTGGGAGTGGTCTACACACTGAATGCAAGGTGGTGGTATGGTGGCTGACCAGAAAAAATGGTCCAAAGACCAAGAAAGCCAGTTATCTGACCAGAAAACTGGCTGGCAAGAGGAAAAGTGGTCTCCAAGGAGAAAAACTGGTCTCCTACTTGTGCTACCTTCCAAACAAGGAAAACAAGGTTTGTACCAAAAACAAACCAAAACGGATGCAAGACGAGAGATCGGGAGGCAAAGCACGCGGCCGAAAGCCTCGAAAACTAGTCTACGGGCATCAAAAGTGGTATAAGACCACAAAAGTGGTCTCCCGGACCATAGTGTCCCTCTAGGCAGAGGCAATAAGGTGTGGTTCAAAAACCATGCCAAACGGAGAACGTTAAGCGGTCCCGAGACAAGGCACGCGACTAAAGGCTCCAGAAATCGAAAACTAGTCTCCAAATGGGAAAAATGGCCTACGACCACAAAGAGATGGTCTACAAGACCTCTCCCTCCCTCCAGGAAGAGAAAACAAGATTCGGTCCACAAACCGAGCCAAAGCACAAAGAGTTCAGAGGCCCGAAGGCAAGGCTCTCAACCAAAACTCCGGAAACTCGCAACGAGCACAACATGCACCATCACCGAGTGCTCAATCGATGACGCCTGAGTCTTAAGGTCAGTCAAAAATAGGGTGTCTACACTCATACATGCATGGATTCCCACCCAAAAAAGGCTACTGTTTTGCTACTAGATGCCTCTGTTGCACAGTAGAACACTTGTTCTGTTTTCACCTCAAAACCAACTCTATTATGTTTGAAAAGGGCACTGCTGGATTTTGCAAAGGTGGCCGGCAG
Source organism: Camellia japonica (assembly GCA_030407325.1). NCBI lineage: Eukaryota > Viridiplantae > Streptophyta > Magnoliopsida > Ericales > Theaceae > Camellia > Camellia japonica. Next base: position 104,760,932 of record JAPPVO010000031.1, read on the forward strand.
GCTAGAAGTGGTGGCTTGTCGGCCACAAATGATGGTCTACCGTCCACAAAAGGTTGCCTGCCAGCCACAAAAAGTGGCCTGCCAGCCATTGATGCCAGGTTTTTCCTACTGCAACAGAGAGCAAACAGAGCAAGCACAGGGTATTCTCAAGGGTTGTTTGCACAACTTACCTATCCTTATCATCAAACAACTCAAAAGAGTAGTAAACTTGATTCACAAACCATCAATCGATGCAATTTCATTGCATGATGGCCTATGAACCAAAGTGTGCAAGTTCAATAAATGCAACAAATAAGACTCTCAAACCCCCTCCCTATCATGGATTGATCAAGGGAAGTGGTTGACAATGACTCTTGAACCATTTTCATCACTAATGAGTATGAAACGACTCAAGACTCAAGGGTTCAATTAACGTCCGATTGAAGCCAAGTTGAGTTATTATCTTGCATCATTTTAGTCTAAGTTTTATTATTCAATTTTAATTACCTTTCCATTCTTTAATTCATTAAGTCCAAAGGTGAGCTTTAAGTCCTCTAATGGAAAGAAGCATCAAACCAAGAGTTGTTTTAGGCATGAGAGAAGTATCATGCCATTGGTAATGAACCCCCAAAGGGATTAAACCATTAAGCATAAAACCTCAATCGCATGCTTTAAATAAGCAACTAGTTTGAACCGACTTTCAAAGCAAAGTAGGAGCAAAGAAAGAAGGGAGGTTGGAGAAGTGATTAGGGGTGAAAACAAGCATGGAAAGCCATAAACAAATGCTATCAACTCAAATAGGATGGTGGCTAAGGCCTAAACCACCAAACCTATGAGGACAATTAAACTACAAGCATGCAATACAAGACTCAAATGCAATGAACAACCAAAAATAATTCTAAAATAGTGCTAAATAAGTCCTAAAACATACTGGAATTAAGACAAAAAAAAGCTAGAATAATAAGCTAAAACATAGAGCTATGTAAGCTAGTGAACAAGACACAAGGAGGGGAGGCTAACCCCTCCAATTTTGGACTTCAAAACATGTTTTTAGCCATTGAAATAACTTTGAAATTCAGTATTTAAAAGCTCAAAAAAATATATTGTAAAGGTGAGAAACACAAGGGTAAAGGCTAGAGAAGCAAAGTGGAAAGAACGGTGAACTACCCCTCCACCCTTTAAGGCCTTACACCGCAAGTTTCAACCTAAAAATACAGAGTTTATATGGTCCAAAAACGATAGAAAAACAGTAGGAAAAGAAACAACCAAAACAATGAAACAAGCTAAGCCTTATACCTCTTGAAGAGAAGAACACTTTTAAGCAAGAATTCAACACATACACACCCTCAAGAGCTCAAAGTAGGCTCAAAAGTACCTCAGCTCAAAGATGGCAAAGTTTGGTTAAGAGTGTATAGGCAAAAGCTCAAGAAATTTCAAGAGAGAGAGAGAATTTTAGAGAGAGAAAATTAATTTTGCTCTAATTTTTTTAACCTTCAAAAATGGAAGAGGAGGTCCTCTATGTATAGAAAAATAGGTCACTCCCTCAGAAACATCCATCCATACACGTGGGAGCAAATGTAAGCATCTATACAAACAGTTGGCACAGTTGATATAAAATATCTGCAAAACACACTTGTGGCCAGCAGGCCACACACTTGGCCGGCAAGGCACAAGGGTGGCCGGTAGCCAAAAGGGATGGCCAGCAACTCACAAAAATGGGCCTGCAGGTCCCAAGTTTTTCAAGTTTGAAAGGCTGGGGTTTTAGTGCAAAAACAAGGCACAAGGTTTGCAGGGTTTTGAGGCTCAGAGCTGTGACATTCTACTGAGGACTTTCGAGCATTTGACAAGCATATACAATCATCATTAGGTATGCAAGTGATGGTGCCCATGTCATAAGGGCGGCCAAAAATGGGGTGTCTACAGTTGCTCCTCTTTGGCAGAACTCGAAGTCATGAAATGACGTGAGTGAATGTCAAAGCCCGAAGACGGCCCATTTTGACAAGGTCGTAAGACTTGGTCAAAACAAACAAGACATAAAGTAAATGGTTGCGCTCGCAAGCTGCCTACGTATCCCTTTACAAAGAATCAAACCAGCGTAGTTCAGGGGCAAGAAGCAAATCACATGCAGGAAAAATAACTTATGATCATGCAATGAAACAAAGCAATGCAACATAAATTAAAGCAAAACGAATCAAGCAGTGTCTCACATGGAAAGACGTGAATAAATCAACACGTCTCATGCGATTGAGACAACAAAAGCGCAAACCAAACTACGTCACACGTAGAAAGGATGTAAGAAAATATAAGCCAAGCAATGTTTCACATAGAGAGAACGAAAAAGGTTCCAAACCAAAATTGCGCTACGCGCAGAGAGGGTGAAAAGATGGTATTCCAGGTGCACCGGAAGTTTTTTAATTGAGGAAAACATTCCTAACGCATCTCATGCGAGAGGAGGAAAGGTGGTGTGAACACCAGGCACACCCGATGTATTTAACCGATGGACTCGAGATCCTAACGAGTCTTACGCGAGAGAAGGAAAAACGGTGTGAACACCGGGGCACACCTGATGTTTTTAACCAAGGAAAACAATCCTAACGCGTCGCACGTGGAAGGAGGAGGATTGGTGTGAAAAAATAAGCGCACCTGCTATTTTTAACAGATTTAAACAATCCTAACGCGTCGCACGTGAGAGGAGGTGGGGTGGTGTGAACAAACAGGCGCACCTGCTGTTTTTAACTGATTTGAACAATCCTAACGCGTCGCACATGAGAGGAGGAACAATGGTGTGAACAAATAGGCGCACCTACTATTTTTAACCGATTTAAACAATCCTAACGCATCGCATGCAAGGGGAGAAAAGGTGGTGTGAACAAACAGGTACACCTGCTATTTTTAACCGATTTAAACAATCCTAACGTGTCACACGCGAGAGGAAAAAAGGTGGTGTGAACAAACAGGCGCACCTATTATTTTTAACCGATTTGAACAATCCTAACGCATCGCATGCAAGAGGAGGAGGGGTGGTGTGAACACCGAGCACACCCAAATGTTTTTAACCAATTTGAACAATCCTAACGCGTTGCACGCGAGAGGACAAGGGGTGGTCTGAATAAACAGGTGCACCTACTGTTTTTAACTGATTTAGACAATCCTAACACATCGCACATGAGAGGAGGAGGGGTGGTGTGAACATCGAGCGCACCCAAATGTTTTTAATCGATTTGAACAATCCTAACGCGTTACACACGAGAGGAGGAGGGGTGATGTAAACACCGGGCGCACCCAAATGTTTTTAACCGATTTGAACAAGTCAACAAAGGAACAATCAAATAGTCAGAACTTAAGAAAGATTATCTCTTCCCCGAGAAAGCCTCGGCCTCGAAAAACGAAACCCACAGGGATAATAAAACAAGGTATGAAGCGAACAAGTACGATAGATCCACAAAGTGAACAATATAATGACAACTCAACATAATGATAATGCATGTTCCATGCAACACAAACAATCGATGTATGATGTTAAAGGCATATTCTATGCAAGCATACTCAATGCATGAATCATGAACAATGCAAGGCATGTGTGCAACACAAGTGTATGTAAAAACACATATTCAATGCAATAGATGAGAACAAATACGTAATTTGACAGAACGAGCAAAAGTAATGTTCAGTGACAACCTCTGACTTACCTCTCGGAGATGTTGCAACATGCCCAAAAAGGATACACTGCATTCATCTTGGCAAGTGGAGACGTTGCAACAAGCCCAAAAAGGATACACTACTTTGCTTTGAAAGTTGTTTCAAGTCATTTGTTTGCCTAAGTATGGAATTACGGATTCATACTTAATGGTTTAATCCCTTTGAAGGTTCATTACCAATGGTATGAGACTTCTTTCATACCCAAAGCAACTTGTGTTTTGAGCCTTCTTGCCATTAGAGGACTCTAACTCACCTTTTGGACTTAATGCATTAAGTAATGGTTGGTAAGTTAAAACGAGTAACTAACAAGTTCTGACTAAAATTGAGCAAGATAATAACTTGTGTGTTGTGTGTTCAATTGGACGTTAATTGAACACAAGGAAAATTGGGACATTTCATACTCAAAGTGATGAAATGTCTCAACTTTCCCAGGTCTCCATTGCCCTTGATCATGCATGATAGGGTGATAGTTCTTGAGTGTCTTGTTTTGCATTCATTGAGCATGCCCACCTTGAAGCACAAGCCATCATGCAATGAAATTGCTTAGATTGGTGGTTTGTGGTTTAAGTTCATAACTCCTTGGATTTGTCCATGAAAATGAGGGGTGAATTGTGCAGATAATCCTTCAAAAACCCTCTTTTTGCTCTGTTTGTACTCTATTGCAGCATAGTGATCCAGTGCATTAGTGGCCGGCAAGCCACCATTCATGGCCAAAAGTGCACTATTGATGGCCGGCAAGCCACCTTTGTGGCCAGCAGATGGGTAGCAGCATTCATCTATGGCCAGCTAGCCACTGATGTAAACCTCAGTAGAATTTTGGTAAGGTGGAGCAAAAAGGTTCTAGAAATGTTCAACTCTACTAACAGAGGCTTTCGAGAGCAAAGCAAAGGTCTTTTCGGGCGAAAACTGAGCATGTGCATCCTCTACTTCCCGAGGCGGAGTGGTGGCAACGTGGTTACATATCTTAATTGCTTAGTTCACTTGCCTTTGTGTTGTAATTTAATTAGCTAGCTTACTAGTTAGTTAAAAGTGTTATAATAATTAGTTAATTAGTTTAGCTATTTATTCATTTGGTTTGTAATAATTAGTCTAATTAGCTTAGTCCTAATTAGTTGCTAGTTAGCTTAGCTTCTATTCATTTGGACTCTCCTTTGTGAGAGCAAAATGTAATAACGTGTATGTTTTCCAACCCCACATCTTTCTCCTTTTTACTTAACCACTTTTGATGGTTAGATTAGGGTCATGTTTCAATTAGCATACCTTATGCTTGCATACATCCATCTCGTATTGCATGCACCGAGGCTCGACGCATCATTCAAACTGCATTGTTATTTCAATACCTTCTTTGAATACGTGCTTAGGCCGCATGTTATCAAATTGCTTCATATGCCACATTAGTAGTCGAGCCTATTAATTACATTCTTCGCATGTGTTGCATTAGTCATTTTGCATAGTTAGGAATCATGCATATTTTTCTAGCTTTATCTTCTTTTGGCTTGGAGTACTAGGTGAGTTTTTAATGCTTTAGCATACTTGCATGAATGTGAATGTTACCATATCTAGCATGCTCACCATGAGGCTAAATGCTTAATTGTTAAACTATTTGAATGCCTGTGGATGAAGGCTTGTTCCTTGAATTGGAACGATTCAACGAATGTATGTTTTAAGCCTACTTTGTTGAGTGGCAAATCCGCAAACTTTAAGACCACTTGAGGTGGCAAATTTAAACCATTTTCACAAATAAACATAAGTTGAATTGTTCCAAATTGAGCAAACTAGTCTATACTTGCTTGTGCACATCACATAGTAAAGCTAGTTTAAATAACCAAAACAAGAGCACATAATGTACATAAAAAATCAAATCATAATTAGTAGAGGCCGACCTTTGATCGGGCGAGCGGAGGTGCTCAATTCATGACCTTCCCCTCTCATATCTAAGTTTCCGAGCTGAGGCAACTTTGGTGATGATGGATACTTGGCCTTTGGCTCAAGTCATGGGTTTCCTAAATTTTCCTAAAATAAAATATTTAGGTGACGACTCTGTATCTGGCAAAGCAGCCCACTTTTGGCACTTTTTTATTCAAAATCAATTTTCCAAAACAATTTGTCGGATTTGGATTCTTTGGTGTTTATCAGTTTCACATTGCACTTGTGAGATTAGATTCAGAACCATAGGAGTTCGAACTGTGAGGATTTCTTTCGAGCTTCCAAAAGGGGGGGGAAAAGCCGAGTTACAGTTTCTGGCGACTCTGCTAGGTATTTAGAAAACTTAACCTGAACTCATGATATGATTTTTTTATCTACACTTATGTGTTTCTTTGCATTTGCATCGATGCTCCTAAGTCACAGTATTTGCCATCTGCTATTCCTGAACGGTTTGCCGGAGGCTTGCTTGGAAAATCTTGCCAAAAGGCTGACCGGTTACAAGCTCTGCCATAATGGGAACACAACCCTTGGATCTGGACTACCGCCGTACCATTTGATCCTCCTTTCACTTCTTGGTGTTAGGTGTGAGAGGTATATTAGGTAGTCATGCTGAGGTACCCTTTTTGACCAATCGGCCTAGTTGCATATCAAAAGCCATAGAGATTCTTCAAAACTAGGACAAGTTGCTTACCCAAATTCAGAATTGTGTGAAACACTTTGCTTGAGTAGTGAACCCTAGTTCCTGACGAAACTAGGATAGGGTAACCCTACCTCATCATAGGGGTGTTTTGGCTCTCACTTAACTGGTATGTGCTTTTAGAGTGAAACTTTATAGGACTGTGTGTACTAGTTGCAAGTTTGGGCATCAATTTTGGGACAGAAATCAATGTTGAGTACAGTTCTATAGCTTATGATTACATCTGCGTGTTGTTAGTGTCTGAGCGCAGATGCTGTGCGGTTTTTGATTTTTATTTTCTTTTGCTTTATTTCTTTTTGCAAGGTAGTTTTTCACCATTGCTTTGGACAATTCTGTTACCCCCCAAGCACTCTAGACCCGTGTAAGGCGACTTTACAGATCCGGGGATCTTGTTAGGAGACAGTCAGTGTTTGTTTCACTCCCACCGCTTACCAGACGAAGGAGGGTCAAGCATAATTCACCAGTCCAGCAGTCACCTTTTACTTCACCTGTGCCCAGTCAGGCTCAATCTTCTACTTCTACTCCAGAAAGAGAGTATTCGCTAGTTCTGATAGCTCAACATCCCTTAGTTAGCATGGAAGATATGCTTCGTCAGCTCCAGCAGACCATTGAGATCATGCAGCTAGATGTTGCCTGCCAAGCTGAGGTCACAGCTAGCCAAGCAGAAGTGATAAACAGGCTTCAGCAACAGCAACCACAACCGGTAGTAGACTCCACATCCCATGCACCTCCAGTAGGTATTCCGGCACCCAGAGTCACTATCAATGTCCAAGAGAATCTGGGCATTCCGATAGATCTGATTCCATCTCAGACCTCCAAAGCACCAGTGTACTAGACTGAGGCGCCATTTGAACTCGAGGTTACATTAGGGACATTTTCAATTAGCATACCTTATGCTCGCATGTTTGCATCCCTTCATTTATCTTGCATGCACCGAGGCTTGGCGCATCATTCAAACTGCATCGTATTTCAATACTTATTTGAATATGTGTTTCAAAGCATGTTATCAAATTGTTGCACTCATATGCCATCTTAGTGGCTGAGCCTATTAATTTCATGTTGCATGTGTTGCATTAGGCATCTTGACATAGTTAGGATCATGCATTGTTTCTAACTAGCTTTTGTTTTGGCTTGGAGTACCCGGTAAGCTTTTGTGCCTTAGCATATTGCATGAGTGTAATTACCATAAATGCCATGTTTCGCATGGCTGCCATGAGGCTATGTGCTTACTTGCTAAACTGCATGAATGCTTGTGGATGAAGGCTTTGTTGCTTGAATTGGAACAATTCGACAAGTGTGAGTTTTAAGCCCACTTTGCGAAGTGGCAAATCATGTTTTAAAGTCCATCATGTTTGATGGCAAATCCACATTTTAGCCCACTTGAGGGTAGCAAATTCAAACCATTTTTGAAAGCAAACATGAGTTGAATTCATTCCAAGTCTTGTGATTTAGTCTATACTTGCTTGTGTGCGTTACATAGTAAAGTTAGCTAATAACCGGATAAGAACACATGAGGTTTATAAAACAACATATCATGCTTAGTAGAGGCCGATCCTTTGATCGTGCAAGCCGGGGTGCTCATTTCAGGACCTTCCCCTCTCGTACCCAAGTTCCTGAGCCGAGGTAACTTTGGTGATGATGGACATGTGGCCTTTAGCACGAGTCAGGGTTTCTTAAATTTCCCAAAAACAAAATATTTAGGTGGCGATTCTGTAATCTGGCAAAGTAGTCCAGTTTTGGCATTATTTGATTCAAAATCGATTTTCCAAAATGACTTGTCAGATTGGACTCTTTGGTGTTTATCAGTCTCACATTGCACTTTGTGAGATTAAATTTAGAACCGTGACAAGAGTCCGAACTATAGGACCAATTCGAGCTCTCCGAATGGGGGTGCGAAGAAAGCCAAGTCTACACTACAAATCTTCTCTCACCACATAACAGAGTCCCTCCACCCCAACATATAAACCTTATCCACACACTGGCCATCCCTTATGACCCCAGTATATACATCACCCCTTCCCACCTACCTAAGCCGGCGTTGTTCATCCCTAAGAGCACAGACTTGTGCATGATGAACACGTCTACACTCCAAGTTGAACCCGTGGTGGTGACGAAGGTGGAAGAAGAGAGGTTGGTCGAGGAGAGTACAAGTTCATTGCCCAAGCGCTCTGAGGACTTATCTGACGGGGTGTACAACCCTTACTGCTATATTGTGCAAGTCAATCAAGCTAAACCGGAAGTGGTATTGCCGGCTGGGATAAAGGTCAATGTAGTTCGAGAGGATGGCCCAAGTCAGGGATTGGATGATCTAGCTGACCTAGAGGAGGACATACACAATTTATAGTTCTTTGAGGAGTAAGATCAAGGGGACACGCATATTGATTGGTTTGATCTAAATGGGTCGACAGACAATTCTGGGTGGCTAAGTGATGAACCCGATAGAGATGAGGGAACTGAATTGAAGTTGGAAGAACAGAAAGCGGTAACCACTGCAATGGCCAGAATGGCCGATGAAAAGGGTAAACTGCCAAAAAACATTGGTGTGGAACAATCGGCTCAGGAACTGGGCATTGTTAGTACTGTACATATTGAACAAGAAGCTGCACTGAAGCGATTTGAACAAGAAATGGGTGGAAACAACCCGAAAGTTGGAAAAGCCCAACACCCTGTTGGGGAGATTTGTGACAAGAAGATAATCCTAACGGAGCCGGAAAAATGTTTGTCAATTGCCGAAGGAATCTGGTGGGATGACGACGACCTATACCTGGCTCATACTGATGAGGATTGGGGCAAAGACCTTCCTGACAACACTTGGTATGTGGAAAAGGTCGACCATATGACAAGAAGTGGCCGATATTTCAAACCACCGCATCTGGACCAACCCAAGGCTTCTGGGTAGGATAAAGAGGTTGAGAAGCAGAGAGAAAAGCTGTTGGAAGAAAAGGCTTTCTTGAAATAGTTGAAAAAGATTCAAGTTGATATATCTATCTGGAGTTTGCTTATGGCTTCACGAGTGTACAGAACAATTGGTGGGATTAGTCTTCCCAGGAGGCGCTGCGCCAACTCTAACCTTCTGGGACAAGGAACTGCCGCTGGAAGGCTCTGCATACAACAAGCCTCTATACAAATCAGTGGAGTGTCGAGAAAAGTGGATACCAGTGGTATTGGTAAACATCGGGTCAGCAATCAACGTCTGCCCATCATGCAAAGCTTATGCCATTGGTTTGAAACCGGCAAATTTTGTGCCTACAGTCCAGGTGATCCGGGTGTATGACAATACTAGCAGAGAGGTGAGAAGAACAATGCAGATCAGAGTACAGGTCGGCCCAACTTAACAGGACATCGAGTTCCATGTCTTGGACTTTTCGGCCACTTTCAACTTATTACTTGGGTGACCCTGGCTGCACCAAGTGAAAGCTGTCTCTTCCACCCTCCACCAAATGTTGAAGTACCCCCATGGGAAAGGGATGGCCGTAGTCTTCGGAAATTCATCTATACATCCTCCGCCAAAGGTCACTACACCTGTGCTGGAGATTATGCATGGCGAAGAGGATGTTTTCCTTTCGGGGTTTACCTTGGCTGAGGCCTGGATAGTGCAGAATATCTTGGCTGTTGATGAGGGCTTGTATGTCAGTGCCTAATCTGTATACTTCATGAACAAGGTCCAACACATGCCAGGAATGGGGCTGGGAAACAGTGGCTGGAAGGGCACTACTACATTAGCCGATGTGCCACATAACCCGCATGCCTTTGGTCTTGGCTATACGCCTACCAAAGAGGATTGGATTAGAAAAGGAAAATAGATGGCAAGAAAAGCCAGAGCTAAGCAGATCGGGAAGCGCTATGAACTTGTGCACAGACCAATCCAGGGAAGCCTGAATGGCTATTTTGTTCAGGAGGGTGAAGACTTCCCCTTCTGTGGTTTCCCTGAACCCTGGTTTAACTCTAAGAAGCAGCGGGTTCCCGGCTTTGAGATTTTCTTTGACTTGCAGCTGCAAGATAGTGATACGAAAGAAATAGCTAAACCAACTGCTGAAGCTGCGAAGAGCACATAAAGTGATTCCAACAGCAGCGAGCTTGAAATAGGAGCAGCACTGTCATGTCTCCTTTCGGATCCTCCGATCAACTTAGAGAGCTTGGGGGATAACCTGACCGTTTCCATGATCAGAGACCAACCGGGTGTGAACCCTTCTAGCAGTAGCTTGGATGCATCTGACGCACCATCCCTCGTTTGGCAGCTAGAGGAGGGCTGTTTGTCTAGTAGTTCTGAGTTGGGTAGTGAGCCCAAATCTGATTCCATAGAGTCTGTGGAGTCAGAATCAAATTCTGGTTCTTCTGAATCTGGGTCCAGTATTCCTAGGGTTGATAACCCAGATGCCGAGGTTTTGTTCAGGTCGTCCTTTTTTTTTCTTTTCCTTTTGAGTCGGTTGTAACCGAGGAACTGGATGAGCTTGACCTTGTGAATAAGAATGCCACTGCAGATTCCGAGTACTTCTCTATGCCTCTTGTTTATTGCATTGATCATGATTTTCAAATTTTGATGAAAACGAAGAGGAAAGAATTCCTCTAGTTTTGAAAATTTTGATTAATCGAGAGGAGGAGAGATTTGTAAAATCGCTTGTTGATGAAATCATTACAATTAATGTGGGTACTGAAAAGGATCTGTGTCTGGTCCAAATCGGGTCCATGTTGTCTTCGGAGAAGCACGAACGCTTAGTTGCTTTGTTAAAAGATTTCAAAGATGTTTTCGCGTGGTCCTATGAAGACATACCTGAAATCGATCCTGAAATTATACAGTATCGGATCCCTATTGACCCCGAGGCCCAACCCATCAGATAGAAGTTGTGGAGAATACGCCCGAATTGGGCTTTGAAGATTAAAAAGGAGGTCACTAAGCAGATAGATGCAAGGTTCTTGTTAGTATCTGAGTATCCAACTTGGTTGGCTAACATTGTCCCAGTGCTAAAGAAAGACTGCAGAATTCGGGTTTGTATGGAATTCAGGAATTTGAACAGAGCCAGTCCGAAGGACGACTTTCCCTTGCCGCACATTGATGAATTGGTGGACTTCATCGTGGGTCATGCATTGCTCTCCTTCATGGATGAATTTTCCAGGTATAACCAGATTCTGATGACACCCTAAGGACAAAGAGAAAACCGCCTTCACTACGCCGTGGGGAACCTACTGCTATAGGGTGATGTTGTTTAGGCTAAAGAATGCCGGGGCTACTTATCAAAGGGCTGCAATCACAATTCTACATGATATGATCCATAAAGAGGTCGAGGTGTACGTGGACGACATGATTGTCAAGTCCAAGGAAAGAGAGGGCCACTATACCGCCTTAAAGAAATTCTTTTAACGGATCAGAGAATACAGACTGAAGTTAAATCCACAGAAGTGTACTTTCAGTGTAACAGCAGGCAAAATGCTAGGTTTCTTGATCACACAGATGGGCATCGAGATAGATCCTTCCAAAATCAAGGCCATCCTAGAAATGCCACCACTAAGGACTGAAAATGATGTGCGAGGCTTTCTGGGTAAAGTGCAATTCATAAGACAGTTTATCTGTAAACTAACCTTGGCTTGTGAACCACTTTTTGATCTCCTGAAGAAAGGAAAGAAGTTCTGATGGGATGATCGATGTCAATTCACTTTTGAGCAGATCAAACAATACCTTCAGAATTTGCCTATGTTGTCGCTGCCAAAGCTGAGAAAGCCTTTGATTTTGTATCTGTCAATAACAGACACAACGATGGGATGCATGCTTGCTCAGGAATCTGAGGATAGGGTGGAGAAAGCCATATACTATTTGAGCAAGAAAATGTTGGATTATGAGACCTGTGACACAGCTAGAGAAAGCTTGCCTAGCCTTGATATGGGCTACCAAGAAGTTGAGGCACTACTTGTTAGCTCACTCCGTAGTTCGGGTTTCGAGATTAGATCCCATCAAATATCTCTTTGAGAAACCAGTGCTTACGAATAGGCTAGCCCATTGGTTACTTATTCTTTCCGAATTTGATATGAAGTATGTCACTGTAGACCGCCCGACCTCCGCTCCGCGCGCGAGGGCACGAATCGTTATTCTTAGCTACTACAGTTTGGACTCCTATCATGGTTCTGAATCTAATTTCACAAAGTGCAATGTAAGACTGATAAATCACCAAACAGTCCAAATCCGGCAAATTGTTTTGGAAAATCGATTTTAATCAAAAAGCGCCAAACATGGACTGCTTTGCCAGATTTCACAATTGCCACCTAAATATTTTATTTTGGGAAATTTAGGAAACCCTGACTCGTGCCTAAGGCCACATGTCCGTCATCACCAAAGTTGCCTCGGCTCGGGAACTTAGGTACGAGAGGGGAAGGTCATGTAATGAGCACCCCCGCTCGCCCGATCAAAGATCAGCCTCTACTTACATGATATGTTGTTTTTTAAAACACATGCGTTCTTATCCCAATTTATTAGCTAGCTTACTATGTGATGCGCACAGCATACAAGTATAGACTTAATCACGTGGATTGGAACAAAACAACTCATGTTTGTTTTTGAAAGTGGTTTGAAGTTGCTACTCGCAAGTAGGCAAAGATGCGGATTTGCCACCCTCAAGTGGGCTTAGAAAACATGATTTTGCCACTTCAAGTGGGCTTAAAAACTCACAATCATCGAGTTGTTCCAATTCAGTCAATCAAGCCTCCACCCACAGGCATTCAAGTAGTTAATCACTCAAGCAGTTAGCCTCATGGAAAGCATGCTATCATGGTAGTCACTTACACACATGCAAGAATGCTAAAGCATAAACACTCACAGTGTACTCCGAGCCAAAACAGAAGCTAGTTAGTAATCATGCATGATCCTAGCTATATCAACAATGCCTAATGCAACACATGCAAAAATGCAACTAAGATAGGCTCGGCTATTCTTAGGTGTCATGTGAATGCAACTAGATAACATGTATTCAAATTGGTATTGAAATACAATGCAGTTAGTATAATGCGCCGAGCCCGGTGCATGCAAGACGAATGAATGATGCAAACATGCGAGCATAAGGATACTAATTGAAAATGACCCTAAACTAACCATCGAAAGCAGTTAAGTAAAAGGGAGAAAGAAATGGGGGTTAGAAGACATGCATCACACACATGCACACTTATTACAAAAGTTGCGCCCTCTCGACGTAAGGTCCAAATAAATAAGCTAACTATCTAATCTAAGCTAATTAAACTAATTAGTTACAAAGCACAAACGAATAGCTAAGTACATTAACTAATTAAGTACAAAACCAAAGCATTAGCTAGCTAAGCAAAGAAGCTAAGTAAAGCAGTAAAAGAGGAGCCTCGGGGTGAGAAGTGTATGCATGCTCGGTCGCCTCGTTCGGAAATCCATTACGATGCCCTAACTTGCCTCTGTTTGCATTTGTTTTCAGAACACTGCACAAAGCTCCAGATAGCTTCTACTCCATCATGGGGGCCCCCAGGAGGGTTGCTGACCAGTTTATGGTGGTGTAGACTACCTGTAGACCACCCAAGTATGTTGCAAACCAGAAAATTCTACATAACTCCATTTTGCTGCAACAGAGAACAAGAAGGGGCATAGCAGTGTATTTGCAAGATATGTGTGCACAACCACCCTTCCTATCATTTCTTAAGCTCAAGGGAGTGCGGTTCTCAACTCTCAGGCCACCAACTGAGCATCGCAATGCACGATGGCCGAGAAGCCAAGATTGCACAATCAATGTGAATGAATGCACAAAGAAAACATAAGGGCCTTAACCTCTATCATGCATGATCAAGAGGGTCGGCGACCGAGAAATGAGGCACGTTTCATCACTTCAAGTATGAAACGTCCCTTGTTTCTTGTGTTTGGATTAACACCCAATCCAAACACAATGCAATGCAACTTAAGCATGCCAAACACAATGCAATGCAACATAAGCATGTCAAAACAAAGTCCTTAAGCATTGAGGCACACAACACTAAGGCTATATAATGCAAGGCACAATGGACTAAACCAACCCTAAATAGACTTCAAGTATGCCAAGACAATGGCCAAAACACTCTTAAAAGATGGCATGAAAGGCTAGAAAATGCATGCTCGTGCATTGGCCCATCAACTAGGCATAAGAGCACAACTCTCAAAAGTGCTCAAGGAGTGACAAATGTAAGAGTGTAGCCACACTATAAGCACTGAAATCATGTATGAAATGATGCCAAATCATTCAAACAACATAAGCATAGCATGCTAAGAGGCCTAAGGAACAAAGCCACCAAGGAGGACTGCACAAGAGGCATGCAAAATATGGCACAAATGAATGAACTAGCCATAGACAGAGCTCAAATAGGTTAAATTAAAGACCAAAACATGCTGAGGTGGGAGCTCAAAAGTCTAGACATGCATGCATACAAGCTAGGCCACAAACAAGGCAACAATGCATGACCCTTAGTGGCACTCAAAGGATTAAAGAAAGGGGAAGATGACAATGCTATATGCTCTGAAATAACATGTTAAAGGATGCCAAATCATGCACATGTCACAAATGAAGCATGCTATGATGCTCAAAACTCAAGGCTAGCAAGACCAATTGCACTACAGCCATGCAATACAAGAAATATATGGCCAAGATAACCCAAAACAGTCCTAAAGCATGCCAAAATGATGCTAAAACATACATGGACTAGAGCTAACACATGCTAACATAAAGGGCATGAAGCATGGAGTATGCAAGGCCAAAAGGGAGGGTTACACTACACCTACCAAAACCAAGCATGAGATGGCTTCACCAACAAAAATTAGAGTTATATCATGGCAAAGTAACACCAAAAACACACTGAAATAATAGTTCACAAGCTTAGGCATGATGGCATACACATTGGCTCATATTTAAGGCATAAAGCACAACCTTTCCAATGCATTGAAAGAGTGACACATGCGAGTGTATGACCATACTACATGCACTAAAATCACATATCAAATGATGACAAATCATGTAAATAGCCCAAGTAATGCATGCTAATGTCTTGGAAACTCAAAGCTAGTGAGCAAGAATGCACTATGGTTATACAAGCAAGGCATGCATGACCAAAATAACATAAATTAGAGCTTAAGCATGCTAAAACATGGCCAAAAGCTTACTGGAGTTGAGCCCAAAACATGCTAGAATGCTGGTCAAAAGCAAGATGCATGTTAAGCTAATGAATGGAAATGCACTACAAGTGCAAAGAGCATGTAAGAGTGACCTAAACTAAGCCAAAACAGAGGCATGCCATACTGAAATAAGATCAAAAATAGGCTGAGATAGAGCCAACATATGCTAGATAACATGCTCAAACATGAGGCCAATAAGGCAAGCAACCAAGATACAAGGAGAGGGGATGACCCCCTCCTATTTGGGACCTCAAAACACACTTTCCACTACTGAAATTCCTCTAAGTTTTAGTAGTGAGAAGGTCAAAAAGAGGTGGTCCCAATAGCTTAAAATGAGGGTACAAAACAAAGCCAAACAAGGCACAATAGGGGGTAGACCACCCCAAACACCAAAGAAGCCTTAAACAAACATTTTAAACACTTAAAATCAGAGCTTTTTACAGTTTAAAGCTAGGCCTAAATCAGCATGCAAATAGGGCCAAAGACTTAAACAAAAATAAAGCTTTAAGGGGTTAGGAACTCACCCTTGTAGAACAACTTCAAAGCTGCAATTCCAGCAACTTTTTGGATCAAAAGTAGTCCAAAAACAGCTTCAATGTGCCTCAGCAACAAGAGTATGGTGTTTTACTATGTGTTTGTGTGCAAAAATGTGAAGATATTACACTTTCAAGCACAAATATGGAACCAATGAAGAAAAATAGAGATAGATATGTATGTATAGCTCTCAGCCAAAATTTTGAACCTGAGACAAGAGGGAGGAGGCTCCCTCTTATAGAAAATCAAGAATCAAGCTTCTTGAACAAGCTAAGAGCTTGAACCAATCCATCCATACACGTGTATGGAGGATGCAATCTGTGCACTCCAACTGGCACAACTGGCATCCACAACACCTGCAGAAAGTGCAGGAAAGCTGCCGACTAGTTGAAGTGGTCAACCAGCTACCTACACTGGTCGGCCGACCAGAAAAACTGGTCTTCAAGGTGACCAACTGGTCGGCAAGGGGGAGGAGTGGTCTGCACAAGGAAAACAAGGTGGTGGCATGGCTGCCGACCACTTTTTGTGGTCCAAAGACCACCAAGACCAATTGGCTGACCAGAAAACTGGTTGGCGAGAAAGAAAAGTGGTCTTCAGGGAGAGAAACTGGTCTACAACCTTATTCCACCCTCCAAGCAAGGAAAACAAGGTTTGTGCCAAAAACAAACCAAAAAAAAAAGATGCAAGACAAGAGTCCGCGGGTCAAAGCACGCAGCCGACAACCTTGAAAACTAGTCTACGGGCACCAAAAGTGGTCTGCGAGAGGGAAAAGTGGTCTACAAGACCTCTGTGTCCCTTTAGACCAAGGCAACAAGGCATGATCCAAAAACCAAGCCAAGAGGAGAACGTTAAGCAGTTCCGAGACAAGGCGCGCGGCCGAAGACTCCAGAAACCGGAAACTAGTCTACAAGAGGGAAAAGTGGTCTACAACCACAAAAAGTGGTCTACAGACCCCTCTCTCCCTCCAGGCAAGGTCAACAAGGCTTGGTCCACAAACTGAGCCAAAACACAAAGAGTTTACAGGCCCGGAGGCAAGGCACTCAGCTGAAAACTCCAGAAACTCGAAACAAGCACAAACATGCGCGATCACCGCGTGCTTAAACGATGACGTCTGAGTCTTAAGGTCGGTCAAAAATGGGGTGTCTACACTTGCCCCTCTTTGACAGAACTCGGAAGTCAAGAAGTGACGGGAGTGAATGTCAAAGCCTAGAGATGACCCATTTTTGACAAGGCCGAAGACTTAGACAAACAGACAAGATAACAAAGAGATGCGCCTGCAGGCAGGGGCCAAATGCAAATGACATGCACAATGCCGAACATAACTTACGATCATGCAAAGAGGGCAGTACTGAAACATCTAGATGCAAATGTTATGCAAAAAAATGCTACAGCAAACTCGTACAAAAGCAAATAAGTAAACACTCCACGCGTGAGAATTACAGACCGAAGTACATTTCATCCAGAAAGGATGTAAGAAAATTATGCAATCATAGTGAACGTGTGATAGATGCACAGAGTGAGCATGTGTGATAGATACACAAAGCGAACGTGTGATAGATACACAAAGTGAGCAAAGTGTGTTAGATACACAAAGCGAACGTGTGATGGATACACAAAGTGAGCATGTGTGATAGATACACAAAGATAAACATGTGCGATAGATACACAAAAATGAACAAAGTGTGACAGATACACTAAATGAACCAAGTGTGGTAGATACACTAAGTGAACAAAGTGTGATAGATACACTAAGTGAAGAGAGTGTGATAGATACACTAAATGAACAAAGGTGATACATACACAAACGTGAACGAAGTGTGATAGATACACAAAGATGAACGAAGTGTGATAGATACACAAGATGAACAAAGTGTGACAGATACACAAAGATAAACATGTGTGATAGATATACAAAAATGAACAAAGTGTGATAGATACACTAAGTGAACCAAGTGTGGTAGATACACTAAGTGAACAAAGTGTGATAGATACACTAAGTGAAGAGAGTGTGATAGATACACTAAATGAACAAAGTGTGATAGATACACTAAGTGAACCAAGTGTGATAGATACACTAAGTGAACAAAGTGTGATAGATACACTAAGGCCAAGTTTGACATATTGCAAAAAAGTCAAAAAGTCAAAAAGTTACTCAAAAAGTTAAAAAGTTAACACTATTCACCAAAAGTCAACAATTACGACTGCATAACTCCCAATCATAATTTTTCCCTACAAATCAATTTTTATAATTTTTTATTACACATTTTTCCATAAAAAGTCAAAAAGTTAACCCAAACATTCATATTTTCTACCTCAATTTTTTAGTCCAAAAAGACAAAAAGTGCACTTATTTAGAACACCCCAAACAACCCCTAAGTAAAGAGAGTGTGATAGATACACTAAATGAACAAAGTGTGATAGATACACAAAGGTGAACGAAGTGTGATAGATACACTAAGTGAACATGTGTGATAGATACACAAAGGTGAACGAAGTGTGATAGATACACTAAGGTGAACGAAGTGTGATAGATACACTAAGTGAACATGTGTGATAGATACACAAAGGTGAACGAAGTGTGATAGATACACTAAGGTGAACGAAGTGTGATAGATACACAAAGATGAACGAAGTGTGATAGATACACTAAGGTGAACAAAGTGTGATAGATACACAAAGATAAACATATGCTATATATACACAAAAATGAACAAAGTGTGATAGATACACTAAGTGAACCAAGTGTGGTAGATACACTAAGTGAACAAAGTATGATAGATACACTAAGTGAAGAGAGTGTGGTAAATACACTAAGTGAACAAAGTGTGATAGATACACTAAGTGAACCAAGTGTGGTAGATACACTAAGTGAACCAAGTGTGGTAGATACACTAAGTGAACAAAGTGTGATAGATACACTAAGTGAAGAGAGTGTGATAGATACACTAAATGAACAAAGTGTGATAGATACACAAAGGTGAACGAAGTGTGACAGATACACTAAGTGAACACGTGTGATAGATACACAAAGGTGAACGAAGTGTGATAGATGCACTAAGGTGAACGAAGTGTGATAGATACATTAAGTGAACATGTGTGATAGATACACAAAATACACAAAATGAACAAAGTGTGATAGATACACTAAATGAACAAAGTGTGATAGATACACTAAGTGAACAAAGTGCGATAGATCTACTAAGTGAACAAAGTGTGATAGATACACTAAGTGAACATGTGCGATAGATACAAAAAACATAATCAATTTTAAACGGAACTTCTCTGAATGAATCGCACATCCAATATCGCTTGGTTGTGCCAGCTTCAAATGAACCGTACATACAATATCGTGCATGAATAAGAAAGAAACTTGATAGGTACAATACAATGCATGATGTTTAAAGAATGCAATAAACAAACATAGTGGCGCTTTAGAAAGCACCTCACGAGGTGAGTGGCGATGAACCGCTCTACTCTGACGGGGATCTCCCCTTGTGTTCTTCGAACTCTTACCTTCAACTCACAGTATAAAGGTTCTGAAATGCCGACAAGGATTCTTCACATAGAACACTTTGGATGCCACTTTTCTTCCTGACCATATTCACAACTTTCCCTATTCTCCAACGGGGTGACAGACTAGGTTGGTTCAGTATCCAGAGTTGAGGTGCATACACGCTATCTCAACCTATGGGGCTTCCATACAGATTTCAAGCCGAGGATACACCCCCGGGTATTTAAACTAGACTTTAGTCTCGGAAATCCCGAACCTTTGCGTTCTAGGAAACAGCCATTCGAACTCTAGTTTCTACTGTCGTAGTTGGTCTCCTAGGAACTCATTGTAAACACAGCCAAGATGCCCCTGGCATGGAATGGCACTCAGGGAGAGCATTTCTGATTGTAATTCTGGCTTGAAGCAAACTTGATCTTGAGCTTGAGGTAGAGGCACACTTATACTTCGGAGCATTGACAAGGCCTGAAGAGGTACATCCGGAATGCAATGACGGAACTAACTGAAGTTAAAACAAACTCAGATGCCCGAAATTTTCCCTCTTTTCTTTTGCTTTGCAGTCTGGAACCCATATAGCTTCATATAGGTCCTTGTTCTGTTGTTCTCACATGACCTGGGTCGAACCCTGCAGTTTTATGAAAGATCAAATCCTGTTTTGCACATATGTGGAGAACGACATAGCACTCTGAGCACAAAACGATTCATTTTTGAAATTGAAATTGAGAATGAGTCTTTAATCGGGTATTGAGTCTACGACTGACCACAGCAAAAATGACTCAACAACAGAAAACAAAGGTAAAACAACCTAAACACATCTATTGACATTTGAAACGACTCAAAACAAGAATCGAGACAAACAAAACACAACAAAACACAAGACTCAAATGTGCACAGGGAGCCTGTTTCTCCGGATATTGTTTCCCACCCTTTCTCATTTGTGATTCTCACATCACTCTGGTACTCAATCTCTAGTTTTCTGAAAAAGCCCTTTTCTCACTTCTCTCTCCACGCACATCTCTCTATTCTTCAATCTCTCTTCTTTTTTATTCCTCCCCTGGGTGATTGATGGATAAACAAGAAGTTGTGGGCTCTTGCCCCTGGTATTCTACTAGATTTTTATTCTTTCGCTCATAGCCAGTGAGTTCCTCCCACAGAGGGGTTGCGCTACAATTGGGTGTGCAGCAGACCTTGGCTTAGCTTGACCGAAAATGAGTCGGCACGTCTCACCAGCAAGGTATACAATTGATTGGCCCCACACATTGTATTTTCTACGTCCCCATTCTGGGTCAGACGCCAACTTTTGATTTGATCATCTGGATGAGGGAACTGAATATCCTGCTCCATTTCTAGTTCGTGCTTCGCACTTGACTTGATACCTCGCTGCTTGGAGGATGAGAAAGCTTTCAGCCCTTTGTTGACAGCCTCAACTGTGCCCTTTCTGGTGAACATAGTGCCCTTTCTGGCAAGTACGTTGACAACGGGGAAAGACGAAAAACTTGACTCGACTGTGCCCCCCTAATTCATCATTTTGACCATTTTTTGTTTTTGGCTTTCTTCTAAAAACAATTTTGACCAATATGAGAGTTAGATTAGCATACTTGTTCGATTTTCTGATTTGAAAGCATGCAAGTCAGGTTGTGAGCATTGAAAATTTTCCTTTTTTGGCTCCAAGAAATGGTCCAGTTTTGAAAAAAAATGGGATAATTTTTTAGAGAATTAGTCAACTTCATTAAAAATTCTCAAAAATTATCTTTACAAATGGCCACTGCTCGACCAACACAGAATTTACTCTTGAGATGCATAACCTCAAATCCAAAACAATGGAAAATTGCCCCTTGTCTAAAGGGCACTGCACAACGACGGAAAGTTACCCCTTGTCTGAATGGTACCACAGCACACTGTAATCAGTCCTCAAAGTGACGATCACAACCGAAGTCTCGGAGACAAAGATGATCTGAACCATCACATGGACACAGTCGATTTGGAAGTGTTTATGGCTGGACTTTAGAATGAAGTTGCCTACGTATCCCAAAGATGGGAATCAAGCCTGACGCAGTTCCGGGTTAAGGTACACTCGAGTATTAACCTCTCCTTTTGTGCTCTAACTTTTGCCAAGGCCGCCCTTCCGAGTTTTCAACCTTGCGAGCTCAGTTTTTCTTTTCTTTTCATTCTTTTCATCTTCTTTTCTTTGTTTATTTCTTTTCATTTTTTTCATTTCTTTTTCTTCATTTCTTTTTTTGTTCTTTTTGTTCTTTTTCTCTTGCTTTAACTTTTGCCTAGGTCGCCCTTCCGGGTTTTCGGCCCAGCGAGCCTCTCAAGGGTAAAAGTTTAACTGGTCCATGTTGATCGGTCGTAGGATCTCTAAGCCATCTGAATCCAGGCGAATGGCTGTTGTTCGCTAATGATGTAAGAGTCCATCCAATCGGGTCTAAATTGCCCCCAGTGTTGTGGATAAGAACTCGGTTGTCCTTCAGTAGAAATTTTCTTCTTTCCTACCTTCTGGAATTTGGCTTTCTTGCTAGTCTTCATTAGCCTGAGAAATGTCCCAATTTTTGATTCTTCGAGCACATCTGACATTTTTTGCCCCTAGTTCAAGGGTTGCTTCTCATCCAGCTTTGCAAGCTTTCTTTTGATCATATCTAAGCTTCTTGCCCCTAGTTCAAGGGCTACTTCAAATCTGGCCTGGCGGGCCTCTTTTGATGTTATACAACCTTATTGCCCCTAGTTCATGGGCTCTTTCAAATCTGGCCATACAAGCCTCACATTGTGGTTGACCATTGAACATTCTGAGCCCAAGTTCAAGGTTTGAAAGGAAAAGGGGTCAAGTCTCGAGGCTGAGAGCGATCCTATGCTGCACAATCTCAAGAGCGATTCCACACAGGTCTTCGCAGGACCACGCAAAACATTTTTTTGAAATCTTTTAAGAAAGTGAATAGTCACTCACACTGAAGACAATGTAGAACCAATCTGGATCAAGCCAGGATCCTTCTCAGTACTCACATTAACAAACATGATTTCATTTATTAAGGGCCTAGCACGTCTCTCTTTCTCTCAATTGATCAAATTTTTACAAAACCCAAGGAATTCCTTCCTCTTTGTTTTCATCACAATGTTCAAAAAGTTTTGAAAAACGTAGGTTAAAGCAATGAGTTCAAGGCACAGAAAAGACACAATTTTGGTCAAATAATGCCATCTCGTTCAGAACTTCTGGCACAACTGGCTCCAAGGCAGAAACAGACACAAAAGGGTGAAAAATCACTGCTATTTCATTCCAATCTCCTGGCACAACTGGCTCCAAGGCAAAAACAGACTCAAAAGAAAGAGTGTAAAAGACAAATACAAAACAAGCGAGTGATGTTCGAGGTAACATCCCCGAAATCACCCAACTCTAACACAACAAGACTGACTCGATACAACTAGACAGAATCGACTGACTCAGTACAAAAAGACTAACTCAACACAACACAACAAGATTGACCCAATACCCAAGTCAGAAAGTACAAAAGCTAGCATTTGCATATTGCTCAAAACAGTGCGTGTCATTCCCACGTCCAGAGTAAATCGAGCTCCATCCGCAGCTGGTTCATCCCCCGATCACATGGTCACATTATCTCCCACAACTTCACTGATCAAGTGCCAATAGACTTTGCAGAGCCCGGTGCAGTGATGACCTTGTTGTCAATTAGATCTTGTATATCATGGCGAAGCCAAAAGCAATTGTCAGTGTCACGACCGATTTGTTGATGGAAGGCACAGTACTTAGTCGAGTCATGCTTTGGAGGGAGAGGATCGGTTAGAGGCCGTTGTTCTAACGGTTTCAGATGTCCTTTCCTGAGTAGGACCTCTAGAGCTTTTGACAAAGGCATATAAAGTGGGGTGAAAACCCTCTTGCCTCGGGGTGGATACTTGGTTGTTTGTGAGCTGGTTCCGGACGCACCGGTGAATGTGGTGGCTGTTTTTGTTGTGGTGGTGGTGACCATGCCCACATCTGAAGTTCTAGCAGCTGCATCACCACTGGTGTCGTATTCGAACTGTAGGTAAACGCCCTCCTAGGCTGCTCCTTCTCCTGGTCAATAAGGCCCTGCCTCATAGCGTCCTTAATCTGTACCCCCAATCTCGTGTAAATTTGCAAAGGTGGGAAGGGGTAAGACGATCATCTTTTGCATCAGTTTGGGTTGGAGGTTGCGCACAATCATCCGTATCTGATCCTTATCGACTGGCCTGGTGGTCATCATAGAAGCTTTTGCCCTCCAATGGGTTACAAAGTCGGAGAAGCCCTATTTCGGCTCTTGCCTCGTTGTCTCGAGATCACGAGTTGTGATCTCGATCTGCGTGTTGTAAGAGTATTGAGCTATAAAGGCCTCAACAATCTCCTCCCAGCTTCTCTTGACAGAGTCCTCCAGTTTTGCATACCAAATAGCTGCAACACCCGACAGGGTCCGGCCGAAGAGGGAAAGCTTTTGCAGTCTGGAGAGGCCCATTGGCCTTAGGATATCCGAGAACAACTGTAAATGTACCATAGGATCCCCAGAACTGTCAAAACGGTCTATGTGCAGCATCTTAAGCCGGTCCGGCAAAGTCACCGCCGAATCGGTGTATCCATCATCTATGTCCAGAATGGAATTCACACCTTGAGCCCTCTTGAATAGCTTCTCGAGCTTATTGACCTTCAGAGCGGTTGGGTCCATCTCAGATTCAAACGGTGTATCTGTTGACAAGGCTGGTGCCTTTGAAATCTGCGGTAGAATTGGTGGCGGGACTAGCCCTATTGGAGCGTCCGTATCTTCCTAGACGTTTGCAGTATCCCCGAGTGTTGGAATTCTAGGTAGGGGTGGGGGTGGATGCGAAGCAGATGCTCCGGCTTGTTGTGGTTGTTGCTGTTGCTAGAGCCTGGCAATCAGTTCTGCCTGTTGAGCCACAATCTCTGCCTGACGTATGGCAGCCTCTGCCTAGAGGGCAGCATCCCGCTACATGGCTTGCATAGTCTCTTGGAGCTGACGCATCATGTCCTCCATGCTGACTATAAAATGCTGAATAGACTAAATAGATGTGCATCCTCTCTCTGAGGTAGAAGCAGATATCTCAGCCCAACTACGCACAGGTGAAGTGGATAAGGGTCGCTGATCTGTTAACTGCTGTACCGATGATCTGTGCCTGACTGGCCCTTCTTTGCCTTACCACTGGCGAAGGAAACACTGGTTGCCCTTGAACTGGATCTCTGACCTGACAAAGTCTATCAACACAAGTCCAATGTACCCAGGGGATGTTGGAGCCTTCTGAAGCTATGGTTCCAAGACTACCCCTAGCAAAAGAGAAAACAGGTAGCACCTCAGCCTGATTTCACCAAAACAGATATGAGCGTAGCTGAATGACTGTGCTCTCTATTGAATTCTGCTCAAAATTCTGCCCTGTAAACTGATACCCTCAGGCCGGTACTCAGACTTGCAACTGATACATGCATTCCCTGTAGAGACACACTCTAAAAGCACATAGCAAGCAAGTGAGAGCCAAAACACCCCTATGGAGGGGTTGAGTTTCCCTGTCTTATCTTGTCAGGAGCTAGGGTTTCACTACGCACACAGCGGTTTCAAACAACCTACAATCGGGTAAGCAACCTGTCCTAGTTTGGAATGGTCACTATGGATTCCGATATGCACTAGGTCGAATGGTCAAAAAGGGTGCCTCGGTGACAACCGAGGTTTGTGTTCCCATCGTGGCAAAGACCGCAATCGGTCAACCTTATGGCACGCTTTTCTAAGCAAGCCTCCGGCAAACCGTTCAGGAATAGCATACGGCAAACACGGTGTCCTAGGCGCACCGATGCAAATACAGTGCAAAGAGGCACATAAGTGTAAACAAAACAACATATCATGAGTTCGAGTCAAGTTCTTTAAATTCCCAGTAGAGTCGCCAGAAACAGTAGACCGCCCGAACTCCACTCCGCGCGCGAGGGCGTGAATCGTTGTTCTTAGCTACTACAGTTCGGACTCCTGTCACGGTTCTGAATCTAATCTCACAAAGTGTTATGTAAGACTGATAAATCACCAAAGAAGCCTGAAACAAACATTTTAAACACTTAAAATTAGAGCTTTTTGCAGTTTAAAGTTAGGCCTAAATCAGCATGCAAATAGGGCCAAAGACTTAAACAAAAACAAAGCTTTAAGGGGTTAGGAACTCACCCTTGTAGAACAACTTCAAAGCTACAATTCCAGCAACTTTTTGGATCAAAAGCAATCCAAAAACAGCTTCAATGTGCCTCAACAACAAGAGTATGGTGTTTTACTATGTGTGCAAAAATGTGAAGATATTACACTTTCAAGCACAAATATGGAACCAATGAAGAAATATAGAGATAGATATGTATGTATAACTCTCAGCCAAAATTCTGAACCTAAGACAAGAGGGAGGAGGCTCTCTCTTATAGAAAATCAAGAATCAAGCTTCTTGAACAAGCTAAGAGCTTGAACCAATCCATCCATACACATGTATGGAGGATACAATCTGTGTACTCCAGCTGGCACAGCTGGCATCCACAACACCTGCAGAAAGTGCAGGAAAGCTGCCGACCAATTGAAGTGGTCGGCCAGCTACCTACACTGGTCGGCCGACCAAAAAAACTGGTCTTTAAGGTGACCAACTGGTCGGCAGGGGAAGGAGTGGTCTGCACAAGGAAAGCAAGGTGGCAGCATGGCTGCCGACTACTTTTGGTGGTCCAAAGACCACCAAGACCAGTTGGCTGACTAGAAAACTGGTTGGCGGGGAAGAAAAGTGGTCTTCAGGGAGAGAAACTGGTCTACAACCTTATTCCACCCTCCAAGCAAGGAAAACAAGGTTTGTGCCAAAAACAAACCAAAAAAAAAAAGATGCAAAACAAGAGTTCTCGGGTCAAAGCACGCAGCCGACAACCTCAAAAACTAGTCTACGGGCACTAAAAGTGGTCTACAAGACCTCTGTGTCCCTCTAGACCAAGGCAACAAGGCATGGTCCAAAAACTAAGCCAAAAGGAGAATGTTAAGCGATCCCGAGACAAGGCGCGCGGCCAAAGACTCCGGAAACCAGAAACTAGTCTACAAGAGGGAAAGTGGTCAATGACCACAAAAAGTGGTCTACAGACCCCTTTCTCCCTCCAGGCAAGGTCAACAAGGCTTGGTCCACAAACCGAGCCAAAACAAAAAGAGTTCAGAGGCCCCGAGGCAAGGCACTCAGCCGAAAACTCTGGAAACTCAAAACGAGCACAAACATGCGCGATCACCGCGTGCTCAAACGATGACGTCTGAGTCTTAAGGTCGGTCAAAATTAGAGTGTCTACAATCACTCGCAAGTCAATCAAGGGGAGAGCAGTAGCAGAGTTCCTAACAGATCACCCAGTAGAAAGAGATGAAGCGGTAGAATACTTATTCCCATATGAAGTCATTCTGCAAGTCGAGGAAGAGATTTGGACACTGTACTTTGACAGAGCATCTAATCAATACGGTTATGAGATAAGGGTGTTGCTCATAGCACCTTACAATTCCCATATACCCTTAGCCTTCAAACTCCGATTCAAAGTATCCAATAACGAAGTAGAATATGAGGCGTGTATCGCTGGTTTGGAAGCTACCTTAGAACTAGGGGCAAAAAGGTTAGACGTGATCGGGGACTCGAACCTAGTTGTATCTCAAGCAAAAAGAGACTGGAAGGTTAAAGAAGAACATATGATGATCTATCACCAGACCTTGGATGTTCTAATTCCTAGGTTCGAGAAGCTGACTTTCACGCATCTACTAAGAGAGAATAATAGGTTCACTGACGCCTTATCAACTCTATCTTCCATAATAGACATCCCATTTGGAGTACGGATGCGTCCGATCATCATTGAGTAGAGATATACGCCAGCCCAGGAGTCTATCACCGCAATAGATGAAGTTCAAGATCAAAACCCTTGGTACTACGATATCCGGAACTTCTTGGAAATGAGGTCTGTCCACCAGGTGTAAATGCCAAAGATAAAAGGGCAATACGGCGGATGGCCATTCAATTTATCATCTACGGAGGTAAACTGTACAAGTGGGGTCATCTAGGAATGCACAAGTTGTGTGTCGATGCAGAGGAATCAAAGCACCTAATGGAGGCCATCCATGGAGGAGAGTGTGGAGCACACATGAACGGAGTAATGTTTGCTCGAAAGATTCTCAGGCAAGGTCACTACTAGTCTACTACGGAGGAGAGGATTGTATCGGTTTTGTTCGACGATGCCATAAATGCCAAATTCATGCAACTCGCAGGAATATCCCGCCGTTGAAGCTGTACAACATGACTTCACCATGTCCTTTCTTAGTCTGGGGAATCGACGTCATTGGTGCAGTCACACCGAAAGGGTCAAATGGGCATGAATACATTCTGGTGGCAATTGATTACTTCACAAAATGGGTGAAGCTTAGTCTTACGCAATGTTGAAAGCAGCGCATGTGGCTAAGTTCATCCGAAACAACATCATTTGCCGTTATGGAGTCCCAAACGAGATTATGGAAAACTACATTGCGTCAAGAAAGAAGTGATCTACTTATCCCATTTCAAGAAACGAGATTATCCCATTTCAAGAAAGAAGTGATCGACTTGTTGGAAAAATACAATGTAGCTTTCCATAAGTCATCTACTTACCAACCGCAAACCAACGGAGCTGTTGAGGCCGCTAACAAGAACATCAAGCATATTCTGCAAAAAATGGTTGAGACCTATAGGGATTGGCCAGACAAATTGCCATTTGCACTCTGGGGCTATAGAACTTCAATTCGGACGTCTACTGGGGCAACTCCTTACTCTCTTGTCTACGGAATGGAGGCTATTCTGCCAATTGAAATAGAAGTGCCGTCACTACAGGGTTATAGCTGAATGTCAGATAGCAGAAGCGGACTGGCAACAGAGTACGTTTGAAGAACTGATGTTGTTCGATGAGAGAATGTTGAAAGCACTGTACCATGTTCAAGGTTATCAACGCATGATTCCTAGGGCTTTTACCAAGAAAGTTAAGTCCCGAAATCTCAAAAAGGGGATCTGGTGCTGAAAGACAACCAAGCTCCCATCCATGACCCTAGAGGCAAGTTCAGACCCAATTGGACTGTTCCTTACATCATCAAAACTACCTGGTCGGGTGGAGTTGTTATTCTCATAGACCTGGATGGCCTAGAATTTTCCCAACCGATTAACATGGACAAGTTGAAGAAATACTATCCCTGAGAGGTTCCCTAGGCCGAAAACCCAAAAGGGCGACCTAGGTAAAAGTTAGAGCACAAAAATTGGAAATAAAGAAAAACTGAGCTCGCAAGGTTGAAAACCCTAAAAGGCGGCCTTGGCAAAAGTTAGAGCGCAAAAGGAGAGCGTTAATACTCGAATGAACCCGAACCGAACTACGTAAGGCCTAATTCCGATCTTTAGGATACATAGGCAACTTCATCCTGAAGTTCGGCCGTAAACACCTCTAAATCAATTGTCATGTCCATGTGTTTGATCAAGTCATCTTTGTCTATTCTTTACCTGAAAAGTTCAGTTGTGATCCGTACTCTAAGAGAATAGCTAGTTACAGTGCTGAGCAGTGTTATTCAGTCAAGGGACAATTTGTTATCTTTGGATTTGGGGTTGTACATCTCGAGGATTGATTCTGTGTGTGCCAAGTAATGATTCTTTTCGAAAATGGTTTTGAAAAGTTTTTAAAAAAATTTATTTTTGCTCAAATTTTGCCCTTTACAACTTAGACCATTTTTGGACCAAAAGAAAAACTTTAAGTGCTCACAACTTTAATTTCATTGATTTCAATACAAAGTTTCCCAACTCTCGATACAAATCAAAGTTGCTTTTATTACATTCATAAAACTTGAAAAGCAAGATCAAAGCAATAAAGTAGGGGCATAAATGAGTCAGGTGCTCCTGCGTTCCCCACTTATGCTTGCAGAAGCTTCTGTTGCTAAAGTGGGCCCGGATTGTGCCTTGTCTTCGAGTCAAACTAGGCACTCACCAGAAAGGGCACAACTGAAACTAAGGGCAAGAGCCAGAAGCTCTCTCGTCCTCCAAGTAGTGAGGTACCTACCCAAATGTGAACCTCAAACGGGGAATGAAACTGGGTACTCTACCCCCTCCTTTAGGCAAGTCTGATCATGTCCAAACTGACACTTGAACCGAAATGGAAAGTAAAATACATAGTGTGTCAGGCCAATCAGCTAAATGCCAGGTTCTCGAGCCATGTTGTAACTCATTTCGGTCAAATTAAGCCAAGGGCAACGCCAATCAATGTTAGCAGCAAACCTGTTGCACATCCAATGGCACCACCATCCCTTGTTCAGGAAATCCACTAGCTGTTGGTGGAAAAAGTATGCTCGGGCTAAGTATGTAGAGCAAGAGTCCACTACCTTCAGCTTGTCCATTAGCCATATCTGGGGAGGGATGAAAGAAAAGAAAGATTAAAGAATAGAGAGATATATGTTGAGAGAAAAGGGCTTTGAAAAAAACAGAGCATGAGTGCCGAGTGATGTGAGAAACACATATTACAAAGGGTGGGAAATATTACCTGAAGAAGTAGTGGACTCCCTGCGAATTTGTTTGTATCTCGCCGATGGAAGGTGTCTAAGCCCATCAAAGTCTCGGCTAACGCTAAGCCAATGCAACTCTTGCCCTCTTTCAGACCTTGGGCCACTTCGATGAGTCGAATGCTAGACCCTTTGAAACTAGGGGCAAGAAGGAAATGAGCCAACACAAGCAGAGGGCGTGTTGTCGAAAACCCTACCAAAGAAGATAACCGCGATCGCCAATGGCAGAAAATCGATGAAGCAAACTAGGAATATCCAGCTCTCCGTTGTGAATCAAGGATCGAGCTTCATGAAGTGTAAGTCCGCACATCCATCCCAAAGCTTGGATGTGGCCAAAGCAGGGTTGAGGTATGATTTTCTCATCGCGCCGGGATTCCATTAGCACTTGAAATTCTTTGCTTGTCGGGCATATCTCTTGTCCCCCGAAGCTAAAGACATGTGTAATTGGGTTCCAACATCTAGTTGCGGCATGTAAGAACGGAAAACAAAGTGCAGAATGGCTCAACAGGAATAGTGCGTTTATACCAAAACCCCAAAAATTTACCTTTTCCGAACCATCCAAAGTCGCAATCCAATTCAAGATTTTTTCGGCTAAAAATGGCTCCATTTGCAAAGAATTTCCAGCTAAAATGACGAAACTATGAGGTCCAACCTTTGTAGAAGATAAGGAAATGAGTAGAAGCCATGTGTCAACATTTCGGAGGACTTGCACATTGATGGCCGGCAAGGCTCAGCCACCTCACATGGCCGGCACATGGCCGGCAGTCTCCCTCTCGAGCCTGCTGTCCTTGTTTGTGCTGGAAAAATGCTGAAAGCGTGTGTTGTGTTCTGTTCTTTGTGTGTTTTAGAGTCTTGTTTTGAGTCTTTTTGGGCTTTAGCATGTTTGTTGAGTTCTATTCATTTTGTTTTGCTTATCGAGTTATATTTGTATCGTTTTTTGTTTATCGAGTTGTTGTTGTGTTGTTTATCAAGTTGTATATTGTTATTATTTCAGTTATTGGTCAGTTCATTACCCAATTAAGCCTGTTGTGGTAATACAAATATCTGGTTTTCATTATCAAATTCAACCTCATTTTCATGCAATGTGCTGCTCATGATGCAAAATACAACACTTTTTCAAATAAAAATTGGTTTTCATTCCAATCATTGTTGTTTTTACAAAAAGTGCGGTACAAGTTTTAAAGCAAATAAAACCTATCTGAAGCTGTACAATGTGCTAAAACTATAAACAAAAAAAAAAACTAAGCAAAAATACATAAATCACCGCTAGATGCCTCAAGCCCCGAGAAGCCCTCTTTGTCTTCTTCCTCGGAGGAGAGGACTCTGGGGCACTGTCTCCGTTAGTGCTGCTATCTGAATGTGGACCAGAGTCTGAACCAGAGCCATCTTCGTTCTCCACCTTGGAGCTCACCTCTACATCACCTCCGCTCTTGGAACCCGAGCCAGCATCATCATCTCCACTCTCAGATGACTCTAAATGATAACTCGCTGCCTCCTTGAGGCACTCATCTCAGCATCGTCATCACTCAGAATGGGCTTTGAAGGGCCGCTCCCATCTCGGGTGCCTCTGGCTCTATCTCGGCTGTGTGCCAAAATTTGTCCCTCTCTCCTCCCTACTGTTGGAGGAGGAACTACTAGTGCAAGTGCTGCAGCTCCCACTGACGCCATCGGCATGGGTGGGATCTGAAAAAGCTAGTTATTGCATGTTAGTTGCAGCACATGTATCAGATGCAAGCGTAGCACGTAGAATGAGTATATGCAGAAGTCAGATATAGTGTGTGAATACAGTGTGCAAGTGCAGTGTGTCAAATATGGTCTATCAATGCAATGTATCAGTGCAGTTTAGGAAGTTTTCAATGTTAGTGTCAGTGTGTCAGTGGAAAATTGATGCCTGGAATGTAAAATTGAAAAAATTACCTGAACATCGTAAAGGCTGAGCAGCGTCTCTCTTCTCTGTATCATCCCCATCAGTGAGGCTATCAGCTCAAGGGCACCTCATATATACTCTATCGATGCCTGCAAATGTATTTGAATGATTAGTATCTGCCATAGATATATCTGAAATGAAATACGGAGTGCAAGTGCTAAAGTGTGGTTCATACTGGAGTCGAGCGTTGAACCCTGACAAGCTCGTGACCAGTGGCTACAGGCTCAATCGGGACCTGGTAGACCTCCCATGTGTGTCATTAGCAAGTCAACGTGGTGGGGAGCTCTGGCCAATCAGCCCTTCGCCCCACTCGGGAAGCCCCTCTGCCACGGGCCCTGCTTGCTCGGGTCACTTTGTGCCTCACTCTCGCGACAGGAGCCCCCCGCCTCCTCA
This sequence comes from Camellia japonica, assembly GCA_030407325.1. NCBI lineage: Eukaryota > Viridiplantae > Streptophyta > Magnoliopsida > Ericales > Theaceae > Camellia > Camellia japonica. The sequence continues at coordinate 104,793,296 of JAPPVO010000031.1, forward strand.
TCTCCACGAACACCTATCAGGGGTGGCATCAACTGTGTCAAGATGAAGTCTGCATAGTCGCCCTCTGCTCGAAAGAAGTCGACATCTAGGCCCACCATGAAGTGGATGACCTCCTCAACAGATAGGCTCTCTGTGGACCGCATGGACTCTGGTGGAGCCATCGGGACAACTGGGTCTGGCACACCCATACTCTAGCGCAAGAAGCGCTCACCCAAGAACCAGGCTCAACAGACCGGACCCTCAAGTAGAATGTGGTAGCGGGAGACAAACCAGGTGCTGGCAAATTGGTCCCGCACCCTCCCTGGCATCAAGGCCCATGGTTGCCATGTGATCTACAAACAGAAGTTTTATAGATTATTAATTGTTATCAGTTGTTAAGTGTGTAAAGTGAACAGTTTCAAGGCAGAAGTGAAATGACTATGTTTCGGATTACCTCATGGGTGCCTACTGTATCGAAGTATCGCTTGAAGAAAGTGAAAGGCTCATGGGTCCTACGACGAAGTTGACCGTCGTAGATCCGTAAATAAGGTACCGTCTACGGAAGCTCTATTACAGGCTCTGGGACGAGAGTCAGAAAGTATGCGTATACCATAGCTGTAAGGAAAATGCAACGGTATGTGATCAGAATAGTGTTCAAGCAGATGCAGAAAGTGCAAAACGAAAAGCACAGTGTATAAACAATGTTGAGCAAATACAGAAATGTGAAGCAAGGAGCATGTATTGAAATAGATGTAAAGCAAGAACTGTAAAGTAAACATAAAGTACAAAAAGGGAACTGAGAAGTGTACCACCCAGGCTCACCAGTAACCTCCAATCAGGTCTCCCTGCAGACGGGAAGTGGAGCTCATATATCCATACAGTGTGGTCAGGCCAGCTCCACCTTAGCCGTAAAAATGAACCCGAGGAAGGGTCACCAGAGCACTCGGCAAATATAGCCCAACGGTATTCCACCTATTCGAAAACAAGGTGGGACTGAAAGTGAACATCAGGAAGCCCCTGGCATACTACTCAGTCTCCTCTATCGTCTCGGGCTCGATCCTTCTAAATCGCTCCGCGAACCAAGTATATCTCACCATCCCCGTCCGGTATATGTGTAATAACCCGACCCTCGTATATGATTTTGGTATGGTTTCAGTCCCTAATTTTTGTGCTTTTAAGTGCTCATTGTGAAATTTCATGTGAACTCTATGTTTAGGGATGCATATCTATTTAATAAGAAAAAGATCTGTCACAATTGGAATGTTTGACTCAGAGATTGAGAGCCTTAGAGGCTTGATAATCCAAAATTGATTACACAATTGGAATCAACATAATTTTTAAGTAAAAATGAGCATTTCTGTGAAATTCCAATTTGGGATGATTAAACGATTGATTTTTGTCCTATTCACTCCTTATAGATATATGTGTGTTCTTTGACCATTTGATCTACAAAGTTCCTAACTCAAAATAGCTCTTGAGAGAGGAGATTGGGGGAGAGAAGGGTTGAAGGGTAGAGGGAGAAGATCATCAAGAAGGTTGGGAATTTGAGAAACTTAAGCACAAGGTATGTAGATGTTTATTTTAATTAACTCCTACAACTCTCATTTTCCTTAAATAGTGTGAGATATCCTCATAATCATGTCACTCAAGGGTTGGAATTGTGGTTCTATGTGTGTATAAGAAGTTAATTGGAAGGATAACCTTACTTTTGAATGTTTTGACTTAACTTGAAGTATCTATGAGAAGTTACACTCTATTTCTTCAATTGACTTGCTTGAATTCAATTATGTGGCATGGCTTTGTGTATATATATTTATGTGTGTGTAAAGTTAGGAATCTCATGAATTGAGTGTGTTTATGAGCTTTAGATTAATGATCTAAATTATACTAGGATTGAGATGTGTTGTAATTCATGTTTACGTGATTTGAAACCAAAGTCTAACAATTTATAGACTTATTTTGGGCCTTGCAAAATCTATCAAAGTTGAATGTTGGGTTGAATTTCGAACTGCCCAAACAGCAGAATCGCCATACGTACGGGAGGTCTGGCCGCACGTGCGGGGAGTCATGGCCGCACGTAGGAGAAATGGTGAAATCTGGGGTTTTGGCTACTGTCTAAAAGGCACATGCAGGGCATCACTGCCGCACGTGCGGGAGCTTTTACCGCACTTGTGGGGCTCACAGCCGCACGTGCGGCCCAAGCTAGAAAACATAGGTTACGCCGTTTTACGTGTTGGATCTTCTAATGTTGTCAAAATCTGCAATGGATGTTGTTTTGATGTTCGTTAATTCAGTCAAAGTAAAATGAGTCAAGAGATGATTTAACAAGAAAAAGGGAAATTAATTTGTGTGTTTGTGTGTGTAGGACACGCTTTGGGAGGAACTAGTGCCCCGCCATAACACAGTGAGTCATAGTACTATCGATGTACCTTTAATATGGTTAATAATTATTGTTATTGACATTACATTCTTCGCAAGAAATTATGTTAACATGTATGCTACTCGGGAAAAAGTGTGAAATTATGGAAACATCGAAAGAATTTGTGAAGTTATGAATCTATGAGGCCGAGAGCCAATTTGTGAAGTTATGAATCTATGAGGCCGAGGGCCAATTTGTGAAATTATGAATCTATGAGGCCAAGGGCCAATTTGTGAAATTATGAATCTATGAGGCCAAAGGCCAATATGTGAATGTGTGAACCCATCAGGCCAAGGGCCAATCTAGGAAGTTGTGAATCGACAAGGTCGTTCTGAAGTTTGTACAGAATCAGATTAACCACATGACTTCTGCATTCACTTACGCTTTGAAATGTATTATAACTTAAATTGAGTATTGAATCGTTTAAGTACTATTATTCACTGAGCCTGGCTCACTCTATGTTATGTCTGATTCTGTAGGTAACCAACTTGGAGGTCAGTCCTAGTCCTGACTCCGTCTCACTTTTGTCAACCTAAGCATATCCAGGCACTTGGTCGAAGCCGTACATTTTTGTGGAGTTTTTCTAGACTATGACTTGTACTCTAGTTATTGCCTTAGGATAAAATGCATATTATGTTTTTGTTATACGCCCAACCTTGGGGCTAGATCTGTATATGCATATGTATATAACTAGCTCTCAAATGTGTATCTCCTTATGTCCATTCGTCTTATGCAGTGTCTGTGATCCTGGCATGGTAATGGTAGCTCAATAGATGTCATACTTTCTTATATATTATCATATGATATCAAAGCTTCCGTTCAGGCCCCTATATTATCTATATCAGGTTAAGTGTCCATTTCTGCTTAGGTCATGCCCAAACTTCTAGGGGCGAGTTTGGGGCGTGACAATATGGGTGGGTATGCCCCTAGCAGCTCGAACCAGGCTGCCTCCCACTCCTTCATATCAGTATCAATAGGGATCGAATCACCCCCTACATCTAAGACGGTGATCATGGAAAATTCATAAGGAGTCATCATCATCTCCCTGCGGTAGAGAAATGGAAAAAGTTGGTGGTGTCCCACCAGCTCTCCACCAACGCTCCTAGGAGGGGACGGCTCACGATGACCCGAGTTAAGCCGAAGCAAAAGAGGCTGAAGCTGCCCCGTCGATGATGTCTCGAACTCCAATTGGGAGCTCATCATACCAATCTCTAGCAGTCGTAGCACCATAGCCTCTAAAGGAGCGAGACTCGCCCTAAAAACAGTGCATGAAATGCAATCAGATGTAGACAGTTCATGAAATATAATCAGATAAAGGTAGTGCATGAAGTGCAATCAGATGAAAATAGTGCATGAAATGCAATCAAATAAAGGCAGTGCATGAAATGCAATCAGGTTGATCCGAATACAAGGCGGTGCAGGAATTGCAAGTAACTAAAGGTAGAAATACACGAAACAGAAATACATAAAAACAGAGTTCTTACCTCAACGGCAATGGCCGATAAGTGAGACTCTGGCTCCCTCAACAAAAAGTCCTCCAGTGCACCGCGGGCGAACTCGGTGAAGCGTCTGATGCCTCCAAAAGTAGGCAGTATGTGTGTCTGTGGGTAATATCTCACCGGATCGAAAGGTCGTACCCTCAGTGGTAGCAGCTCTAGCTCGGCCTCGGGCTCAAACTCCGCCTCTAAGTCAGCCTCAAGATCGGCTATCGACTCCTCTACCTCTGACATAGATGGAACTACTGAGGGAACCTCCGGAGGAACTCCGTCATGAGGAACCTTGTCCACCATCTGAAAATAGGTGCGAGATTGGTGAAAAGTGAAGAAAAAGGGTAAACTTGGAAAAAGTTAAACAACATGAGAGAGAAAATGGAGGAAAAAGTCAAAGCCGGGAAAAGTGTGCAAAACTCGAGAGAAACACGAGGGAATGAGCCTAGAATGGTGGAAATGAGGAAAGAAGCACTAAAATCAAGTTTCAATCGATTCAAAGTGAAGAGAACAAAGGGGATTTAGCGAATCAACTTCGCGTAGGGCATTGGAAAACGCATAGAAAGTGAAAATCTAGAGAGAAAAAAGGTCTAGAGAGAGAGGAAGATGATTTTCGGGCAAGGGGAAGTGAGGAAATGAGCCCTAGTGGATCATACTTAGAGGCTCGAGCCGAAAAGCCCATTTGTCCCTCAATCTGCCATCGATGGCCAGCAAGGCTCATCGATGGCTAGCAAGGTTCATTGTTGGCCGACACCTGGCCTACGGCTTTCCCTCATGGTCGACAGGTGGCCGGCAGCTTTCCTTGGGCTCTTGATGTTGTTTTGTGTCCTTGGTTTCCATGAAATGAAGGGATTATTCATTGTTTGGTTCAGAATGTCCCTGTGGAAGCTTAAAACTGTGTTTTCGGTGCGCGATGTTCATCACTTGTCAACATGAATGAGGTGTATCCTTTAAGTACATGGTAATTCTTCTGAGAAGTGAATCGGAATTTGCCTTTGAGATTGTTTTCGTCAAATCATGCTTTGATATCTAGCATACAACATGCATTTCTTATTGCGTTGTCGCATGGAACATACACTTCACTTTGTGGCATAGAATATGCATTTCACGGGAATTGCATGCTCATCTCACATTCGCTCTTGAATCATGCATGGAACGTGCATCCGCTTTTATGGATAGAATATGCTCCCGTTACCAATCATGCAATATGCTTATGCTTTTGTTTCTCGCATAGAACATGCCATTAACATTGTATCTCAGTTGTCTGTATTGCATAAAACATACATTCTTACTGTATCGCATTTGTTAAGTCTCTTTCCTTCACATGCACGTTATTGTATGCACGGTTCATTCAGAGAAGTTTTGTCACTCATGCCCTTCAGATCGTATCTTTCCACCCCTTTCTCCTCTTGCGTGAGACGCATTAGGATTGTTTCGGTTAAAAACATTCGGGTGCATCCTAGTGTTCACACCACCCCCTTTGCTTAAAAACTTTTGGGTGCGTCCCGGTGTTCACACCACCCTTCGATTAAAAACATTCGGGTGCGTCCCAGTGTTCACGCCACCCCCTTCGATAAGAAACATTCGGGTGCGTCCCGGTGTTCACACCACCTCACTTCGGTTAAAAACATTCGGGTGCATCCTGGTGTTCACACCAACTCCTTTGGTTAAAAACATTCGAGTGCGTCCCGGTGTTCACACTACCCCCTCCTCCTCTCGCGTGAAACGCGTTAGGATTGTTTGTATCGGTTAGAAACATTCGGGTATGCCTGGTGCTTACACCATCCTTTTTCTCCTTCCGCATGTGACGTGTTAGAACCATGGTTGAGACCTCAAGTGCGCCCGATGGTCGGGTCACCCTTTGCCTTTCCTACATGATGCGTAGTTAAGCTTGCGTAATTTTCTTACATCCTTTATGCATGAAATATAGTTTGGGCTTGTGTTTCTCGCGCGTGGTGCGTGGTTTTCTTCTCATGTTTAGAATTGTTATGCCTTGTTTCAGTTTGTTTAACTGTGGCATTTCTTTGCATAGAGTTTTCATTTAAATGTTTCATTGTACAGCCTCATTGCATAATCATAAGTTATATTCTTGCATCATGCATATCATTTGCATTTTTCCCTAGAACTACGCTAGTTTGATTCCTTGCAAAGGGATACGTAGGCAACCTGCGGGCGCAACCATTTTGTTTTATGTCTTGATTGTTTGTCCAAGTCTTACGGCCTTGTCAAAATGGGTCATCTTTTGGCTTTGACATTCACTCCTATCATTCCATGACTCTCAGTTCTGTCAAAGAGGGGCAACTGTAGACACCCCATTTTTTACGGCCCTTCGAGACTTGGATGTTCTTGCAGGTACATCCGATGTTGAGTTTGTTTGCTCGCCAAGTGCTCAAAGTCCTCGGTGGAACACCATAGGTTTGAACCTTTCAAACCCTGCATCCTTTTTGTCTCCTTTTTGGACCATGTCTTAGTCTTTCCCCCTGTAGTTTTTAGTGGCCTGCCAGACATCTATGAAGGCTGCCAGCCAGGGCTTCTGGTCTGCCGGCCATTGATGTGCCTTGTTGGCCATCAATGATGTCGTGCCGACCATCACTTATGGTCGGCCGGCCACCAGTGTTTTTTTGCAGATATTTTGTGCCAGCTGGTTACACAAATGCATGCATCTGTCCACACGTGGAGGGCTGGATCTCCCTATATAGAATTCATGTTTTCTATATATAGGGAGGCCCTCTCTCATGTTTTGAGGTTGGAAGATTTAAAACTCAAAATTTTCTCTCTCTCTCTCTCTCTCTCTCTCTCTCTCTCTTGCATTTCTCTACACTTTTGCCCACTTACACTCCACTCTTGCATATCAACCCTTAACCAAAAGTGATCACCTTTGAGCTGAGGTCCCTTGAGGTCTTGATTGAGCTCTTGAATGTGGTTTTGGCTTGCATTTGTGCCTAAAGTGGTGTTTGGCTTCAAGAGGTATAACACTTGTCTTTTAACTTGTTTTAATACACTTGTTTCTCTATTTCTTCCCACTATTTTGGGGCCATTTTTGAGTCATAAAAATTCTGTCAATATGGGCTGAAATTTGTGGTTGAAGCCATTTTAAGGTAGAGGGTGGCTCACCCTTCTTTGTACCTTGTTTGTGAGGCTTCTTTACTTGTGTTTCCCATCTTTAAACCATCTTTTTTTGGGCCTTTAAACACTGATTTTCAGAGTATTCTCAATGGAAAAAACAATGTTTTGAAGTCCAAAATTGGAGGGGTTAACTTCCCCTCCTTGTGTCTTGTTTTCTAGCCTTGTTAACTCCATGTGTTAGCATCTTTTTCTAGCTTTTTATAGCTTTGTTCCAGCATGTTTTTGCCTCTGTTTTAAACTGCTTTAGCTCTGTTTTGGGCTGTTTGGGTCAGTTGAGTCTTGTTTTGCATAGTTGTAGTGTAATAGTTCTCACAAGTTTGGTGTTTTAGGCCATTAGGCACCTCTTGTTTGTGTTGATTGCATGCTTTGGTGTTGTTTTGCACTTCATATCAGCATTAATCACCTTTGCAACCTCCCTCCTTTCTTGGCTTTTCATTTTGCTTTAAAAGTTGTTTCAAGTCATTGGTTTACCTAAGTGTGGAATTGAGGATTCTTACTTAATGGTTTAATCCCTTTGGGGGTTCATTACCAACCGTATGAGACTTCTTTCATACCCAAAGCAACTTGTGTTTTGAGCCTTCTTTCCATTAGAGGACTCTAACTCACATTTTGGACTTAATGGATTAAGTAATGGTTGGTAATTTAAAATGAGTAACTAACAACTTGAGACTAAAATTGAGCAAGATAATAACTTGTGTGTTGTGTGTTCAATCGAATGTTAATTGCACACAAGGAAAATTGGGACATTTCATACTCAAAGTGATGAAATGTCTCAACTTTCCTAGGTCTCCATTGCCCTTGATCATGCATGATGGGGTCATGGTTCTTGAGTGTTTTGTTTTGCATTCGTTGAGCATGCACACCTTAAAGCATAAGCCATCATGCAATGAAATTGCTTAGATTGGTGGTTTGTGGTTTAAATTCACAACTCCTTGGATTTGTCCATGAAAATGAGGGGTGAATTGTGCAGATAATCCTTGGGAAAACCCTCTTTTTGCTCTATTTATACTCTATTACAGCATGGTGATCCAATGCATCAGTGGCTGACAGGCCACCATTCATGGCCGGTAGTGCACTATTGATGGCCGATAGGCCACCTTTTTTTGCCAGTAGATAGTCGGCAGCATTCATCCATGGCTGGCTGGCCACTGATGTAAACCTCATGGTAAGGTGGAGCAGAAAGGTTCTGGAAATGTTCAACTCTGCTAACAGAGGCTTTCGAGAGCAAAGCGGAGGTCTTTTCAGGCAAAAACCGAGCATGTGCATCCTCTACTTCTCGAGGTGGAATGGTGGCAGCGTGGTTAAATATCTTAATTGCTTAGTTTACTTGCGTTTCTGTCTTAATTTAATTAGCTAGCTTACTAGTTAGTTAAAAGTGTTATAATAATTAGTTAATTAGTTTAGCTATTTATTCATTTGGTTTGTAATAATTAGTCTAATTAGCTTAATTAGCTTAGCCCTAATTAGTTGCTAGTTAGCTTGGCTTTTATTTATTCGGACTCTCCTTCGTGAGAGCAAAATGTAATAACGTGTACGTCTTCCAATCCCGCGTCTTTCTCTCTTTTACTGAACCGCTTTTGACGGTTAGATTAGAGTCATGTTTTAATTAGCATACCTTATGCTTGCATACATCCATCTCGTATTGCATACACCGAGGCTCGGCGCATCATTCAAGCTGCATTGTTATTTCAATACCTTCTTTGAATACATGCTTAGACCGCATGTTATCAAATTGCGTCATATGCCATATTAGTAGTAGAACCTATTAATTGTATTCTTCGCATGTGTTGCATTAGTCATTTTCTATAGTTAGGAATCATGCATATTTTTCTAACTTTGTCTTCTTTTGGCTTGGAGTACTAGATGAGTTTTTAATACTTTAGCATACTTGCATGAATGTGAATGTTGCCATGTCTAGCATGCTCACCATAAAGCTAAATGCTTAATTGTTAAACTATTTGAATGCCTGTGGATGAAGGCTTGTTGCTTGAATTGGAACGATTTAACGAATATATGTTTTAAACCCACTTTGTTGAGTGGGAAATCAGTTTTAAGCCCACTATGTTTGGTGGCAAATCCGCAAGCTTTAAGCCCACTTAAGGTGGCAAATTCAAACCATTTTCACAAACAAACATGAGTTGAATTGTTCCAAATTGAGCAAACTAGTCTATACTTGCTTGTGCACATCACATAGTAAAGCTAGTTTAAATAACCGGAACAAGAGCACATAATGTACATAAAAAATCATATCATAATTAGTAGAGGCCGATCTTTGATCGAGAGAGCGAAGGTGCTCAATTCATGACCTTCCCCTCCCGTACCTAAGTTCCCGAGCCGAGGCAACTTTGGTGATTATGGACACGTGGCCTTTGGCACGAGTCATGGGTTTTCTAAATTTTCCTAAAATAAAATATTTAGGTGGTGACTCTGTATCTGGAAAAGTAGTCCACTTTTGGAACTTTTTGATTCAAAATCAATTTTTCAAAATGATTTGTTGGATTTAGACTCTTTGGTGTTTATCAGTTTCACATTGCACTTGTAAGATTAGATTTAGAACCACGAGAGTCCAAACTGTAGGGCTTTCTTTCGAGCTTCCAAACGGAGGCGCAAAAAAAAGCCAAGCTACAATAGCAAGCCAATCCCTCCTCAGAGCATTGGTGGAGAGGTAGTGGGACACCACCTATTCTTTCCACTTCTCTTCCGCTATGGAGATGACGATGACTCCCTATGACTTCTCCATGCTGACAGGCTTAGGAGTAAGGGGTGATCCGATCCCCTTTGACACGGATATGGGTGAGTGGAAGATAGCTTGGATCTTCCTACTTGGAGCGCGCCCACCTATATCTAGACCAGTGATGGTACGGTATAGCTAGTTTTCTGAGCATTTCTGCAGGAGCGAGCCCGTGACCCTGGAGGAGATAGAACAGTACGTCCGAGGCTTCCTAATATTCCTCTTTGGTACCACCTTGTTTGCGAATAGGTGGAACACCGTAGGATTGTATTTACTGAGCGCCTTAGTGACCTTGGCCCAGGTTTGATTTTATGACTAGGGCGGAGCTAGCCTCGCCACACTTTACGACTATACAAGCTCCACTTTCCGCATGAGGGGAGAGTGGGTTGGAGGCTTCTGGCGAGCCTGGGAGGTATGCACTCCACTTTCTTTGCACTTATGCTTTCTACTTCACATTTTCTGCTTTATATCTGTCTAACACCTGTGCTTTCTGCTTTGCAATTTTTATATCTGTTCATGCTCTATGCTTTCTACCTTGCACTTTCTATATCTGTTGACACTGTACACTCTTCGTATTTGTTGCACTTTCTATATCTGTTGACACTGTCGATAACACTATTGCCCTTTTTCTTGCAATTATGGGTTTACGCATATTTTTCGGTCCTTGCTCCAGAGCCTATGGAGGAGATCCCCCACATAGTACCGTATTCGCGACGGTACGATGGCTGATGCCAACGCCAAAGCCATGACGATATGACCTTCTCCTTTTTTCGCCGCTACTTCGATATAATGGTCGCAGACGAGGTAACCCGAAACTCACAGTCATTTTTACTTTAATATTGCTCTTATTCATACTTTGGCAACTAATAGCAACTAACAATCTATACATTCTCTGTTTGCAGATCACATGGCAGCCCTAGGCGATAATGTCGGCCGGGGTAAGGGATCAGTATGCAGGGGCTTGGGCCACATCTCACTTCCGGATTCTGTTGGAGGGCCCAGTCTGCCGGGCTTGGTTATTGGGCAAGCGGTTCGTACACCAGACGGTAGGCTCGCCTGATCTAGTCATTTCCATGCCACCCCCAACGTCTATGCGGACAGCAGATAGCCTCTCAGTTGAGGCTATGATTCAGTTCATGGCAGGCCTAGATACGAACTTCTTCAGAGCGGAGGGTGATTATACAACATTCATCCAGACTCATCTTATGCCTCCTCTGACGAGTGTTCGTGCAGGCGAGGGAGCAGGAGCTCCTATGGCGGGTGGGACAACTCAGGCGACCAAGACCCACACTAGAGGGGCCCCTCCTGTTGGGCAGATGACCAGTTAGTCGGAGATTCTTACTGTGCTCACATACTGGTGGCCGACTGGGACTGCCTACCAAATTTCGATTGAGCTAGCAAAGGCAGGGCACGAGTATGCTAGAGCTTGAGGCGCGCCTCAGGTATGGACCACACTTTACAATTTCCACCCCACATTTTCCATTTTAGATATGTTTATTCCAGATATTGATCAATCAAATGCACTTGCAGGCACCTACTACGGAGTATGCGGAGAGCCTCCTCGAGCTAGTTGCTTCCCTGATTGACATGGTGCAGAGGAGAGAGACGCTGCTCGATCTCCATGGTATTCAGGTACTTTCCCCCATTTCAGCATGCATTTCACTGAAACATTGGCATTTCCATTGTAGTATTCATACCATCTCATATACTAATACACTGCATTGGAACATTGTACTCATACTGTATCTGGTTTCAACATGACACTCATTCTACACACTATGCATGTATCTAATACACACACTGTAGCTGATACGTTGACAATTGTTTTTCCAAATTCCATCTATACCAAGGGCACCAGTGGCAGTAGCGGCACCAACGCCAATAGCACCTCCTCCAGTAGCAGGGAGGAGAGAGAAGCAGGCCCCAGCACACAATTAAGATGAGCGTCACAGTCGAGACAGGGACAGGGGTGCCCGAGGCCGAAGCCGTCTTTCGAAGCCCGTTCTCAGTGGCGATGATGATGACAAGGCCAGCGCCTCCAAGGAGATAGTGAGTCGACATTCTGAGTCTGAAAGTGGGAACGATAGTGTCGGCTCAGGATCAGGGAACGGAGATGACACCAAGGCCGGCTCCAAAGTAGGGAGTGAAGGCTCAGAGTCTGGTTCTGACAGCAGCGCTGATGGAGACAGTGCCTCTAAGGCCCCTCCGAGGAAGAGGAAGAGGATGAAGAGGGCCTCTCGAGCTTGAGATGATTGGCGCTATTTTTTTTTTTCTTCTTAGTTTCTTTTAGTTTGGTAGTTTAGCACATGTATAGCTTCAGATAGGTTTTACTTTTACTTTTGAAACTTGTACTTCATTTGTAAAAAAACCATGATCGGAATAAAACCCTCGCAGTTTTTATACAAAGAGTTTTGCTTCTACAATATGAACATTGCACCACGAGTAACATACTTGCATGAAAAAGAACATGAAGTTGAATTTAAAACCGAACATGCTTGCATTGGAATAATGTTCTCAATCGGATAATGAGCCGACCAACGACAAAAATACAACATACAACTTGATAAATAAAGCAAAAACAACTCCAACACAGACTAAAAACAGCTATACACACTTGCAAAAACCAAAAGACTCAAAACAAGACCGAACAACACAAAAAAAAAAAAAAAGGGCTGCCAACACTGCCTAGCACACAAGTGGACGGTAAGCCAAAAGAGGGAGTTGTCAGCCACAAAATAGAGGTTACCGGCCAGGAGAAGTGGCCTGCTGGCCACAAATGTGGAGAACCACCAGAAAGCTGACAACTGGCCTCCACTACAGCCTTATCTTCTACAAAAGGTCCTCCTTCGTGATTTCTTCTCCAAAACTTCATTTCAGCTGCTGTTTCTTCCATAAATTGAGCCATTTCTTGCCGAGAAACTCATGGATTGGATAGCCACTTTAGACGGCACGAAAAAGGTAAATTTTTGGGGTTTTGGCATAAATGCACTTTTTCCGTTGAGTCGTACTCCACTTTGTTTTCCATTCCTCCATGTCACGGTCCGATGCTAGGACCTGATTACGCATGTCTTTCGCTTTAGAGCACAAGAAATATGCCTGACTCTTGAAGAATTTCAGGCACTAATGGAATCCCAGCACAATGAAGAAATCATACTTCAACCCTGTTTTGGCCATACCTTAGCCTTGCGACGAATGTGTGGGCTTACTTTGCACGAAGCTCGATCCTTGGGCCACGACGGAGAGCTAGATATACCCAGCTTGATTCGTCGATTTTCTAACATCGGTGACTAAGGCGACCTATTCTGGCGAGGCTTTCGGCAACACGCCCTCTATTTATGTATGCTTGCACACCACCTTCTTGCCCCTAGTTTTGGTGGAGCCAATATTAGGTTGATTGAGGTAGCCCAACACCTGAAAGAAGGTAAGAGTTGCATTGGTTTGGCCTTTGCCGAGACCCTGATGGGTTTGGATGCTTTTCACCAGTGAGAGACCACTAGGTTTGCAGGGAGCCCATTACTGCTCCAAGTATTGTTTCCTACCCTATCTCATATATATTTCTCACATCACTTGGCATTCATACTCTATTTTCTCTCAAAGCCCTTTCCTTACTTTTCTCTCAACATACATCTCTCTATTCTTTAATCTCTCTTATTTTTCATCCCTTCCCAGGTTTTTCTGATGGAAAAGCTGAAGGTAGTGAACCCTTACCTAGTTTACTTAGCTCGAGCGTACTTTTTTCGCCAACGCCTAGTGGATTTCCCCAATGAGGGATGGTGGTGCAAATGGATGTGCCACAGGTCTGCAGTTGACACAGCTTGGCGTTACCCCTGGCTTAACTTAGCCGAGATGAGTTACAACATGACCCATCAGCTAGGTGTTCAGTTGATTGGCCTCACACACTGTGTGTTCTATTTCCCCTTCCGGTTCAAATGCCAATTTGGTCATGGTCAGACACATCCAAATGAGGGAGTGGAATACCCGGCTCCATTCCCAATAAGTGCTTCGAACTTGACTCAATACCTCACTACCTAGAGGACGAGAGAGCTCTTGGCCCCTGCTCCTAATTTCAGCTATGCCTTTTCTGGCAAATGCTTAGCTTGGCTCGAGGACGAGCCACAAGCTGGACCAACCTTAGCTACAGGGACTTCTACCAGTACGAGCGGAGGGTGCAAGAACACCTGACTCGTGTGCCCCTAGTTTTATTGCTTTGATCTTTCTTTTCAAGTTTTATGATGTAAAAGCAACTTCAATTTGTAGCAAAGAATTGGATAATATACTTGATGTTGAAATCAATGGAATTAAAGTTATGAGCACTAAAAATTTTCCTTCTGGTCCCAAAATGGTCTAAGTTAAAAAAAGTAAAATTTTGAGAAAAATCAACTTTTATTAAAACTTTTCAAAACTATTTTCGAAAACAATCACCACCTGACACGCACAAAATCGATCCTCAAGATGTACCACCCCGAATCAAAAGATCATAACTGCCCCTGCTTGCATACCACCACTGTTATACATTGTACAACGAGTCTTCTTCCCAAAACGAAGATCACAACCAAGCTTATAAATAACGAACAAAAATGACCTAATCAAACAAATGGACAAGACAGTTGAGTTGGAGATGATTATGGCCGAACTTCAGGATGAACTTGCCTACGTATCCCAAAGATGGGAATCAGGCCTTACGTAGTTCGGTTTAGGTTCACTCGGTTTTTAACTCTCTCCTTTTGCACTCTAACTTTTGCCAAAGTCGCCTTTCGGGGTTTTCAACCTTGCAAGCTCAATTTTTCTTTATTTATAATTTTTTATACTCTAACTTTTGCCTAGGTCGCCCTTTCGGGTTTTTGGCCTAGCGAGCCTCTCAAGGGTAATATTTCTTCAACTTGTCCATATTGATTGGATTGACTTGCTAACCACCCTTCCTGACCAGATTGACTTGTTGATGTAAGGACCATTCCAGTTGGGTTTGAGCTTGCCCCTAAGGTTATGAATGGGAGCCTGGTTGTCTTTCAGCACCATGTCCCCTTCTTGAAGATTCCTAGACTTAACTTTCTTGTTAAAAACCCTGGAAATTCGGCATTGGTAGCCCTGGACATGATACAATGCTCTTAGTCTTCTCTCATCAAACAACATTAACTCCTCAAACCTACTTTGCTGCCAATCTGCCTCTGCTATCTGACACTCGACCATAACTCGTTGGAACAGCACTTCAATTTCAATTGGCAACACAACCTCCATCCCATAAACGAGAGAGTAGGGGGTTGCCCCTGTAGATGTTCAGATTGAGGTCCTGTAGCCCCAGAGCACAAATGGTACTTTTTCTAGCCAGTCCCTGTAAGTCTCTACCATCTTCTGTAGAATTCTTTTGATATTTTTGTTAGCGGCCTCAATGACTCCATTGGTCTGCGGCCTATAGGTTGATGACTTATGGAAAGCCATGTTATATTTCTCAAGCAAGTCTATTACCTCTTTCTTGAAGTGCGACCCATTATCGGAGATAATCTCATTCGAAACCCCATACCGGCAGATGATATTGTTCTTGATGAACTTAGCCACATGTGACGCTTTCAATACAGAGTAGGACTGGGGCTCCACCCATTTCGTGAAGTAGGCGATTGTTACTAGGATGAATTTATGCCCATTTGACCCCTTTGGCGTAACTACACCCATAACATCTATCCCCCAAACAGAGAACGGCCATGGTGAAGCCATATTGTAAAGCTTTGACAGCGAAAATGTTCATACGATTGGCATGAATCTGGCATTTGTAACAGCGCCAAACAAAACCAATACAATCCTCTTCCATGGTTGACCAGTAGTAGCCTTGTCTAAGGATTTTTCGGGCAAGCATCACACCGTTCATGTGAGCTCCTCACTCTCCTCCGTGGATGACCTCCATAAGGCATTTTGATTCCTCTTCCTCAACACATAGCTTGTGCATTCCCAAATGGCCTCTTTTGTAAAACTTGCCTCTGCAGATGATAAATTGGACGACCAGACACCATATCCCCATTTTATCCTTGGCATTTGCTCCTGGTGGATACACCTTCCTTTCCAGGAAATTCCAGATATCGTAGTAACAGGGTTTCTTGTCTGAAGCCTCGTCTATTGTGGCAATGATTTCATAGGCCGGCGTGTACTTCTGTTCAATAATGATCGGACACATCTTGACTCCCAATGGAATGTCTACCATAGAAGATAGAGTTGCTAGTGCATCAGCAAATCGGTTATTCTCCCTTAACAGATGGGTAAACGTTAACTTTTCAAACCTCGAAATTAGCATATCCAAGACCAGATGGTAAACCTTCATTTTCTCTTCTTTAACTTGCCAATTTCCGTTGGCTTGAGACACAACCAAGTTCAAATCCCCAATGGCGTCCAACCTTTTTGCCCCTAGTTCCAGGGCGGCTTCTAAACCAACAATACACGCCTCATATTTTGCTTCGTTGTTGGATACTTTGAACCAAAGTTTGAAGGCTAAGGGTATATGGGAGTCATCAGGTGCTATCAGTAACATACTAATCCCATAACCGTATTGGTTGGCTGCTCCGTCAAAGTACATCATCCACGTTTTCTCCTCGATTTGTAGAATATTTTCATCTGGGAAAGAGTACTCCACCACCTTATCCCCCTCTACTGGGTGATCTGCCAGTAATTCCGCTACAACTCTCCCTTTAATCGACTTGCGTGTAACATATTTAAGATCAAATTCGGAGAGAAGAAGCAACCAATGGGCTAGCCTACCCGTAAGCACTGGTTTCTCAAAGAGATATTTGATGGGATCTAATCTCAAAACTAGGATTACAGAGTAAGCTAACAGGTAGTGCCTTAACTTCCGAGTAGCCCATACCAAGGCTAGACAAGATTTCTCAAGAGGAGTGTAACGGGCCTTGTAATCCAGCATTTTCTTGCTCAAGTAATAAATGGCTTTCTCTACCTTGGCCTCCGACTCTTTAGCTACCATACATCCCATGGTTGAGTTTGTTATTGATAGGAACAAAATCAGCGGCCGGTTTTGGCAGTGATAACACAGGCAGATTCTGCAGCTACTACTTGACCCGTTCAAAAGCGAACTGACAACAATCGTCCCATTGGAATTTATTTCATTTCTTCGGGGAGACTAAATAATGGTTCACAAGTCCAGGTTAGTTTTGAAGTAAACCATCTTATGAATTGTACTTTACCCAGAAAGCCGCACACCTTCTTTTCAGTCTTTGGAGGTGGCATATCTAAGATGGCCTTGATTTTGAAAGGATCTACCTCAATTCCTTTCTGCGTGATTAGGAATCCCAGCATTTTTCCCGTTGTCACGCCGAAGGTGCATTTTTACAGGTTCAACCTCAATCTATACTCTCTAATCTGCTGAAAGAATTTCTCCAAGGCAGTGTAGTGGCCCTCTCGATCTTTGGACTTTACAATCATATCGTCTACATACACCTCGACCTCTTTGTGGATCATGTCATGCAGAATGGTAGTTGCGGCCCTTTAATAAGTGGCCCCAGCATTCTTCAACCCAAACGACATGACTCGGTAGCAATAGGTGCCCCACGAAGTAGTGAAAACACTCTTCTTCCTATCCTCGGGTGCCATCAGAATCTGGTTATACCTGGAAAACCCATCCATAAATGAGAACAATGCATGGCCCGTGGTGAAGTCTACCAACTCATCAATATGCGGCAGTGGAAAATCATCCTTAGGGCTAGCCTTATTCAGATCCCGGAAGTCAACACAGACTCTGATTCTGCCATCCTTCTTTGGGACTAGAACAATATTGGCCAACCACATCAGATACTTAGATAATAGCAAAAACCCTACCTCAATTTGTTTGGTAACTTCTTCCTTGATCTTCAAAGCCAAATCTGGACAAACTCTTACCAGCTTTTGCTTAACTGGCCGAGCCTCAAGGTCAAGAGGGATCCAGTTCTGTACAATCTCAGGATCAATTCCAGGCATGTCTTCATAGGACCACACGAAAGCATCTTTGAAATTTTTTAATAAAGCGATTAAATGCTCGCGTTCCTTCAAAGACAACATGTACTCGATCTGAACCAAGCGCGGATCCTTATCAGTACCCATATTAATAGCAATGATTTCATTTGTACGGGGCTTAGCACACCTCTCCTCCTCAAAATCAACCTAGTTTTTCAAAGCCCGAGAAATTTCTTTCTCTTCATTTAAGTCAAAATTTTGGAAATCAAGATCAGTACAACAAACCAAAGGCACAGAGTAACAAGCAAAGTCCACCTCATTCCCACTCAAAAGATCTGGCTCCTCAGTTACAATGGACTCAAAAGAAGAAAAAAAAAAAAAAAAGACCGGGACAAGATTTTGGCATCCAGGTTACCAGTCTCGGAGATGCCAGACTCTGAACAGCTCGAATCTGATTCTGACTCCACAGGCTTAGTGGAATCAGACTCGGACTCACTATCCGATTCAGAACTGTCAACGGTGCCCTTCTCAAACTTCCAGATCAGGTGCGGAGCCTCAGATGCATCCACGATAAGACTAGTAAAATCCTCTGCCGGTTTATCCCCGATCATTGAGATAGTAAAACTATCCCCCAAGTTGGCAGACTTAACTCTAGCAGTAGAACTCGCTAGTAAGTTAGCCAATGCGTTTCCCAACAACTCCTCCTCTTCAATAACCAGGCTCGCAACCCTTCCTTGATCTGTACCAGTGCTTAGGTTTGCCTTCTCATCCTCCTCTTCTGATAACTGGTGCCCGAAGAAGATTTCGAACCCAGGATACCTAGTCTTCATCTCCCAGTCATACCAAGGCTCCAGGAATCCACAAAAAGGGAAATCTTCTCCTTGGCGAGCAAAGCGTTCGTTCAGGGTTCCCCGTATTGGTTTGTGGACTAACTCATATTGCTTCCCAATCCTCTTTGCTTTGATTCTTCCTCTCAACTCCTCACTCTTTCTGTGCTAGTCTGCAATGGTAGGTTTATATCCCAGCCTAAAAGTATGGGGATTATGGCTGATTTCCTTGGCAACAGTACCTCTCTACCTACTACTTCTACCTAGTCCTGATCTTGGAAGATGCCCTTGTTTACTCATCATATAGATTGACTAGGCACTCACATAATTCCCCTTATCTTCTGCCATGATGTTCTGGACCAACCGAGCTTCTGCTAAAGAGAAGCTGAAGAGAAATACATCCTCTTCTCCGTGTTTGATTCCCAGCACTGGTGTAGTAGTTCCTTAGGGAGTGTGAATTACAGAATTGCCATACACAGTAGCAATCCCACCTTGAAAGGGGTACTTCACCTGTTGGTGAACAGTTGATGGCACAGCCTTTATCTGGTGGAGCCAAGGCCTTCCCAATAACAAGTTAAAGGTTGCTGGTACATCCATGACATGGAATTCCACCTCATGTTCAGACAGACCAATTAGGATATGGCTTTTGAACGTTCCCATAACATCCCTGCTTGTATTGTCATAAGCCCGAACAGCTTGGGTCGTGGGTGTAAAGTCAATCGGCCTCAAACCGATGGCATAGGCAGTTCTCACTGGACATACATTGATCGCCGATCGGGTATCTACTAACACCACCAGAATCCTTTTTTTTTTACTTTCCAAGGTTATATATAAGGGATGGTTGTGGTTGGCGCCCTCGGGAGGCAATTCTTTATCCGTAAAGGATATTACTGGCATAATATCCCCAGAGGTGACCAACGACACCAATTGGTCAGCGGTGGTGTCAATAGGCAGTTTGGTTCGGTTCATTGCTTCGAGCAGGGCTTGTCTATGTTCCCGAGATGCCATTATCAGTCCCCAGATGGATATGTCAACCTGGATCTTCTTTAGTTGTTTCAAGACTAGGTTTTCTTCAGCATCCTTCTCCTTTGCTTTCTCAGCCTCTCTGTTGGAAAATTCTGGCTGATCTAAAGTCAGGGGTTTAAAGTACTGGCCACTGTGAGTCAGATGATTAATCTCATCAGTGTACCACATATCATCAGAGGTATCATCTTTCTACCCTTCATCCGTGTATGCATGGCTTAGATCGCTATCTTCCCACTACTCCCTCACAGTCATGGCTGGGCTGTTGTCAGGTTCTATTCTAAGCATGTTAACATCATGTGCCCAGTTATCATACCATTCTTCCTCCACTATAGCTCGGATTTCTGCATCCCGGTACTTTCTAAGTTTCCTTAACATTCTCTTCCGATCACTGGGTTCCCACTTGATTTTCTTAGCATTTTGAACACTGCCAGTTGTGAACTCAGCCTCTTCTTTCTCTTTTCCCCTTTTATATTCCAAGGCTATTTTCTTCTGGATTTCTTCTACTCTCTCCCATTGGAATTATTCCAATGCCTGTTCTTTCTCGGTCAGAGGTGTAGTCTCAGCCTTGCCACTAGCATCATTTTCTTCTTCCTACCCAGTTTCTTCTATCTATTCCTCCATATCTTACTCATCCTCACTCAACCATCCCTTGCTTGTTTCTGGCTAGCTCGGGTCCCACCATCCTATCTGAACATAGCCTGTATCTTGTTCCTCGAAGAAGTAAAGATCCTCCATGTCCTCTTCCAATTCTGCTAGATCCTCTTCTAGGTTTACTAAGTCATTCAGGCCTTGCTCGGGCCACTCATTCTGATTCTGCGCCATTAGGTCTTCCCCGATAGCATTAATGCTGAGAAAGTCCAGTAGTATGAATATCGACTTCGGCTGATCGATGGCCACAATGTATAAAATAGGATTGTACTCCTCTGCAAGTGAGACCCCCTTCTCTATGACACGGGTACCAAACAACCCTTTCTTCAGTGCATTCTTCTCTCTCTTCATTTCTACTGACACAGGCTTGGATTGGGTTTGTGGTGTTAGATCCATCATGCACATGTATGTGCCTTCTGGAATAACTACCTCTGGTTTTGGTAGGTGAGATGAGGTAATGTATGTGCTAGGGTTGAAAGTGGGCGGTAGTGTATGGATGTGGTTAATTTTTCTGGGCGAGGGGACTTGGTTATGTGTAGGAAGTGGGTTGGTTATTATGTTGGGTTTGGCAGGTGGGACAATGATTTTGTTGTCAATGAGATCTTGGATCTCATGACGTAGACAGTAGCCTATGTCCGTGGGATGGCCATGTTATTGATGAAAGATACAATACTGGGTACGGTCATGTTTGGGTGGCAATGGGTCTGGAAGTGGAAGAGGATCGAGAGGCTTGAGATGCCCCTTCTACATTAATAGCTTGAGAGCATAGGTTGGACATGTATGGAGGGAAGTAAAAATTCTTCGATTCTATAGTGGACCGGTACTTTGTGAAGTTTGTGAGGTTTTGGCAGTAGTAAAGGGATCAGCCATCTTGGCCATTGAAACAACAATATTGATATCCACAGGCCGTGAAATAGTGCTACTGCTAGCGTTGGTACTCCGGGAGAACGACCTTCTTGCGGGTTCGCATGTTTTATGGATAATACCCTTTTTGAATGCACTCTCAATCTGGACCCCTAGCTCATATAAGGAAGCAAATATAGACAATGGTGCCACTATCATTCTCTGAAACATGTCTAGCTTAGGGTTTTAGACCACTAGCCAGACTTGTTCTCTTTCGGCAGGTCTATTTGTCATTCGGGCACCGAGTGACAAAATTGATGAATGATTCTTTGGGGTTCTGGGTAGTAGCCTCTAGCTCACTGATGGTTACTTCTATCTGGGTGTTATATGAATACTGATTGACAAACGCCTCAGATAGCTCCTCCCAATTCTGTTTTATTGAGTCTTCCAACTTAGCGTACCAGATGGCTGCCACATCAGACAGGGTTCTCCCAAACAAGGAAAGCTTCTGTGCCCTAGACAAACCCATGGGCCTCAATACATCTGAGAATAACTGGACATGCACAATCAGATGCCCACTCCCATCGAATCTGTCGATGTGAGGCATCTTAAATTTCTCCGGTAATATGACTGAAGCCTTAGTGTACCCGTCTTCGATATTTGGAATGGAGTTTAAGCCTTGGGATTTCTTCAATGCTTTCTCTAATCTAGCAATCTTGACTAAGGCCGAATCAATTTCATTGATATAAAAAGAAAAAATTCCTGCAAGAGGTTGGACCGGAGGCCGATAAGCTAGAGCCAAGGAAAATATGTCCTAAGGATCCGGGACTGGCAGATTTTTTACTGGTGGGAGTAGATCCGGGTTTAGCTAAGCAACCAGGATCGGATGCAAGGTTGATGCTAATGCCCCATATGTACGTCGTAGATCGGCGATAATTTCATCTTGTGCAGCCATCCTCTAGTTTACAGTGTCCATGGTTCTTTGGAAACCATCATCATGGCAGCAAATTCCTCCACGTTCTGTGTTGTATTCTATGCCATTGTCAGTCTGGGTGAACTAGATACTGGTGAACTGATTAAGTGAGACTGGATAGGTGTTTGCGAAATGCTTTGTACTGATACTACTAACTGTCTATTCTTTCTTCGTTGAGTGACTAGCGGAAGCGAGCCTAATATGGGCTAACCACCAACAAGGTCTTGAACTTGTAAAGCCTGCCAAAACGAGTCCACACAACTTGGGGAATATTGGGTCTTTCTGAAGCTATGATGGTAAACTACCTAGCAAAAAGAAAGAAAGAAAAACAAGATCAAAACACAGACAGCACTTCGACCCCAATTCACAATGGTCATAACACATAGCTGAACTGTAATCCCCACTGAACTCTATTCTCAAACTCATACTAATATGAACCATCCTATACAGTTTCACTGAAAAAGGCACATACCAAGTAAAAGAACCAAAACACCCCTATGAGCGGGGGTAGGGTTACCCTGTCCTAGATTTTTGGCATGATCTAGGCTTCACTATTTCAAACAAATGGTTTCACGCAATCCTACATGGGTAAGCATCCTGCCCTAGTTTGGAATAGTCACTATAATTTCACTATATGTATCTAGGTCAAATGGTCAAAAGGGTACCTCAGCAAGATTACCTAATATACCTCTCACACTTAACACCGAGAAGTGAAAGGTGGATCAAGCGGTACAGCGGTGATCCAAATCCAAGGGTTGTGTTCCCAACATGGCAGAGCCCACGACCGATCAGCCTTTTGGCAAGCATTTGGGCAAGCCTTCAGCAAACCGTCTAGGAATACCATATGGCAAACACAATGACTTATGCGCACCAATGCAAATGCAATGCAAAGAACATATAAGCGTAGATAAAATTTCAAATCATGAAGTTTGAGTCAAGTTCTCTAAATCCCCAACAAAGTCACCAGAAACAATAGCTCGACTTTTCGCGCTCCTTTCGGAAGGCGAGAAGCCCTACAGTTCGGACTCTACCTGTGGTTTTGAATCTGATTTCACAAGTGCAATGTGAAACAGTGAAAACACAAAAAGAGTCTAAATCCGGCAATTCTTTTTGGAAAATCAATGTTTTGAATAAAATGCCAAAAATTAACTGTTTTGTCAAATTTCAAAGTCGCTACCTAAATATTTTTGAAAAATTTAGGAAACACAAGACTCGTGACAAAGGCCATTAGTCCGTCATTACCAAAGTTGTCTCAGCTCGAGAACTTAGGTACAAGAGAGGAAGGTCATGAATTGAGCACCCCCCTCACCCGATCAAAGATCGGCCTCTACTATTCATGATGTAATTCTTATTTACATTATATACTCTTAATCCGATTATTAGCTATATTACTATGTGACTCACACAAGTATAAACTAATGTTTGCAAGAATTGAAACATTTGATTTCATGTTTTATTTGAAATTTGTTTTGTGAATTTGCCACTCGAAAAAGTGGGCTAAAATGGACATTAATCAAATTATCCCAAGTCAAGCAACTAGCCTTCATCCACAGGCATTCAAATAGTTATATCATTTAAGCAATTAACCTCATGGTGAACATACTGAATATGGCAAAAATCATACTCATGCGATTATGCTAAAGCGAGTAAGAGCTCACCTAGTAGTCCAAGCCAAAATAAACAAAAGAGTTAGAAAAAATACATGATCCTAACTAATGCAATATGACTAATGCAACGCATGCGATATGCAATTACTAAGCTGAGTTACTTAACATAACATGTGAATCAATTTGACAGCTGTAGATGTGCCCGAACATCCCAACTCCACGCACGAATTGGCGCGAAAATCCATTTTGTTCATTGGACTACTACAGTTCGAACTCAATATCACGGTTTTGAATCTAATCTCGTAAAGTGAAATGCAAGACCGATAAATCACCAAAGAGTCCAAATCTGGCAAATCATTTTGGAAAACTGATTTTTGTAAAGAAGTGCCAGACATGGACTGCTTTCCCAGATACAGAGTCGCCACCTAAATATTTTATTTTGGAAAATTTAGGAAACCCTGACTCGTGCCTAAGGCCAAGTGTCCATCATCACCAAAGTTGCCTCGGCTCGAGAACTTGGGTATGAGAGGGGAAGGTCATGCAATGAGCACTCCCGCTCGCCCGATCAAAGATCAGCCTTTACTATCATGATATGTTGCTTTTGAAAACACATACGTTCTTATTCCAGTTTATTAGCTAACCTTACTACGTGATGCGCACAACATACAAGTATAGACTAAATCGCCTAAGTTGGAACAAAACATCTCATGTTTGTTTGAAAATGGTTTGAAGGTGCTACTCGCAAGTAGGCTAAGACGTGGATTTGCCACCCTCGGGTGGGCTTAGAAAACATGATTTTGCCACCTCAAGTGGGCTTAAAACTCGCATTTCGATGAATTATTCCAATTCAAGTAATCCAACATTCACCCATAAGCATTCAGGCAGTTATATCACATAAGCAAATAGCCTCATGGCAAGCATGCTTTCATGGCAACACTCACAAACATGCAAGGATGCTAAAGCATAAGCACTTACTGAGTACTCCAAGCCAAAACAGAAACTAATTAGTAATCAATGCATGATCCTAATTCATGTTAAGATGGCTAATGCAACACGTGCAAAATGCAACTAGAAATGGGCTTGGCTATTCTAAGATGTCATGTGAAATGCAACAACTGATACATGTATTCAAATAGGAATTGAAATACAATGCAGTTTGTATGATGTGCCGAGCCCGGTGCATACAAGACAAATGAATGAATGCAAACATACAAGCATAAGGATGCTAATTGAAACATGACCTAAAACTAACCACTGAAAGCAGGTAAGTAAAAGGGAGAAAGACGTGGGGTTGGAAGACATTCACACACATACGTACACTTATTACAAAATTCGCCCTCTCGATGGAGGGTCCGAATAAATAATACAAACCAACTAATTAACTAACTAACAAGCTAATTAATTATTACATAACCCTTAACTAATTAAACAAATTAATTAAGTTACAAAATAGTTAAAGAAGCCTCGAGAAGAGGGACACATGCATGCTCGGTCGGCTTCGCTCAGAAATCCGTTGCCATGCCTCATGTTGCCTCTGTTTGCACTGTTCTAGACCTCTGAAAACTGTACAAATCTCTGTGATGCTTTTGAACCACCTCATGGACATACTGAAAGGCCATCGGCCAAAAGATATGGCCATCGGACAAGAGATAAGGGTCATCGACCACTTTTGAGTCCATCGGCCAAAAATTGTTAGCCGATCAGCATTCCAGATAGCCGATCGGCCATCTCTTCCTGCAGATTGCTCCTTTTGCTACAACAGAGTACAAACAAGGGCATGGCAATACATTTGCAAGAAAATGTTGTGCAACTACACCCCTTATCATGTTTGAAGCTCAAAGGAGTGTAGTGCTCAGCCCTCGAGCCATCAATCATGCATTTCGATGCATGATGACTAAAGAGGCCGGGTTGCACAAATCAATATGGAATGAATGCACGAAAACACGCAAATGCCTTGAACTCTATCATGTTGAATCAAGAGTGTCGGCGACCGAGGATTGAGGCACGTTTCATCATTTCAAGTATGAAACGTCCCTGGTTCCTCGTGTTTGGTTTGACACCCCAAACCAAACACAATGCAATGCATGCAACATGGAGATGCTATGCAATGCAACATAAGCATGCCAAATGCAATATGACTCAAGCATGCACACAAGGCTAAGGTAACAAGCATGCCAAATGTAATGTAACCTAAACATGCAAACATGCAATGTAATAAGCATGCAATAACAATGCCAACAACAAGCATGCGACAACATACAAGATGAATAAGCATGCAACAACATGTAAAGATGGACTTAAACCAAAATGGGCAGACCTCAACCATGCCCAAATCAGAGGCCAAAATCATGAAATAATGACATGAAATGCAAGGCAAACATGCATGCTAATTGGCCCAAGAACTAAGGCATAAAGAGGACTACTCTCAAGAGCACTTACAGAGTGAAAAGCATGCAAGTGTGACAACACTAAAGGCCCTGAAATCATGCATGGAATGGTGCCAAACCACTCCAACAAGACAAGCATAGCATGCAAGAAAGCCCAAAACTCGACACTAGCAAAGGGACTTAAGCCATGGCCATGCAAAGCAAGCCCCAAAGGGGCAAGGGCATCCAAAATAGTCTTGAGGCAAGTCAATACAAGACCAAAAGCATGCTCGAACCTAGCCAACACAAGCTAGAAACAAAGGACCAAAAAGCATGAAGCATGCAAGGCTACAAAGGGGTATTACACTACACCTATCAAAACCAAACATGGTATGACTTTGACAACAAAAATCAGAGTTATGGCATATCAAAATAAGCCCAAAAACCCATTGAGATGGCATCCCAAAGACCTAAGTATGATGGCATGCACAAAGATCCATTCTTGAGGCATAAAGCACCAAATCTCCAAAGTATCAAATGAGTGAAAGATGCAAATGTATGACCACATTACATGGACTGAAATCACATATGAAATGATGCCAAATCATGAGAATAGTCTAAGCAATGCATGCTAGTGACTTGGACACCCAAAGCTAACAAGCTAGATTGAACTATGGCTATACAAAGCATGGCATTCATGACTAAAAAAACACAAAACAAAGCTTAAATATGCTAAAACAAGGCTAAAATCTCCTTTGAGTTGAGCCAAAATATGCAAGAATGATGGTCCAAATGCATAAATGCATGATGCATATTAAGGCAAATGAGAGGATTGCACTGCAAGTGCATGGTGCATGCAAGATGTTATTAAACCAACCCAAAACAGAGGTATAGCATGGCAAAATAACACCGAAAAGTTGCTGAAATGGGACCAAAACATGCTAAGCAAACATGCTACTATTGTGAGCCATTTATACTAACATACAAGACACAAGGAGAGAGGGGTGTTCCTCTCCTATTCAAGACTCCAAAACCACCTTTCCATCACTAAAAATCCTCTAGATTTCAGTGGTAGAAAGGTCAAAACAAGATGGTTCCCAAGCTCAAAAAGAAAGGCACAAAACAAGGCCAAACAAGGCCTAAGGGGGGGTAGACAACCCCAAACACAAAAGTGACCTTAAACTAACAACACAAGCATGAAAAATCAAAACTTTTTGTAGTAGAAAGTTAAGCTTAAAACAATATGCAAGTAGGTCTAAAAGCTTAAGCCAAAATGGGAGATTAAAAGGTAGTTTACTCACCCTTGAAGAACACCTTCGAGAACACAACTCCAGCAGCTTTTCCAAGCTTAAAACACTCCAAAAACTTTAAAACCAACTCCTAAGGACCTCAGCAACCAAAGGATGGTGTTCTAGTAGGTGTTTGTGTGCAATAGTGTGAAAATTTTACACTTTTGAGCAAGAACAAGCACAAATGGAGAGAGAGGGGTAAAATATATATATATATAGAGAGAGAGATATATATATATATATATAACTTGTATCTCAAATTCTCAGAACCTCTGGAAAGGGAGAGGGGCCTCCCTTCTTATGGAATTTCAATTCTCAAGCTTGTTAAACAAGCTTGAGTCTTGAAACAAATCCCTCCATACACGTGTATGGAGGATCAAAATTGTGCATACCAGCTGTCACAGCTGGCACAAAATATCTGCAAAAAATAGATGGAAAGGTCTCGGCTCAAAAATATGGTCGATCGACCAAAAAGAGTGCCGATCGACCAACACTTATGGCCGATGGCAAGAAAACATGGTCGATGGCACAATGCCTTAGCCGATGGGTTGCAGGGATGGCCAACAAGCCACCATCTTCCCTCAGAATCAAAAACACAAGTCCTTGGTCCACAACCAAGCACAAAACAAACAAGTTGAGAGATCCTAAGGCAAGGCGCGCAGCCAAAACCTTTGGGAACTCAAAACGAACACGAGCATGGATGATCACTGAGTGTTCAAACGATGATGTCCAAGTCTTGAGGACGGTCAAAAATGGGGAGTCTACAACAGCATGCGGTCTAAGCACGTATTCAAAGAGGCATTTAATTAATGATGCAAGTTAGAATGATGCGCCGAGCCTCAATGCATGCAATACAAGTAGATGCAAACATGAGAGATGCTAAATGAAACATGATGTTTCTAAACTAACCATTATAAGCAGGCAAATAAAAAAGAGAAAGATGTAGGGTTAGAAGACATACACGTTATTACAACATTTACACCCTCACGCAGGAGAATCTGAATAGCTAAGCTAATTACTACGAATTACAAACCCAATAAAATAATCAACTAAACTAGCTAATTAATTATTATAACAAATTAACTAACTAATTAATTAATTACAAATCAAAACGAACTAATTAATTACATGAATACAACATGAAAGAAGTGCTAAGCTAGCTACTCTAATTATTCTGCCTTGGGAAATGAGGAATGCTCATACATGCATGGATTCTCACCCAAAAAAGGCCATTGTTCTGCTACCATATGCCTCTGTTGCACAGTAGAACACTTGCACTATTTCTCACCTCAAAACCAACTCTATTTTGTTTGAAAATGGCACTGGTGGACTTTGCAAAGGTGGCCGGCAGGCTAGAAATGGTGGCCTACCGGCCACAAATGATGGTCTGCCGTCCACAAAAAATGGCTTGCTAGCCACTGATGCCTGGTTTTTCCTGCTGCAACAGAGAGCAAACAGAGCAAGCACAAGGTATTCTCTAGGGTTGTTTGCACAACTTACCCCTCCTTATCATCAAACAGCTCAAAAGAGTAGTAAACTTGATTCACAAACCATCAATTGATACAATTTCATTGCATGATGGCCTATGAACCAAAGTGTGCAAGTTCAATAAATGCAACAAATAAGACTCTCAAACCCCCTGTAGACGTCCCCGAATGTCCCGGGAGGGAATCCCGTTTTGTTCATTGGGCTCACTACAGTTCAGACTCGAATGTCACAGTCCTGTATCTAATCTCGCGGAGTGCAATGCAAGACCGATGAATCATCAAAGAGTCTAAATCCGGCAAATCATTTTGAAAAACTAATTTTTAGAAAGAAGTGCCAAACATGGACTGCTTTGCAAGATACAGAGTGGCCACCTAAATATTTTATTTCGGGGAATTTAGGAAACCCTGACTCGTGCCTAAGGCCACGTGTCCGTCATCACCAAAGTTGCCTCGGCTCGGGAACTTGGGTACGATTGGGGAAAGTCACTTTGTGAGCACCCCCGCTCGCCCGATCAAAGATCGGCCTCTACTAACCATGATATCGAGTTTTGAAAACATTATGTGCTCTTATTCCAGTTATTAGCCTAGAATTACTACGTGATGCGCACAGCATACAAGAATAGACTGGATCATCTAAGTTGGAACACAACATCTCATGTTTGTTTTTTAAAGCGGTTTGCTACTCGCAAGTAGGCTAAAATGCGGATTTTGCCACCCTCAAGTGGGCTTAGAAAACACGGTGATTTGCCACTCTCAAGTGGGCTTAAAACTCACAGTCAATGCATTATTCCAATTCAGATAATCCAACCTTCACCCACAGGCATTCAGGCAGGTATATCACATAAGCACATAGCCTCATGGTAATCATGCTATCATGGCAGTCACTCACACGCATGCAAGGATGCTAAAGCATAAACACTTACCGACTACTCCGAGCCAAAGAAAGAAGCTAATTAGAAAACATGCATGAATCCTAACTATGCTGAGAATGCTTAATGCAACACATGCAAAAATGGAACTATAATAGGCTCGGCTATTCTAAAATGACATGTGAAATGCTGCAGCTAACAAGTATTCAACTTGGAATTAAAATACAATGCAGTTAGTATGATGCGCCGAGCCTAGTGCATGCAAGACAAATGAATGGATGCAAACATGCGAGCATAAGTATGCTAATTGAAACATGCCCTAATCTAACCATCATAAGCTGGTAAATAAAAGGGAGAAAGACGTGGGGTTGGAAGACATACATCACACACACGCACACTTATTACAATTGTGCCCTCGCTCGGAGAGTCCGAATAAATAATACAAGCCGCCTAATTAACTAACGAACAAGCTAATTAGTTATTACAAAATCAAATGAATAACTAGCTACAACTAATTATTACACAACTTAATTAATTAACAAATTAATTAACTAACTATGAATGAAGAACAAACAAATAAGTAGGGAAAGCAGTAAACAATGTTGTTCCAGCTCTGTTTGAAGAAGAGGAGGGTATGCATGCTCGCATTCAGTTTCTCGCCTCGAAACGCCTTCCGGTTGCTCTCTAGAGGCTTTGCTGGCAAGGTGTCTTCCAGTGCTTGTTGCTGGAACTTACCAAAACACTGCCGAGGGATACACTAGTGGCCTGCCGGCCATGGAGGAACACTGTCGGCCACCTGCCGGCCGGGGATGGAACACTGCCGGCCAGGGATGAGAGGCTGCCGGCCATCAATGGTGCACTGCCGGCCACTGGTGTGCTGTGACACCAAGCTGCAACAAAGCACAAAATAGAGAAAATGGAGGGTCTCCCAAGGGTGTGTACGCACTATGCCACCCCAAATCACCTCAAAACATCAAGGGAGAGGCATAGTCGGATCTATGACCATCAATCACGCATCCCGATGCATGATGGCCAAAGATCTAACTTGTGCAAATCAATATAAAAATCAATGCACAAATACAACAAGTAAAGCCTAGAACTCTATCATGAATCATCAGGAGCTTCGGCGACCGAGAATTGAGACACGTTCCATCACTCAGAGTACGAAACATCTCTCGTTTCCCGTGTTTGGACTAACCCTACTCCAAACACGATGCAATATGCGTGGCACACACAATGCGACTAACATGCAACCTAGCATACGCAATGCTATGAACTACAATGGCCTACACAATGCAAGATGGACTTAAACCAATATGAGTGGACCTCAACCACACTCACATCAGCGGCCATATGATGAAAACAAGACAACCGAAATACATGCAAACATGCACGAATGCAATGGACCGATTCTAAGGCACAACATGCAAGTCTAACTAAGCATGGCAAAGGATGAAATATGGCATACAAGCATACATTTTCCAGCTCTAAAACATGATGTACAATGGTCCCGAATCATGCGAACATGTCACACAATGCATGCTAGGGGGCCCAGGTACCGAAACTAGTGAAGTGCGTTACACTAGAGGTACCCAAAGCAATGCACTAATAGCAAAACCAACCCCAAACAGACCCTAGGCAGGTCTAAAATAGTGGGGAAATGGCCTAAAGTGATGGCTCGGAATACAAAGAAATGGAGCTCATTCAATGGTCCGAAAACAAGGCATTCGTGGACGACTCTCAAGCACACTTAAGGAGTAGAAAACATGGCAATATGGCATTCCTACAAGCTCTAAAATATGATGTATAATGGACCCAAAACATGAACACACCTCAGTATATGCATGGAATGAGCCTCAAAACTCAAAGTTAAGCATGGGTATTGAACTACAAGCATGCAAAACAAACATCATTCGGCCATGAAACCCAAAAATCAAGCTAAGGCAGTCCAAAATATGCATAACATCAGTTTAAGGCATGGCCAAAAAGTGCTAAAATCAAGGGTCAACAAAGCATGCAAGGAAAGCTAGTGAACCATGAGTTGCACTACAACTATATGAAGCACATGAGAGCTCACCAAACCAGCCAAAAACAAAAGTATGCCATGCCAAATAATGCCCAAAAACCCATGGAAACATGATCAATGCATGCTAGAAAGAAGTGCTCCTTTTGAGGGCCATGCAAGGGGTTGTTCTACACATGCATGATAGACATACAAAATGGAAAAACCACCTCCGGACAGAGGTTATGCAGACCTTAAAACTCACCAAATAGAGCCTGAAACAAGGCTTCAAAACATGCAAAATGGAGCTCCTTTGTAAGGCCAACAAAGCTAGTAAACAAAGCAAGAGGTGAGAGGGTCACCCCTCTCTGATTTGAGATCTCAAAACCATACCTTTACCACTGAAAATCCACTGGATTTCAGTGGTAGGAAGGCCAAACCAAGGCTAGCTCGGAGGCCTTAAGGCATGGCTTAAAACAAAGCCAAACAAAGAATGCAAAAGGGTTACACACCCCTAACAGCAAAATGACCTTAAACAAACTTGAAAAGCACTTAAATACAAGACTTTTTTCAGTTATAAGCAAAGAATAAATCAATATGCAAGAAGGGCCAAAACAAGATACAAGAAAGTGCTAGAAAAGGGGAAATACTCACCCTTGATGATCAGCTTCGAAACCAGCAACTTCAGGGGGTAGAAACTCACTTTCAGACCTCAAGAAGACCTCCTAAGAACCTTGGTCCAATGGTGGTGGTGTATCTCTAAGTGTTGTAGTGTAAAAGTGCAAGGAAAATGGATTTCACAGCACAAAACATGAACAATATAGAGAAAGAGAGAGAGGGATAAATATAGAGAGAGAGAGAGAGAGAGATACAACTCCTTCAAAACTTTCTTCAACCTCTAATATAGAAGAAGGCTCCTTCCTTATATAGAAAAATACAAGAAGAAGCTTGTTAAACAAGCTTGGCAAGAGCTTCATCCCTCCATACACGTGTATGGAGGAGGGATGAGTGAAAACCAGCTGGCTCAAAAGATCTGACGTGAAACCTGCTGAGACAGGGGTGCTGCCGGCCATCACTAATAGCCGGCAGTGGCTCACTTATGGCCGACAGGCACAAATCCATGGCCGGCAGTGCACCAAAAGGATCAATCTTAAAGAACCAAGTCAAGGTCCAAAAATGGGGCAGAAAGGATACAGGGTCCGAGAAGCTCGAACCGGTGACGTTCCGCCACGACAGTCGAGTACTCGGCAAGCAATCGAACTAGTTGTTGGGTGTACCTGCAAGCACAACCAAGTCTCAAGGACGGTCAAAAATGGGGTGTCTACAGTTGCCTCTCTTTGACAGAACTCAACAGTCACCAAGTGACGGGAGTGAGTGTCAAAGCCCAGAGATGACCCATTTTTGACAAGGCCGAAGACTCAGACAATCAATCAATATAGGCATGCGAAGATGCGCTCGGGGGCTGGGGCATAATGCAAATGATATGCAAGATGCAAGAGCATGACTAATAATCATGCCAAAGATGCTGTAATTAAGCAAATCATGCAACAGTTTTAAGCAGGTGAACAACAGTCCTATATATTCCAACAAGAAGGATGTAAGAAAGATATGCAATTCTTACCACGCTTCACGCGGAGTGCATACAATACTTGTGCGGCTCGTCTAGGCATCCCAACTTCAAATGAACCGTACATACAATATCGTGCCTGAAAAAAGGAATAAACTTAGCAGGTACAATATCGTTAGAAACATGCATAACAATGCAATTTGAAAAGCACGTGACAACGCATGTGAAGTGTGCATAAACACATGAACACATGTAAGTAAAGCATACGTGACAACGCATACAATGTGTGAAGCATGAATTTGAACATATGTAAGCAAAGCATGCAGTAACACAGGCAATGTGTATAGGAATTGAACACATGTAAGTAAAGCATGCAGTAACGCAGGCAATGTGTGTAGGAATTGAACACATGTAAGTAAAGCATGCAGTAATGCAAGCAATGTGTATAAGAATTGAACACATGTAAGTAAAGCATGCAGTAACGCAAGCAATGTGTATAGGAATTGAACACATGTAAGTAAAGCATGCAGTAACGCAAGCAATGTGTATAGGAATTGAACACATGTAAGTAAAGGATGCAGTAACGCAAGCAATGTGTATAGGAATTGAACACATGTAAGTAAAGGATGCAGTAACGCAAGCAATGTGTATAGGAATTGAACACATGTAAGTAAAGCATGCAGTAACGCAGGCAATGTGTATAGGAATTGAACACATGTAAGTAAAGCATGCAGTAACGCAGGCAATGTGTATAGGAATTGAACACATGTAAGTAAAGCATGCAGTAACGCAGGCAATGTGTATAGGAATTGAACACATGTAAGTAAAGCATGCAGTAACACAGGTAATGTGTATAGCAAGCAAAGGTATGACAACGCATGATAAGGAAGTGCACAACGATGTGTGATAAGGAAAATGCATGACAATGCATGATAGAGATAAGGAAATGCATGACAACGCACGATAGGAGATATGCAAAACAATGCATGTGAACTAGATAGGTGTTTATCGTAGCAGACGAATGCTAATTGATATCAACAAAAGAAAAAGATGTTTAATAAAGACATCTTAAAGAGAGACCTCCAGTTTACCTCTCGGAGGGTTTGGGATGCGTAAAAAGGATACACCTCATGCGCATTGATGTATGTCTACCATCGTATATTGAGGACATGATCCCCGAGTTCCCACGGAGGCGTTTCGAATCAAGTTTTGAGTATTCCTTGGGATTGTTGGGGCTCGGGAACACATACCAAGTTCAAATAGGCAAGGAAAGCTGGTAGGAGGTTTCTGGTCACCAGGGACAACCACCGGCTACCGCCAGCCATCACTATCCACCGCCGGCCATCGACAACATTCTGCCGGCCACCGATGTGCACCTGCCAGCCATCGGTGGCAGATTCGGGCAAATAGGGCTTTTAAGCCGTGGGTCTTTAAATAGGCTCAAAACCAACCCATTTCTTCACAAACCCTTTAGAAATCAATTTTCTTCCTTTCTAGGTGTGCTTTCTCTCTAGATTCGCGCGTTCTACGCGTTTCCCAACACCCTTCACAAGCTTGTATCTCTAAGGATTCTTGGTTTTCTTCGATTTAAACAGATCAGAAATTGCATCTGAGGCTTCATTTCCCGCATTCGAGGATCATTTCCCGCATTCGAGGATCATTTCCTCCGATCTTCTCTCGAGGTTAGTTCACTTTCCCGGGTTTTTCAACTTTTCTCGAATTTTCTCTCTCTTAGGGTTTGAGTTTATTCAAAATTTCAACATTTTGCTCACATTTGCTCATTTTTGCTGATTTTCACAACCCTTTGCATCTATCTCAGATGGCTGATGATGTACTTCATGACGAGGGTCTCCCCGCACTTCCCCCAGTAGAGTTAGCGGCAGAGTTTGCGGCTGAGCCTCAACCGTTACCATTGGACGTACGTCCCTTCGACCCCGCGGTGTACCATCCGGAGACTCACATCATTCCGGTGGCGGGAGGCATCCATACTTTTACCGATTTTGATGAGGACGTACCAGACGACCTCTTATTGAGAGAGCCGATGTCTCACTTGTCGGCCATTGCCGTGGAGGTACCACTTTTGCTTTTCTGTAGTATTACTTTCGACCACCTGCATTTCTTGCGCTGTTTTGATCTGATTGCATCGCATGCTTTGATCTGGCGGTATTTCAGACATTGCTGATCTGCACTTGACTGTACCTTACACATCACTACCCTGTATGTACTGTGCACAACCGCATCTCATGCGTCACTACTCTGAATTTGAATGTATCTTTGACACATCACTGCTCTGGATGTAACTGTATTTTCAATACACTGCTGATTTGATTTGAACTATATTTTCAATACACTGCTGATCTGATTTGAACTGTATTTTCAATACACTGCTGATCTGATTTGAACTGTATTTTCGACAGGAGGGATCTCGCTCCTTTCGAGGCTACGACGCTACGACCGCTCAAAACTGGTATGATGTGCTCCCCATGGGGGTCCGCCAGATTGTCAACGAGACCGACTTCGGTATATTTTGCTGCAGCCTGACACGGGTTACAGCGAGTCGCCCCCTCCTGGGGGCTCTTGTGGAGAGGTGGTGGGACACCACCAATTCCTTCCACTTTTCCACGGCGGGGGAGATGACCATGACTCCTTTTGATTTCGCTATAATCGCCGGTTTGAGCATGGCAGGTGATCCGATTCCCCTAGATCCCGACATAGGGGAGTGGGTGGCTGCATGGGATGTGTTGCTTGAAGCACGTCCACCCCTTGCACGAGCGGGTATGGTTAGATACTCTTTGTTCGAGGAGCACTACCGCGGGGAGAATCCCGAGACCGATGAGGGAGTAGAGCAGTATGCCAGGGGCTTCCTCCTATTCCTTTTTGGTACCACCTTGTTTTCGAACAGGTGGAATATCTTGAGCGCCCTAATGGTACTTCCACGGGTCCGTTCCTACAACTAGGGCGTAGCCGGCCTCACCAATCTTTATGAATACATGAGCTCCACTTCTCGGATGTGTGGGAGGTTGATTGGAGGCTACTGGCGGGCTTGGGAGGTACACAACCTAGTTTCCCTTTTCATTACTTTTCTTAGCATTTGTACATTTTGCTTCGTTCAACACTTGTACTCTCTGTACTTACTCTTACACTGTATGCTTTCTGCTTTGCATTTTTCCGTACACCATACATGCTGCACACTACAAACCATACACCGCACACACAGGATCTACACACTGCTCACGATACACTACATGCGCAGGATCTAATGTCGGCCTTTCTAGACCTGCGTCTGTCGTGTACTGTACTGCATTCTGCTTTCTGTGTTTGCAACATACTGTTCATACGCTGTACTGATCACATCTGTCCAACAGCTTTGGGTATATGCGTACTTCCCGGTGCTTGCTCCAGATCCAGTGGAGGAGACTGCAATGACGGTCCCATTTTCCGAGGTATATGACGGCCCGTTCCGTCGTAGGACCCGGGAGAGCTTCATGTTCTTCCGGCAGTATTTTGACACAGTTGTGGCGCGTGAGGTAAGTCTGCAATAAGATTATTTCAATTAACCCAATGCCCTCGCCTTAGTGATTTGACGACTGATCATCTTGTTGGTTCTCTTTCTCAGATTACATGGTGAGCATGGGAGGTGATTCCGTCAGGACTCCAGGATCAGTATCGCATTGCCCAGGTTATGTCCCAGTACCGTATCCTCTTCGAGGGGCCAATCTGTCAGGCTTGGTTTCTGAGTGAGCGCTTTGTGCGTCAGACTTTGGGGTTGCCTGCCCCATTTGTACCGATGGCACCTCCACCATCGATGAGGGAGACACACATGTTATCCGCCGACCAGGTGATCTAGTTTATGGTAGGGCTGGAGATAGATTACTTCCGTGCCGAGGGTGACTACGCAACCTTCATTCAAACACGTCTGATGCCGCCTTTGACTGGTGTCCGAGGGGGAGAGGGAGCGAGGGCTCCTGCCGTGAGAGGTAGAGGCGGAGCGACCAGGTCTCGTAGGAGGAGAGGTCCTGAGGAGAGACAGGGGTCCAGATGGCCAGTGCTGCCTGCTACTATGACACTCCGAGGGCGAGCTGGAGAGACTTATCAGATTCCCTTTGCTCCTCCTCCAGCTGGTCATGAGCTTATCGGAGGTTACGGCTCGACTCCGGTATGTACTATATTGTCATCTTTTGTACAGTCATTTTATTTCACTTGATATTCTGCAATGTACTAATGATTTCAACCATTTTTGTAGGTTCCCATTGAGTACACTAGTCAGTCTCTGGCGATGACGGCTTCTGTGATAGGGATGCTGCAGACGAGCATGGACCTACTCAGTATCTACAGTATTCCGGTAAGTTCTTTCAAACAGCACTTCGTCCCATGAAGTCTTCTCTCAACACACCATCATTTATATAGCTTGCACACTGCATTGATCTGATACATTGTTCCCATTCACCACTCACGGTACACATTTACTGTAAATCGTTCACTATTCACAGCACATCACTTTTCCTGCATCTGATACATTCTGATTACTAATGCATTTTGGTGGATTGTCCCTTTTTTAGATTCCTTTCTTGCCGCCAGGCCCATCGGGTGTTCCAGCAGGAGCAGGGGCGGGCCCTTCAGCACCTCCTCGAGCAGCAGAGGGAGCAGGACAAGGGACTAGTTCACGAGGGCCTGCCCCAGATGATAGTGAGTCTGACGAGGAGGCGATGAGTCCACAGTCAGATTCAGAGTCAGATGCTGATGGTGGAGATCCTGGACCTTCGTCCAGGAAGAGAACCAGGACGGATTCCCGCACTTGAGGCCACCGGCACTGATCCAGACATTTTGCTACTTCAGATGCTGATCTTCTTTTGTTTTATTTTTCTTTTTACTAGTAGTTTTGCACATTGTACTGCGTTAGGCAAATTTGGTTTACTTTAAAACCAAGCTCTTTTGTAAAAAGAAACTATGACGGAATGAAAACAGCTTTTGTTGAAAAAGTATTTCATTTGTACATCTATGCATCGCATCGCATCGCATCACTTTACACAACAATGTAAATGAGATCGAAGTTTTGTTTTGAAAACCAAACGCTCAAATTGCACTAATCAGGTAGTGAACTGACTAATAACAAAATAACTCGATAAGCAAAACAAAGCCCTAACAAGTTTACAACTCGATAAGCAAATTGCAACAACTCGATAAATGAAACGAAGATAATTATAACCTGACATAGAAAAAAGGAAACTAATACGTCTTAAACAAGACACGACAGAGTCCAACAGGACAAAACAAGACCTTGAAAGACACAGGGAACAGGACTCCACTATAGCGGACAACTGGGTCTTCAGCGAGGAAGTCAATGAGCAAGAAGGAAGTGATGCCGGCCATCAGTGTGCCACTGCCGGCCACTGATGAGCCACTGCCGGCCATCGATGGCAGACTCTCCGAAATGACGACATCTGTCCTTCATTCACTACCTTATCTTCTATATGAGTTCCAGCTTCGGGATTCTCTTCATCTCAGCTCAAATTGGCACCAAATGGAAGCACTCCTTGCTCAAAACCTCACGAATTGGATTGTCAAATTAGATGGCTCGGAAAAGCACAATTTCCGGGGTTTTGGCAAAAGCGCACTATTCACATTGAGCCGCACCCTGCTGCGTTTTGCATTTCTTCATGCCGCGGCAAGATTTTGGAATCCAGTGACACATGTTTTTACCTTTGGCGGGCAAGAGATATGTCCCACCTTCGAAGATTTCCAAGTTTTGATGGAATCCGAGCACAACGAGGAAATCTTGCCTCAGCTCCGATTCGGCCACGTCCAAGCCTTAGGACAAATGTGCGGCCTCACCTTGCATGACGCTCGATCATTGGTTCATGACAGGGAGCTGGACATCCCGAGCTTGGTTTGCCAGTTTTCTGATGCTGGTAACCGCGACGACCATCATTAGCAGGGCTATTGGCGACACGCGCTTTGCCTATGCTTGCTATCTCATTTCTTGCTTGCCCCGGGCTCCAGTGAGTTTAGCACTCGTTTGATTGAGGTGGCCAAGGGCCTGAAAGAAAGCAAAAGCTGCATCGCCATGACGTTGGCTAAGACATTGATGGGCTTAGACGCTTTTCATCGTCGGGAGACGGCTAGGCTTGTAGGGAGTCTACTACTATTACAGGTAATGTTTCCCACCCCATCTCATATATATATTGCTCGCATCACTCGACCCTCAGGCTCGGTTTTTCTCATAAAACCCTTTTCTTACTTTTCTCTCATCGTACATCTCTCTATTCTTTAATCTCTCATTTTTCATCCCTCTCCAGGTGTGGTTGATGGATAAATTGAAGGTTGTGGACTCCTACCCAGCATACTCGGCTCGCTGCTACTTCTTTCGGCGACGTTTAGTCGATGCCCTTGATGAGGGATGGTGGTACAACTGGATGTGCAATTTGTCCGCAGACCGCATCGCTTGGCGCTGTCCTTGGCTCAACCTGCCGGCAATGAGTTACAACATGACCCGTCAACCTGGGATTCAACTAATTGGCATGACACACTGTGTCTTCTATTTTCCGTTCCGATTTCGGCGCTAGTTCGGACATGATCAGACTTGCCTGCCAGAGGGGATAGAGTACCCTGCTGCATTCCCAGCCCGAGGCGCACAGCTCACCCGGTATGCCACAGCATGGAGGACTAGAGAGCTTCTGGCCCCCGCTCCAACTTTCAGTTGCACCTTGTCTGATAAGTGCAGAGATTGGCTCAACGAAGAGGCACAGATTGGGCCCAACTTGGCATTAGAGGCTTCGACTAGCTCTGGGAGGGGTCACAAGAACATCTAACTTATCTATGCCCCGAATTTATTGCTTTATCAGTACTTTCAAGTTTTCTTTATGAATGTAATAAAAAGCAACTTCAATTTGTATGCAAGAGCAGGAGAACTCTGTATTAAAATCAATGAAATTGAAGGTTGTGGGTACTGAAAATTTTCGGCTTTGGTCCAAAAATGGTCTGAGTTGTAACAAGATTAATTTGAGGAAAATCAACTTTTATTAAAACCATTTTTGATATGGATCAGAACTGGACACGCCTGAGATCTGTCACTGAGATGCACAACCCCGGATCCCAGTAACTGGAAAGTTGCCCCTAGTCTGAATAGCACCGCAGCACTGCACAGCAACGGAAAGTTGCCCCTAGTCTGAATAACACTGCACCGAAGATTACAACCCAGCTCTCGAATGCTGAATAGAAGGAGATGGCCGAGATGATCAAATGGACAAAGTTGATCGGGGAAAAGTTTATGGCTGGACTTCAGGATGAAGTTGCCTACGTATCCCAAAGATGGGAATCAAGCCTTACATAGTTCAGGCTCGGGTTCACTCGAGTATTCTCACTCTCCTTTTACACTCTAACTTTTGCCAAGGCCGCCCTTTGTAGGTTTTCAACCTTGCGAGCTCAGTTTTTATAATTTCAAATTTTTCATGCTCTAATTTTTGCCTAGATCGCCCTTTCGGGTTTTCGGCCTAGCGAGCCTCTCAGGGGTAATATTTCTTCAACTTATCCATGTTGATCGGTTGGGAGAACTCTAGGCCATCTAGGTCCATTAGAACGACAGCACCACCTGACCAGATAGACTTAATGATGTAGGGACCAGTCCAATTAGGTCTGAACTTACCCCTAGGGTCGTAAATGGGAGCTCGGCTGTCCTTGAGCACCAAATCTCCCTCTTTCAAATTCCTGGACTTAACTTTCTTGTTGAAAGCCCAGGCAATTCTGCGCTGATAACCTTGAACATGGTACAGTGCTTTCAGTCTTCTTTCATCGAAGAGTATGAGTTCCTCGAACCTGCTCTGCTGCCAATCTGCTTCGGCTGACACTCAGCCAGTACTCGCAATGACGGAACCTCAATTTCAATAGGTAGAACAGCCTCCATCCCATAAACTAATGAATACGGAGTTGCCCCAGTAGAAGTTCTAATTGAAGTCCGGTAGCCCCACAGAGCAAACGGCAGCTTATCTGGCCAATCCCGGTAGGTTTCCACCATCTTCTGCAGTATGTGTTTGATATTCTTGTTGGCGGCCTCAACCGCTCCATTGGTTTGCGGCCAATAGGTGGATGACTTATGAAAACCCACGTTGTATTTTTCTAACAAGTCAATCACTTCCTTCTTAAAGTGGGAACCGTTATCTGAAATTATGTCGTTTGGGACTCCGTAGCGATAGATGATGTTGTTTCTGATGAACTTTGCAACATGCGACGCTTTCAACACTGCATAAGATTGGGCCTCGACCCACTTTGTAAAATAATCTATCACGACCAGGATGAACTCATGCCCATCAGACCCCTTCGGAGTGACAGCCCCTATCACATCGATTTCCCAAACTGAAAATGGCCATGGCAAAGTCATATTGTACAGCTTTGACGGCGGGATGTTTATGCGGTTTGCATGGATCTGACACTTGTGGCATTGCCGAACAAAACCGATACAATCCTCATCCATGGTGGACCAGTAGTAACCCTGTCTGAGGATTTTCCGTGCTATCATCACCTCGTTCATATGCGCACCACATTCTCCTCCATGGATGGCCTCCATCAGGCGCTTCAATTCTTCAGCTTCAACAAACAGCTTATGCATTCCCAAATGACCTCTCTTATACAGTTTACCCCCGCAGATGATGAACTGAACAGTCATTCTTCTAATCGTCCTTTTATCCTTGGCATTTGTCCCTGGTGGATACGCCTCTTTCTCCAAGAAGTTCCAAATGTCGTAATACCAGGGGTTCTCATCTTGAACCTCTTCTATAGCAGCAATAGACTCGTAAGCTGGCACAAATTTCTGGTCAATGATGACTGGACGCATCCGGACTCCGAAAGGGATGTCTATCATGGAAGATAGAGTTGCTAGTGAATCTGCGAACCTGTTATTCTCTCTTAACAGATGAGCAAAATTTAGCTTCTCAAACCGAGGAATTAACAGGTCCAAGGTCTGGTGATACATTATCATCTTTTCTTCTTTGACTTTCTAATCTCCTTTTACTTGAGATACAACAAGGTTCGAGTCCCCGATGACGTCCAACCGTTTTGCCCCTAGTTCTAGGGCTGCTTCTAGACCGGCAATGCATGCCTCATATTCTGCTTCGTTGTTCGAGACTTTGAACAGGAGTTTGAAGGCTAGAGGGATACGGGAATTGTCGGGTGCTATCAGCAACACTCCTATCCCATACCTGTATTGGTTTGACCCTCCATCAAAGTACATCGTCCAAGTTTCGTCTTCGATATGCCAAATGGCCTCATCTGGGAATAAGTACTCAACTGCTTCACCTCCTTCCACTGGATGATCGGCTAAGAATTCTGCTACTACTCTTCCCTTGACTGACTTGCGCGTCACATATTTCAAATCGAATTCTAAAAGCAAAAGCAACCAACGAGCTAGCCTACCCGTAAGTGCCGGTTTCTCGAAAAGATATTTGATGGGATCTAATCTTGAAAACAACATTACAAAGTGAGCTAACAGGTAGTGCCGCAGCTTCCTGGTAGCCCATACCAAGGCTAAGCAAGCCTTTTCCAACGGTGTGTAGCGGGTTTCATACTCCAGCATCTTCTTGCTCAGATAGTAGATAGCCTTCTCCACCTTGTCCTCAGATTCTTGAGCGAGCATGCAGCCCATTGTAGTCTTAGTTACTGAAAGGTACAATATCAACGGTCTCCCCGACTCCGGTGGTGACAACACGGGTGGGTTCTGTAAGTATTCCTTGATCTGTTCAAAAGCAGCTTAGCATCGGCCGTCCCATTGA
Organism: Camellia japonica; assembly: GCA_030407325.1. NCBI lineage: Eukaryota > Viridiplantae > Streptophyta > Magnoliopsida > Ericales > Theaceae > Camellia > Camellia japonica. The sequence continues at coordinate 104,836,229 of JAPPVO010000031.1, forward strand.
AACTTCTTTCCTTTCTTCAGGAGACCAAAAAGTGGTTCACAAGTCAAGGTTAATTTTGAGATAAACCGTCTTATGAATTGCACTTTCCCAGAAAGCCTCGCACCTCCTTTTCAGTCCTTGGTGGTGGCATTTCTAAGATGGCCTTGATTTTGAAAGGGTCGACTTCGATACCTCTCTGTGTAATCAGAAACCCAGCATTTCCCCGCTGTAACACCGAACGTACATTTCTGAGGATTTAGCCGCAATTGGAATTCTTTGATTCTTTGGAAGAACTTTTGCAAGGCGGTGTAGTGGCCCTCTCTTTCCTTGGACTTGACAATCATGTCGTCCACGTACACCTCAACCTCTTTGTAGATCATGTCATGCAATATCGTGGTCGCGGCCCGTTGATATGTAGCTCCAGCATTCTTCAACCCGAACGGCATCACTCTGTAGCACTATGTCCCCCATGGGGTGGTAAAGGTAGTCTTTTCCCGGTCTTCAGGTGCCATCACTATCTGATTGTAGCCTGAGAAGCCATCCATGAACGAAAGCAAGACATGCCCCACTGTGAAATCCACCAACTCGTCTATATGCGGCAAGGGAAAGTCGTCCTTCGGACTAGCTCTGTTCAAATCCCTAAAATCCACGCAAACCCGGATCCTGCCATCCTTCTTCGGCACCGGAACAATGTTGGCCAATCAAGTCAGGTATTCAGATACCGGCAAGAACCCTGCGTCGATTTGTTTGGTGACCTCTTCCTTAATCTTGAGAGCCCAGTCCGGGCGGATCCTCCTGAGTTTCTGTTTAACGGGTCTGGCCTCGGGGTCAAGAGGGATCCGGTGCTGTACAATCTCAGGATCGATTCCAGGCATGTCTTCGTAGGACCACGCGAAAACATCTTTGAAATCTTTTAATAAAGCAACTAAGCGCTCGCGTTCCTCCGAAGACAACGTGGACCCCAATCTGGACCAGCCGCGGGTCCTTCTCAATACCAATATTCACAGTAGTGATTTCATCAACTAAAAGTTTAACAAATCTTTCCTGCTCTTGATCAATTAATCGTTGCAAAACTTGAGGAATTTCTTCCTCGTCATTTTTATCAAAATTTTGAAAGTCCTGATTCAAGTAATAAATCAAAGGCACAGAAAAGTACTCATAAACCACAGCCACATCATTCTCATTGAGCACATCCAAATCGTCAATTTCTTCGATTACAACAGACTCAAAAGAGAAAGAAAAAGACAACCTGGACAAGACTGTGGCATCCGAGTTATCATCCCCAGGAATACTAGACTCAGACTCAGTCGAGCTGGAACCTGATTCTGACTCACAAGACTCAGTGGAATCAGATTCCGGCTCATTACCTGACCCGGTGCTACTGGACAAAAATCCCTCCTCGTACTGCCAAATGAGAGAGGGTGCGATAGATGCATCCAAAATGTTTGCTGGTAGGCCCGCAGCCGTTTCATTCCTGATCACGCATACCGAGAAGTTATCCCCCAAGCACTTCTGTTCGATCGGAGGATTTGAAAGTAGACATGCCAGCGCTACCCCCATTTCACTTTCGATGTCCTCAGACTCCACTTTCTTGCTCTGCTCAGCCTCAACTAATGGGTCTGTCTGTTCTTCGGCAACATCATCCCCGGATAAGTGTAGGTCAAAGAAGATCTTAAACCCTGCGACACGCTTCCTCTCGACATTCAGCCACGGCTCTGGGAAGTCATAAAATGGAAAGTCTTCTCCCTCCCAAACGAAGCGTCCGTTTAGGGTACCCTGAATGGGTCGGTGCATTAACTCAAAAGGCTTCCCTGCCTGCTTCGCTCTGGCTCTCCCAGCCATCTCCTTACCTTTTCTCACCCAATCCTCTTTGGTGGGCAGATAACCCAAGCCAAATATATGTGGGTTGTGTGGCACTTCGACCAACACTGCAACGCCCTTTCGGCCACTCTTTCCCAATCCCATCCCGGGGATGTGTTGAAGCTTGTTCATGAGGTATACTGATTGAGCACTGACGTACATCCCCTCATTAACAGCTAAGATGTTCTGCACGACCCGAGCCTCAGCCAAAGTAAAACCAGATAAGAACACATTGTCCATACCGTGCTCGATTTCCAGAACCGGCGTAGATACTTCTGGCGGTGGATGGATCGATGAATTCCCAAAAACAATGGCTACTCCCTTCCCATGGGGGTATTTCACCATCTGATGCAAGGTGGATGAAACTGCCTTTATCTGGTGCAGCCACAGCCTCCCAAAGAGTATATTGAAGGTCGCAAGAACTTCTAAGACGTGAAAGTCAATCTCATGTTGTCCCGGCCCAACCTTGGTCTGAATTTTCACTGTCCCCATTACTTCTCTGCTCGTGTTGTCATATGCCCGAATCACCTGGGCTGTCGGCACAAAGTCCGCGGTTTTTAAATCGATTGCATATGCAGTCCTTGCCGGGCATACATTGATGGCGGATCCTGTGTCGACAAGCACCACGGGTATCCATTTGTTTCTACACTCCACAGAGATGTAGAGCGGCTTGTTATGGTTCGCACCCTCAGGTGGCAGTTCTTTGTCGGAGAAAGTCAACATCGGGGTAGCTCCTCCCGAAAAAACTAAGCCCACCAACTGTTCAGGCGTGGTGTCTATTGAGAGCTTGGCCTTGTCCATGGCCGATAAGACAGCTTGTCGATGCACTCGCGATGCCATAAGCAGTCCCCAGATGGAGATGTCTGCCTGTATCTTTTTCAACTGCTTCAGTACAGCCTCTTCTTCGAGTTGCTTCTCTTTTTGCTTCTCCGTCTCCTTATCTTTCCCAGATGCCTTTGGCTGATCTAGATGTGGAGGCTTGAAATACTATCCACTCCTAGTCATATGGTCGACTTCACCAATATACCAGGTATCATCCGGCTGATCGCTCCCCCAGTCCTCATCCGTGTGAGCAAGACATAAATCATTGTCTTCCCACCACATTCCGTCGGCAGCCGACAGACACCTGTCCGGCTCTGGTACAATTGTACTCGCAATACTTTCTGTCCACATGCTCGCAACATCCTCTGTCCTCATGCACACAGCACTTTCAGTCCCCACAGGGCCTTGGCTTTTCTGATTCTCTCAAACTCTTCAATTCCTTCTTGTTCCAATAGCGTCAGTACAGCTGGCTGCTCAACATTTCCCGCCTTCACAGTGCCTAAATCCTGAGCGAAATTCTTAGCACCGATGCTCTCCGGTGACATACTCTGCTCCTCGACCCTTTCAACGACAACTGATGTCCTTGCCCCTGCCGGGCCCTGTTCCAACTGAGATTCCTCGACAACGTCTGGTAGGTCATCAAGCCACCTGGTAACCTCTGCTGATTCCTCAAAATCAAACCAGTTGACTGTCGTGTCCGCTGGATCTTGTTCATTGAAAAATGGGAAGTTAGTAAAGTTCTCTTCCAAAGCTGCCAAACTATCTGTCCTCTGCCCAAATTCATTCCCCTGGATCACACAAAGCTCTGTCCCTGCTGGCAATCCCACATTTGGCCCGACCTGGCCTACTAACAGAATGTAGTCACTCGGACTGTATATCTCCTCAGTAAAACTCCCAAATTCCCCAAATTCTGACTCAACAACCTCATTCTCTTCTGGAATCTCCCCTGTTCTGTCTTCGACGGTCACCACCATTGGTTCGGGTTGGGTTCTGGAGATGTCCAACATGCACAGGTCAGTGCTGTTGGGCAGAAACACCTCCGGCTTGGGTAGGTGGGACGGGGTGATATATATGCTAGGATCATAGGACACGACCCCAGTCTGGATAAAGTTGATGTGTTTGGGATGTGGAGCTTGGTTGTGTGGAGAGAGTGGGTTGGTTGTGACATTGGGTTTTTCTGGAGGCATAATCACCTACTTGTCAATGAGATCTTGAATCTCATGACGCAACCTAAAACATTGGTCGGTGTCGTGACCATGTTGTTGGTGATATGCACAGTATTTGGCTGGATTATGGGAGGGAGGGAGTTTTTCTGGCAACGGCCTCGGCTCCAGGGGCTTTAAGTGCCCTTTCTTGATTAAAACCCCCAGAGCTTTGGACAAGGGCATATATAATGGGGTGAAGGTTCTTTGGCCTCGAGTTTGGTATTTGGTTGTTTGTGTATTGCTTCCAGATGCACCGGAAAATGGCGTAGCTATCATGGTTCTTGGAGGGGTGGTGGCGACCATGCTTACTTCCGAAGCTCTCGTATTCGCAGCACTGCTTGTGCCTGCGTTGTCGTTGCGGTTGAAGGTTCTCCTAGGTTGCTCCTTATCATTATCAATCAAGCCCTGCTTCAGGGCATCCTCGATTTGTACTCCCATTTCGTGTAGATCTGAAAAGGTAGGGAAGGGGAGCACAATTATCTTCTGTATCAATTTGGGCTAGAGATTGCGCACAATCATCCGGATTTGATCTTTATTAGTGGGCCTTAGGGTCATCATTGAGGCCTTGGCCCTCCACCGGGCTACAAAATCCGAAAAGCTCTCCTTAGGCTCTTGCCTAGTTGTTTCGAGATCACGGGTTGTAATCTTAATTTGCGTGTTATAGGAGTACTGTGCAATGAACGCCTCGGCCATCTCATCCCAGTTTCTCTTGACATCATCTTCTAATTTTACGTACCAGATGGCCGCCACACCCGACAGGGTCCGGCCGAACAATGAAAGCTTCTGTAGTCTGGTGAGGCCCATCGGCTTTAGTATGTCTGAGAATAACCGAAGATGTACCATAGGATCCCCAAATCTGTCAAAGCGGTCAATTTGTGGCATCTTGAACCGATCTGGCAGCGTCACAGCCGCGTCAGTATACCCATCCTCAATGTCTGGGATGGACTTTACCCCTTGGGATTTCTTGAATAACTTCTCAAGCTTGCTCAACTTCAATGCTGTAGGGTCCACTTCAAATTCGAAGGGAGAGTCCGGTAGGTTGGTAGGTGTTTTGGATAGCTGGGGTAAGATTGGGGGCGGAACCAGCCCTATCGGAATGTCCGTACCTTCCTGGACATTTGGTGTCTCCCCAGGTGTTGGAGCTCCTGGTGGGGGAGGAGCTTGATGCGAAGCAGATGCTCCGTTTTGCTGTTGCAGCCTGGTGATTAGCTCGGCCTGCTGGGCCATGATTGCGGCCTACTATTTGGCAAATTCTGTCTGGCGGGCAGCGTCTTGCTGCATGAGTTTCATACTTTCTTGAAGTTGACGCATCATTGCCTCCATTCCTGACGTGTTCTGTTGATCCATTTGACTGACTGGTATATCTATCTCCATGGCAACAATTGAGACCTCAGCCCGACTGTCCACTGATGGAGTAAACCACTGCTCTGGTAATCTCTGCTCGGATACACTGCGTTTTCTCGACCTCCGTCTGACAATCGGGGGGAGAGAATGGAACACTGGTTGTCCGTCAACCAAATCCTCAGATCGATGAAGTCGGCAACCTCTAGTCCAGAGTGCTTGGGGAATATTTGCTTGGTCTGAAGCAATTGTGCTAAACTACCTAGCAAAAAGATAAATAAAGCAATAATAAGGAAATAAACAACTAGACAAACGGACAGCATAACGGCTTAAACAAACACACAACACACAGTTGGGCATCACAACACACGGTTGATAAGCTGAAAATACTGTTCTCAAACACTGATCATTATTCCCAAATCACTGTCCCCGAAGTCGAATCTGATACCCGCAGATAACTGATTCCCAAAATACTGAACTGGTACCCGCAGGCCTGATACCCAAACTTGCAAACTGATACATGCATTCCTGTAGAGACACACTCTAAAGCACATAACAAACAAGTGAGAGCCAAAACACCCCTATGTTGGCGTAGGGTTTCCCTGTCCTATTTTCTCAGGAACTAGGGTTTCACTACGCACGCAGCGGTTTCAAACAACCTATGATCGGGTAAGCAACCTGCCCTAGCTTTGGAATGGTCACTATAGATTCCGATATGCACTAGGTCGAATGGTCAAAAAGGGTGCCCCGGTAAAACCGGGGTTTGTGTTCCTGTCGTGGAAGAGCCCGCAACCGGTCAGCCTTATGGCACGCTTCTCGAAGCATGCCTCCTACAAACCGTTCAGGAATAGCATACGGCAAACACGGTGTCCTAGGCGCACCAATGCAAATGCAATGCAAAGAAACACATAAGTGTGGTCAAAACAAGATATCATGAGTTCGAGTCAAGTTCTCTAAATCCCTAGCAGAGTCGCCAGAAACTGTAGACGTCCTCGAACGTCCTGGGAGGGAATCCCATTTTGTTCATTGGGCTCACTACAGTTCGGACTCGAATGTCACGATCCTGTATCTAATCTCGTGGAGTGCAATGCAAGACCGATGAATCATCAAAGAGTCTCTGGCAAATCATTTTGAAAAACTGATTTTTAGAAAGAAGTGCCAAACATAGACTGCTTTGCAAGATACAGAGTCGCCACCTAAATATTTTATTTCGGGGAATTTAAGAAACCCTGACTCGTACCTAAGGCCACGTGTTCGTCATCACCAAAGTTGCCTCGGCTCGGGAACTTGGGTACGATTGGGGAAGGTCACTTTCTGAGCACCCCCACTCGCCCGATCAAAGATCGGCCTCTACTAACCATGATATCGAGTTTTGAAAACATTATGTGCTCTTATTCCAGTTATTAGCCTAGAATTATTACGTGATGCGCACAGTATACAAGTATAGACTGGATCATCTAAGTTGGAACAAAACACCTCATGTTTGTTTTTGAAAGTGGTTTGCTACTCGCAAGTAGACTAAAATGCGGATTTTGCAACCCTCAAGTGGGCTTAGAAAACACGGTGATTTGCCACTCTCAAGTGGGCTTAAAACTCACAGTCAATGCATTATTCCAATTCAGATAATCCAACCTTCACCCACAAGCATTCAGGCAGGTATATCACATAAGCACATAGCCTCATGGTAAGCATGCTATCATGGCAATCACTCACACGCATGCAAGGATGCTAAAGCATAAATACTTACCGACTACTCCGAGCCAAAGAAAGAAGCTAATTAGAAAACATGCATGAATCCTAACTATGCTGAGAATACTTAATGCAACACATGCAAAAATACAACTATAATAGGCTCGGCTATTCTAAAATGACATGTGAAATGCTACAGCTAACAAGTATTCAACTTGGAATTGAAATACAATGCAGTTAGTATGATGTGCCGACCCGGTGCATGCAAGACAAATGAATGGATGCAAACATGCGAGCATAAGTATGCTAATTGAAACATGCCCTAATCTAACCATCATAAGCTGGTAAATAAAATGGAGAAAGACGTGGGGTTGGAAGACATACATCACACACACGCACACTTATTACAATTGTGCCCTCGCTCGGAGGGTCCGAATAAATAATACAAGCCGCCTAATTAATTAACTAACAAGCTAATTAATTATTACAAAATCAAATGAATAACTAGCTACAACTAATTATTACACAACTTAATTAATTAACTAACTATGAATGAAGAACAAACAAATAAGTAGGGAAAGCAATAAACAATGCTGTTCCAGCTTTGTTTGAAGAAGAGGAGGGTATGCATGCTCGCATTCGGTTTCTCGCCTCGAAACGCCTTCCGGTTGCTCTCTAGAGGCTTTGCTGGCAAGGTATCTTCCAGTGCTTGTTGCTGGAACTTACCAAAACACTGCCGGAGGGATACACCAGTGGCCTGCTGGCCATAGAGGAACACTGCCGGCCACCTGCCGGCCAAGGATGGAACACTGTCGGCCATCAATGGTGCACTACCGGCCACTGGTGTGCTATGACACCAAGCTGCAACAAAGCACAAAATAGAGAAAATTGAGGGTCTCCCAAGGGTGTGTACGCACTATGCCACCCCAAATCACCTCAAAACATCAAGGGAGAGGCATAGTCGGATCTATGACCATCAATCACGCATCCCGATGCATGATGGCCAAAGATCTAACTTGTGCAAATCAATATAAAAATCAATGCACAAATACAACAAGTAAAGCCTAGAACTCTATCATGAATCATCAGGAGCTTCGGCGACCGAGAATTGAGACACGTTCCATCACTCAGAGTACGAAACATCTCTCGTTTCCCGTGTTTGGACTAACCCTACTCCAAACACGATGCAATATGCGTGGCACACACAATGCGACTAACATGCAACCTAGCATACGCAATGCTATGAACTACAATGGCCTACACAATGCAAGATGGACTTAAACCAATATGAGTGGACCTCAACCACACTCACATCAGCGGCCATATGATGAAAACAAGACAACCGAAATACATGCAAACATGCACGAATGCAATGGACCGATTCTAAGGCACAACATGCAAGTCTAACTAAGCATGGCAAAGGATGAAATATGGCATACAAGCATACATTTTCCAGCTCTAAAACATGATGTACAATGGTCCCGAATCATGCGAACATGTCACACAATGCATGCTAGGGGCCCAGGTACCGAAACTAGTGAAGTGTGTTACACTAGAGGTACCCAAAGCAATGCACTAATAGCAAAACCAACCCCAAACAGACCCTAGGCAGGTCTAAAATAGTGGGGAAATGGCCTAAAGTGATGGCTCGGAATACAAAGAAATGGAGCTCATTCAATGGTCCGAAAACAAGGCATTCGTGGACGACTCTCAAGCACACTTAAGGAGTAGAAAACATGGCAATATGGCATTCCTACAAGCTCTAAAATATGATGTATAATGGACCCAAAACATGAACACACCTCAGTATATGCATGGAATGAGCCTCAAAACTCAAAGTTAAGCATGGGTATTGAACTACAAGCATGCAAAACAAACATCATTCGACCATGAAACCCAAAAATCAAGCTAAGGCAGTCCAAAATATGCATAACATCAGTTTAAGGCATGGCCAAAAAGTGCTAAAATCAAGGGTCAACAAAGCATGCAAAGAAAGCTAGTGAACCATGAGTTGCACTACAACTATATGAAGCACATGAGAGCTCACCAAACCAGCCAAAAACAAAAGTATGCCATGCCAAATAATGCCCAAAAACCCATGGAAACATGATCAATGCATGCTAGAAAGAAGTGCTCTTTTGGAGGGCCATGCAAGGGGTTGTTCTACACATGCATGATAGACATACAAAATGGCAAAACCACCTCTGGACAGAGGTTATGCAGACCTTAAAACTCACCAAATAGGGCCTGAAACATGGCTTCAAAACATGCAAAATGGAGCTCCTTTGTAAGGCCAACAAAGCTAGTAAACAAAGCAAGGGGTGAGAGGGTCAACCCTCTCTGATTTGAGACCTCAAAACCACACCTTTACCACTGAAAATCTACAAGATTTCAGTGGTAGGAAGGCCAAACCAAGGCTAGCTCGGAGGCCTTAAGGCATGGCTTAAAACGAAGCCAAACAAAGCATGCAAAAGGGTTACACACCCCTAACAGTAAAATGACCTTAAACAAACTTGAAAAGCACTTAAATACGAGACTTTTTTCATTTATAAGCAAAGCCTAAATCAATATGCAAGAAGAGCCAAAACAAGATACAATAAAGTGCTAGAAAAGGGAAAATACTCACCCTTGATGATCAACTTCAAAACCAGCAACTTCAGGGGGTAGAAACTCACTTTCAAACCTCAAGAAGACCTCCCAAGAACCTTAGTCCAATGGTGGTGGTGTATCTCTAAGTGTTGTAGTGTGAAAGTGCAAGGAAAATGGATTTCAAAGCACAAAACATGAACAATAGAGATAGAGAGAGAGAGAGAGAGAGAGAGAGAGAGAGAGAGGGATAAATATATAGAGAGAGATACAACTCCTTCAAAACTTTCTTCAGCCTCTGATATAGAAGAAGGCTCCTTCCTTATATAGAAAAATACAAGAAGAAGCTTGTTAAACAAGCTTGGCAAGAGCTTCATCCCTCCATACACATGTATGGAGAAGGGATGAGTGAAAACTAGCTGGCTCAAAAGATCTAGCATGAAACCTGCTGAGACAGGGTGCTACCGGCCATCACTAATGGCTGGCAGTGGCTCACTTATGGCCGGCATGGCATCACCAATGGCCGGCAGGCACAAATCCATAGCCGGCAGTGCCAGGCCATGGCCGGCAGTGCACCAAAAGGATCAATCTAAAAGGACCAAGTCAAGGTCCAAAAATGGGGCAGAAAGGATACAGGGTCCGGGAAGCTCAAACCGGTGACGTTCTGCCGCGACAGTCGAGTACTCAGCGAGCTATCGAACTAGTTGTTGGGTGTACCTGCAAGCACAACCAAGTCTCGAGGACGGTCAAAAATGGGGTGTCTACATTCCCTATCATGGATTTATCAAGGGAAGTGGTTAACAATGACTCTTGAACCGTTTTCATCACTATTGAGTATGAAACGACTCAAGACTCAAGGGTTCAATTAACGTCCGATTGAACCCAACTTGAGTTATTATCTTGCATCATTTTAGTCCAAGTTTTATTATTCCATTTTAATTACCTCTCCATTCTTTAATTCATTAAGTCCAAAGGTGAGCTTTAAGTCCTCTAATGGAAAGAAGCATCAAACCAAGAGTTGTTTTAGGCATAAGAAAAGTATCATGCTGTTAGAAATGAACCCCCAAAGGGATTAAACCATTAAGCATAAAACCTCAATCTAATGCTTTAAACAAGCAACTAGTTTGAACCAACTTTCAAAGCAAAGAAAAAGCCAAGAAAGGAGGGAGGTTGCTTAAGTGATTAGGGGTGAAAACAAGTATGGAAAGCCATAAACAAATGCTATCAACTCAAATAGGATGGTGGCTAAAGCCTAAACCACCAAACCTATGAGGACAATTAAACTACAAGCATGCAATACAAGGCTCAAATGCAATGAACACCCAAAAACAATCCTAAAATGATGCTAAATAAGTCCCAAAACACGCTGGAATTAAGACAAAAAAAAAAAAAAAAAAAGCTAGAATTATAAGCTAAAATATAGAGCTATGTAAGCTAGTGAACAAGACACAAGGAGGGGAGCCTAACCCCTCCAATTTTGGACTTCAAAACATTTTTTAGCCACTGAAATAACTCTGAAATTTAGTATTTAAAAGCTCAAAAAAATATATTGTAAAGGTAGGAAACACAAGGGTAAAGGCTAGAGAAGGAAGGTGGAAAGAAAGGCGAACCACCCCTCCACCCTTTAAGGCCTTACACCACAAGTTTCAACCCAAAAATATAGAGTTTATACAACCCAAAAACAATAGAAAAACAGTAGGAAAAGAAGCAACCAAAGCAATGAAACAAGCTAAGCCTTATACCTCTTGAAGAGATGAACACTTTTAAGCAATAATTCAACATATACACACCCTCAAGAGCTCAAAGTAGGCTCAAAAGTACCTCAGCTCAAAGATGGAAAGGTTTGGTTAAGAGTGTATAGGCAAAAGCTCAAGAAATTTCAAGAGAGAGAGAGAGAGAGAGAGAAAATTGTAGAGAGAGAAAATTAATTTTGCTCTAATTTTTCTAACCTTCAAAAATGGAAGAGGAAGTCCTCTATTTATAGAAAAATAGGCCACTCCCTCAGAAACATCCATCTACACACATGGGAGCAGATGCAAGCATCTGTGCAAATATCTAGCACAATTGGCATAAAATATCTGCAAAACACACTTGTGGCCGGCAGGTCACACACTTGGCCGGCAAGGCACAAGGGTGGCTGGCAGCCAAAAGGGATGGCCGACAGCTCACAAAAATGGGCCTGCAGGTCCCAGGTTTTTCAGGTTTGAAAGGCTGGGGTTTTGGTTCAAAAACAAGGCACAAGGTTTGCAGGGTTTTGAGGCTTAGAGCAGTGGTATTCCACTGAGGACTTTTGAGCACTTGACAAGCATATACATTCATCATTGGGTGTGCAAGTAATGGTGCCCAAGTTGTAAAGGTGATCAAAAATGGGGTGTCTGCACTATGCAACTCATGACATTCTTGTAACTACAATGCATCTATAGCCTTTGAATTACACATTGCGAGTTATAACTGAAATTACTTGTGTAATATTCACTTTATTGGTTCATTAACTCATCTTGTATCCAAGTATGTATATGAACAGTGAGCATGGAGGTTTGACGGCAATGATGATAGAGTTTTGTAATGTGTTTTACACAAAGATAAGCATTACAAGTGGAGAAGTGTGTTATTGGCTAAACAGACGATTCCAGATGCAACCATGAACTCCGTTTTGCAAATTTAAAAAATTTGTAATTGTAACAGTTGCATTTTAATTTTTAGTAGTTTTAATTTGTAATTTGTAATACTTTCACCATAGTGAAAGGAAATGAGAAAATAAAGAAATTATAAACCTTCAAGTTTAGAGAAAGTCTTTGGGATTAATTTTATTATTCCCAAAGTATTTTGATTTTCTATAATAGAAACCAAAGTTTAGCTTTGGCTAAAAAGTATTTCTGATTTGTTCAGAAATGGAAACTAAGATGGATTTGGTTTCAAACCTTTGTGGTTAGAGAAAGTTTTGGGTTTAATCTGTTTATTATCAAAGTGGTAGAAAACAAAGTTTTGATAAAGTCTTTAGTTATAATCAGATTATTTTCAAAGTGTGTTGTTTTGGGAAAAGAAACCAAATTTTAGCATTCGCTAAAATATTTCTGATTTTTATTCAGAAATGATGGGCTCAGTTCCGGAAGTATAGATTAACTTTTATGAGTGGTGTAATTCTGATAGTAGTTTTTAATTGCTTGTAAGTTTTGTAAACTTTATTTGTTTTAACCTAGTTTATCCCCTAAGAAACTTAATTCTAAATTTGTTTCCCATGGACTAGGAGTCAACATGCTCTTGAAAATTTTGTCTAATGTTAACTGGATCTTAAGTGGAACCAGTGTGACCCTTCCAGTCTTCTTGGAAACTTTCCTGACCATGTTCAATTCTAGGGTAAGTGGTGAAATCAGCTTTGAATTAAATTTCAGAAATTAGGATTTTCTAGTGTTAAGTTTAGTTTCTGGAAAGACAGAATAGTGAAATTCTGTTGTGATTTTTTCAGAAATAGCTTTAAGAGGTGACAACAGAAAATGTTGTTCCACCTAACAACTTTAAGCCTTGCGAGGTTCTTAAAGAAAGATCTAGAGAGATCAAGTGTGATTGAAGGAAATCATAAGATTGCATAATAATATCTCTGAATTAATTAGAGGCAATTAGTTTGTTATCATTGTGTCAATTATAGCATGTATGATTGCTATATGACTTTGCTTAAGAGCAAAAATTAGACAACCCATTAGGGTGAGTGAATGAATTTTTGAATTTTTATAATTCCAAATATATTCTTAAATTGGTGGCTCCTAGTGAGTACGAGATCACTGATCATAGAGATAGAAATCTGGTGGCTCCTATGAGATGTTAAACCACTGGCTATACAGTTATGAGATTGTGGTTCCTAGTAGTGAACAGATTACTAATCACATGTCAAGACATGATGGTTCGTAGTAGTGGAGAGGTTGCTGATCATATGTTAAGACATGATGATTCCTAGTAATGAAAGTGACTACCGATCACATTTAAAACATTTTGGTTTCTAGTAGTGAAGAGTCTACTGACCACATGATAAGAAATTAGTGATTCTTAGTGATAAGACTACTGGCCATGTTATGAAGTTCCGAATAGTAGACTATTGATCACTAGGTTTGCGATTTCAAATAGTAAGGCCATTGACTTCAGACTGACATGTTGGACAAAACTTTTTTGGTGCCTTGAATTCGGAAAAGACCTAATTTGGTTGATGACTGTCGGGGGATGTGTTTTTCGTGATATGATTTTGAGAGTTTCATAATCATTTTGACACAAGGAATTGTTTAATGGCCCTGTATGAATTTTTGAAAATGCCAAAAGCCTTCGTATAAATTCTACAACTGTGGGGGTGTCATGTAAAAGGTGGTCATACCTAAACCCAAGATGGTTAGGATAAGCCTTAAAATCAGTTTACTTTGTATTCAACTGTTATGCACAATATAGTAGTGCATATCGGTTTTTTGTGTGGACAAATCTGATATTTGGATTTTCACAAGAATATTATCATAAAATTATGGAAATGATCTTCTATCTAAATCTTCTTAAACCTATATGGTGGCTTATGAGGCTAAAAGCTTCTTTGAAGCTATGATTTCTCTAGAAAATTTAGCTTTATCTTGCATAGGTAGTACGCCTTGGGATGCAAGTGAATGAAAGCTAATGAGATAGGCTTGTTATCAAAGGATACCGGCAAAGAGAAGGCCTGGATTGCTTTGATACATGATCACCAGTTATGGTGAGTATGATTGCAATTGTGCGAAGTCTGGAGATATATCAAGATAGATGCTCAGATAGCTTTCCCATATGAAGATTTAGTTGAATAAATCTTTATGGAACAACCTGAAGGGTTTGTCAGTTCTAGGATGAAAGATTGTAAGCTTGAGAATCATTTTATGATTTGAAATAAGTACCGAAATAATGGCATAAGAAATTTGACTACATTATGCTGTCAAGTGGGTATTGACAAATGTGTTTATGTCAAAGACATTGACAATAGTATATGTCATGTTGTGTCTATGTGTAGTTGGCATGCTCATTATTGGTAGCTATGAGAAGATATTCAATACTACAAAATGGATGTTGTACTCTAACTTTGATATGAAAGATATTGGCCTTGCAGATGTGATTCTGGGTATTAAGATTACTAGAACATTTGGTAGTATTGTACTTTCTCAGTCTCATTATGTTGATAAGATACTTGAGAAATTTAGTAAATCAGATACAAAGTGTGTCGAGGACACTGGTAGACTTAAGTCTACATTTGGCCAAGAATAATGGTGAAAGTGTATTTCAACTAGAGTATTCTCGGGTCATTGGAAGTTTAAAGTATCTGAGGAGTTATACAAGGCCGGGAATAGCCTACTCAGTTAGCAGACTAAGTCGATACATGAGTAATCCTAATGTCTATATTTAGAAGGCGTTTGTGTAGATACTAATGTACTTACAATGAAGCCAGGATTATGGGTTGCATCACACTTGATATCTAGTTGTACTAGAAGGGTACAAAGGCGCCTACTGGATATCTAATATAAAGACTACGAATCCATTAGTGCATATGTTTTCTCTAATTGGAGCTACAACCGTGTCTTAGAGATCTTCCAAGTAAATATGTATCATGAGATCAATGATGGAATCGGAATTCGGTGCTTTAGATAAAGCTACTAAAGTAACTAAATGGCTTTGCCATTTGTTTAAGGATATTCCATGTTGATCAAAACTTGTGATAGCAATTTTGTATACTTTGCGACAACCAATCAAGTATTGGTAAGGCACAGATGGAAGGTCTAGACATTTTCATCGAAGACATAGTTCCAAACGATGACTACTCTCGTGTGTTGTCACCATAGACTATATACATTCTAAGGACGATATTACAGATCTGTTAACCAGAGGGTAAAATCGAGAGTTAGTAGAAAGTCGTCAAAAGGAATGGGATTAAGGCCTTCAGTGAATGTTACAGGAATGGAAATACAACCTAGTTGACTGGAGATCCCAAGATCTAGATTCAAAGGGACAACCTAATTGCGTGTAACGGGTGAGTCATTGTGAAGGTAAATCCTCCTATCCATTTCTTAATACAGTGATACCCTGTGGGGTAGAAGGTTAAGCTAATGCTTTTAGTGGCCTAAGTGTTGTGAATAGTCAACTATGGTATAGTAAGATACCTTATGAAGGTCACATATGTGAGTGCGAAGTAGGGGCCGCTTCTTTAAGAATTGACGAGGCCAAATTCTTTAAAACACTTACTGAACTAGGCTAGTGTTCCAAGGACAAACCGAACACATCAGTGAGAATAAGAACAATGGTTGGAGTAACTCCTGTGTGAGGTCTATTGTCTCGATTTACACAAATGGTAGAACAGTTCAAGACATCACGTTCACTAATTAGCTGTAGACCGCCCGAACTTTGCTCCGTGCGCGAGGGCGCGAATTGTGGTTCTAGCTACTACAGTTCGGACTCTTGTCACGATTCTGAATCTAATCTCACAAAGTGCAATGTCAGACTGATAAATCACCAAAGAGTCCAAATCTGGCAATCAGTTTTAGAAAATCGATTTTAATCAAAAAAGCGCCAAACATGGACTGCTTTGCCAGATTTCAAAGTCGCCACCAAAATATTTTGTTTTGGAAAATTTAAGAAACCCTAACTCATGCCTAAGGCCACGTGTCCGTCATCACCAAAGTTGCCTCGGCTCGGGAACTTGGGTACGAAGGGGAAAGGTCATGAAATGAGCACCTCCGCTCGCCCAATCAAAGATCAGCATCTACTAACATGATATATTGTTTTGGAAAACACATGTGTTGTTATTCTGATTTATTAGCTAACTTACTATGTGATGCGCACAGCATACAAGTATAAACTAAATCGCCTGATTTGGAACAAAACATCTCATGTTCGTTTTTGAAAATGGTTTGAAGATGCTACTCGCAAGTAGGCTAAAACGCGGATTTGCCACCCTCAAGTGGGCTTAAGAAAACGTGATTTGCCACTCCACAAAGTGGGCTTAAAACTCACTGTCATCGAGTTGTTCCAATTCAGGCAATCAAACCTTCATCCACAGGCACTCATGCAATTTAAACACTTAAGCAATTAGCCTCATGGCAAGCATGCTAAACATGGTAACCATGCTAAACATGGCAACACTTACACGCATGCAAGGATGCTAAAGCATAAACACTCACAGTGTACTCCGAGCCAAAATAGAAGCTAGTTAGAAATCATGCATGATCCTAGCTATGTTAAGATGCCTAATTCAACACATGCATAAATACAACTAAGATAGGCTCGACTATTCTAAGATGTCATGTGAATGCAACTAGATAACATGTATTCAAATTGTTATTGAAATAAAATGCAGTTAATATGATGCGCCGAGCCTGGTGCATGCAAGACAGGTGAATGAATGCAAACATGCGAAGCATAAGTATGCTAATTGAAACATGCCCTAAAACTAACCATCAAAAGCTGGTAAATAAAAGGAAGAAAGACGTGGGGTTAGAAGACATGCACACACACACGCACACTTATTACAACATTTTCCCTCTCCACGGAGGGTCCGAATAATAAGCTAAGCTAGCTACACTAAGCTAAGCTAGCTACACTAAGCTAAGCTATCTAACTAATCTAATTAAACTAGTTATTACACAACAAATTGAATAACTAGCTACAACTAATTATTACATCACTTTAACTAATTAATGAATTAATTAAATTACATAAACATGCTAATTATCAAGTAAGCACTAAACTACACTACTCAGCTCTGCTATGGAAAGTTGAATAATGCATGCTAGGTCGGCTTCGCTCGGAAATCCATCGTTATGCCCCAACTTGCCTCTGTTTGCATTTGATTTCAGAACACTGCACAGACTTCCAGGTAGCTTCTACTCCATCATGGAGACCTCCAAGAAGGCTGCCAACCACTTAATGGTTGTGTAGACCACTTACACATGCTGCAGACCAGAAAAAGTGGTCGGCCAGCCACTTTTACTGGTCTGCCGACCAGAAAATGCCACCAAGCTCCATTTTGCTACAACAGAGAACAAGAAAGGGCACAACAGTGTATTTGCAAGGTATGTGTGTACAACCACTCTCCCTATCATTTCTTAAGCTCAAGGGAGTGCGATTCTCGACTCTCGGGCCACCAACCAAGCATCACAATGCACGATGGTCGAGAAGCCAAGTTTGCACAATTCAATGTCAATGAATGCACACAAATAACACATAAGGACTCGATGAACCTCCACCTTATCATGCATAATCAAAGGTGTTGGTGACTTACAGAATGAGGCACATTTCATCACTTTGAGTATGAAACGTCCCTTGTTCCTCGTGTTTGGATTAACGTCTAATCCAAACGCAATGCAATGCAACAACATCCTAGACACAATGCAATGCAACAACATGCAAACAACATGCTATCTACTAATGCTAATGGCATATACAAGATACTATCATGTGAACAATGCATGCATGGCAATCTTAGAAGCTAAGGCCTCAAGGAAAATAAAGTGCATCACACATGAAGCATACACTACAATGCTCAAATGGTCAAACCACATATGGACAGACCTAAGATGCTCCAAAATAGTGGCCAATTCACACCAAAACTTAGGCACAAAAGGGCAAAGAACATATGCTCATGCAATGGCTCATCAACAAAGCATAAAGGTGCAACTCTCAAGAGCACCTACAGAGTGACAAACATGGAAGTATGGCAACACTAAATGCTCTGAAATATCATTCCAAATGATGCCAAAACATGCACATATGACAAATGAAGCATGCTAGGAGGCTCAAAGCTTAAGGCTAGCAAAGGTACTTGCACCAAAGCCATATCAAGGAAGCCCCAAAGGGCCAAGGTGACCCAAAACAGTCCCAAGGCAGGTCAAAATAGTGCCAAAGAATGCATGGAATGAAGCCAAAACAAGCTAACATGGAGGGCATGAAGCATGGAGTATGCAAGGCCAATAAGAAGGATTACACTACACCTACCAAAACCAAGCATGAGATGACTTCACCAACAAAAATCAGAGTTGTATCATGGAAAAACAACACCAAAAACACATTGATATGGCAGCCCAAAAGCTTAGGCAAGATGGCATACATATTGGCTCATACTTAAGGCATAAAGCACCAATCCTTCAAAGCATTGAAAGAGTGAAAGATGTGAGGACATGGCAGTGGAACATCCTCTGAAATCACATAACAAATGATGCCAAATCATGCAAATAGTCCAAACAATGCATGCTAGTGACTTGGGAATTCAAAGCTAGTGAACTAGAATGCACTATGGCTATACAAAGCGAGCTATGCATGACCAAAACAACATAAAATAGAGCTTAAGCATGGTAAAACATGGCCAAAAGCTTGCTGGAGTGGAGCCAAAAACATGCTAGAATGATGGTCCCAAGCATGATGCATGTTAGGCTAATGAGTGGAATTGCACTACAAGTGCAAGGAGCATGCAAGAGGTAATCAAACCAACCCTAGATAGAGCTATAACATGCTGAAATAACACCAAAAACATGCTAAGATGGAGCCAAAACATGCTAGAAAGACATGCTACTTTGATGAGCCACAAATGGGATTACACTACACATACAAGAAGCATGCAAGGGTGGCCTAAACTAAGCCAAAATAGAGGTATGCCATACTGAAATAAGGCCCAAAATAGGTTGAGATGGAGCCAAAACAAGCTTAACAAACATGCCACTTTGATGAGCCAACAAGGCAAGCAACAAGACACAAGGAGAGTGGATGACCCTCTCCTATTTGGGACCTCAAAACACACTTTCCATCACTAAAATTCCTTTAAGTTTCAGTGGTGAGAAGGCTAAAAAGAGGTGGTCTCCAATAGCTTAAAAGGATAGCACAAAACAAAGCCAAACAAGGCACAAGAGGGGGTAGACCACCCCCAACACCAAAGAGACCTTAAACAAACATTTCAAACACTTAAAACTAGAAATTTTTGCAGTTGAAAGTCAAGCCTAAAACATCATGCAAATAGGGCCAAAAGCTTAATCAAAACAAAGGTTTAAGAGGTTAGAAACTCACCCTCGAAGAGCAACTTCAAAGCAGCAACTCTGGCAACCTTTTTGGACTAAAAGCAATCCAAAGACTCCAAGACCAGCTTCAACGTGCCTCAGCAACAAGAGTGTGGTGTTTCACTAGGTGTTTGTGCACAAAAGTGTGAAGAAACTACACTTTCAAGCACAAATATGGAGCCAATAGAGCAATATAGAGATACAGATATATGTATATGCCCTAAGAAATTTTCTTAACCTGAGACAAGAGGGAGGAGGCTCCCTTTTATAGAAAACCATGCATCAAGCTTGTTCAACAAGCTTGAAGCTTGAATCAATCGATCCATACACGTGTATAGAGGATGCTTTCTGTGCCCAATAGCTGACACAGCTGGCAATCCACAACACCTACATAAAATGCAGGAAAGCTGCTGACCAGTTGAAGTGGTCGGCCAGCTACTTGCACTGGTCGGCCGACCAGAAAAAGTGGTCTGCAAGGAGACCAACTGGTCGACAAGGGGAAGAGGTGGTCTACACAAAGAAAGCAAGGTGGTGGCATGGCTGCTGACCACTTTTGGTGGTCCACAGACCACCAAGACCAACTAGCCGACCAGAAAACTGGCTGGCAGGGAAGAAAAGTGAATTTCAGGGAGAGAAACTGGTCTACACCCCTTATTCCACCCTCCAAGTAAGGAAAACAAGGTTTGGTTCAAAACCAAACCAAAAAGGAGGCAAGACAAAAGTCCGCGGGACAAGGCACACAGTCGGAAGCCCCGAAAACTAGTCTACAGGTACAAAAAGGGGTCTACGAGAGGGAAAGGCAACAAAGCATGGTCCAAAAACCAATCCAAGAGAAGAACGTTAAGAGGTCCCGAGACAAGGCGCACAGCCGAAGGCTCCGGAAACCGAAAACTAGTCTACAAGAGGAAAAAGTGGTCTACAAACCTCCCTCTCCCTCCAGGCAAGGTCAATAAGGCATGGTCCACAAACCAAGCCAAAACACAAAGAGTTCAGAGGCCCGGAGGCAGGGCACTCAGCCAAAAACTCCGGAAACTCGAAACGAGTACAAATAAGCACAATCATCGAGCGCTCAAACGATGACATCTGAGTCTTAAGGTCGGTCAAAAATGGGGTGTCTACATTAGCCAGTAAATCTGATAGGCTTTCACTACAAAAGGTTCAAGGCCAACAACTACCTTGTCTGATGCAGGGTTATTCTATATGGTCTCTCTCCGAGTCTTTATTGTTAAGCGTTGTCCGTTTTTCTTTATTCAACCAATTTTATTCATGTGGGGGACTGTTGAAAAATAATGGTTTTTCAGCAACTTTAATTCGAAATTAAAGTGGTACCCAACCGCCGGTTGAGGTGGGTCTGAGTGGTTTTGTATTCTCTTAGGTGACAATATTGTAATATAAAAATAATGAGCCGAAACCATTGAGTTGTGAATGAGAATTGTCTCATAAAATGGGCATCAATAAAGTTGGGTTTAGATTTGGACTTAGTCTTGGTTTGGACTAGGCCTAGACTTGTACTTGTGCATGTGCTGGGTTTGGTCTTAAACTTAGACATGGAACTAGTCTTGAGCTTTGGGCTAAGCTATGCTGGGCTTAATTTGTGCACGTGTTTGAGATTGGGCTTGTATCGGGTTGTGACCCAACACCCGTATCCATTTTGCAACCCATCTAGTTTAATTCTCAAAACTTATGAATTATATACACATTATGATTTATATAATGGTTTTGGAGCTTTGAACCTTTGTAACTCTAGCCCTAATGGCTAGAGTTGATGTCATTTGATGACCCCATTGATGTTAACATTCATGGCTAAGGTTCTTCCCTACTAGTATAAATAGAGGTCTTTCTTCTCCAACTTAGTAGGTTGTTTTTACAGAGATTTTGTGATGGAACATGAGATGGTGTTTTGAGATAAAAAGTTGGAGATGGTTTTTACACAAAAGAAAATTTTTCCTATCTTCTTTTTTTAGCCGCTTCTTTGGTTCTTATTAGAGAGAGTGCATCCGTTGTCAAGTTCGCCGAAGTTATTCAGAAGGTGCTTTTGCATTAGTTAGTTTCAACCGTCGTATCTTGGGGACAGACGCCGGCATACCTCTAGCATCCATCGGGAGGCAGTAAATCAATTTTAAGAAAACTGTCTAGTATAGGCTTCAGTTTGCTTATTTTCTTATCATTTGTTCTTAAATTTTTTAATATTTATTTTACAAAGATGAGTTCTAATCTTTAGTTATCTATATTAATAATTTTTTCTATTAGTGATGTAATCTAATTCATTCATGTATTTTTAGTTGTGTCGTTTATTCTGTATTTCATTCTTTTAATAAAAAATTATTTTGTTATTTCTATTTAATTTATTTTATATATTTTTCATGTATTATTATGGAAAAATACCAACAAGAGAGAGAGAGAGAGAGAGAGAGAGAGAGAGAGCACTTGGTTTTGTTCTTCAATTTGGACAGATTCAGTTTGCTTAATTTGGACAGTTAAGGAAAAAATAGTAAGACAAATGGCCAAAAATACTAGAACATCTAGATTCAATTAGGACAGATAAGCAAAAATACTATGACAGATAGATTCAATTTGGACAAATAAAAAATAAAAAAGCTAGCATAGATAGGTTAAAATAATTTGGATAGATAGGTTCAAAAAATCAGAAATAAAAATTTGTACAAATGGATGGTATTTATAGAACTAAATTTCTTAAACCTTTAGCACATGGACTTTTCACCAACAAAACCACCCTTGTCATCAATGACTTATACGGGCAGGTGGGAATATGGATTTATCAAGGATTATCCCAATAATTTTTAAGTACTTTTTATCAAATTTAAATTTAATGAAAAAAATTAAACCAATTGTGTCAGTCAAGGATGAGATTAGGGATGTTAAAAATAATAATAAATAAATAAATAAATAAGGAAACACTATGGTACGTACACTTCAAAAGGTGTGTATGCACTTTATAACTAAAGAAAAAAATGATATAAATCTATACTTTTTGAATAATAACTTAAAAACAAAAAAAGTTATAACCAAGCATCACATAAAGTACAATCAAAGTCTCATGAATCATAACTAAAAATTTGTCATAACTATATGTAGCTTGCTTTTCGTGCTCTTTCGGATACGATCAGCCCTACAGTTCGAACTCCCATGGTTCTGAATTTGATTCCACAAGTACAATGTGAAATAGATAAACACAAATAAGTCCAAATTCAGCAATTCTTTTAAAAAATCAATTTTGAATCAAAAATGCCAAAAATGAACTGCTTTGCCAGATTACAGAGTTGACACCTAAATATTTTTGAGAAATTTAGAAAACCCGAGACTCGTTCCAAAGGCCACTTATCCGTCATCACCAAAGTGTCTTGGCTCGGGAACTTAGGTACGAGAGGGGAAGGTCATAAATTGAGCACCCCACTCACCGATCAAAAATCGACCTCTACTAATCATGATGTGAACCTTATGTACATTATATGTTCTTGTTCTAATTTATTAGACTAATTTACTATGTATTGCACACAAGTATAGACTAATTTGCAAAAATTTAAAACACTTTGATTTGATGTTTGTTTCAAAGGTGTTTTGAATATGTACCACTTAAAAAAGTGATGTCTTATGTACATTCATCAAGTTATCCCAACTTAACCTGTTAGCCTTCATTCACAAGCATTAAAACAAGTATATCAAATAAGCACTTAACCTCAAGGAAAATATGCTAGATGTAACGCCCTCAAAATTCAACCCATTAAATATAAAACAAAACATGCATTATTAAAAGAAATCATTATTTATTACATCAATCATCAGAGTCTTACGAAATAAAATACCATAGCAAATGCCCTACGGGCTTACATCTTGCCAAGCCAACACTTGGACACAATTCACTGAGTTCTAACTCAAAACAGATAAAGCCCTAGGCTTGAAAGATTACATTATTCAAATAAAAATAAATAAACAAATCTTCAAGTCCAATCCTCACAAGCTAAGTCCTTGGAGGGAGTGAACCACCTGAACCTGAAAAATAAAGTTCCCATATAGGGTGAGCCACAGCCCAGTAGAGAAATACTAAACCAAGCATAAGAATTAACTAAAGTATTAGCATCTGATACATGGTTAACACACTATAATCAAGTTACAATATTCATGACACGAATGTCTACACCGCCTATGACACATTGTCTATGGCACATTTTACTTTCCACTTATGGCTCAGAACCTGGCCAAATAACTCAACAGGGTTTCATCTTTTATTACCATTACTACCAATTCAACAGGAATAACAATCAAGTTAGACCTAATCATAACAAATACACATGTTGGTATTATATCAATCATAATCACTTCAATTCCATACTTCCCAACTGATACACATTTTAGTGATGTATCATATCAACAATAAATAGACATATATCTATTAATCAATAAGCACACATAAGAGTGATGCTACTGGAGTCCATCCCCTATCTTCTCCCAATAAATCCGGTTTAGAGGTCCATCCCCTATCTTCCCCTAAACCGTGGAGTTCATCCCCTATCTCCTCCAAAACCAATGCATATGCAATAAAACACACAATTGCCATATACAACACATAATTAATACACAAATGTTCTGTATTAACTCAACAGTCAAACAATTGACTCAATTCCAGTTATACCTAAGCCGCATGCAAGGTCTACAACAATCAATGGCTATCCTCCACCGATAGCCCAAAACAGTTATTTCTAAACAAGAAATAAATACATCAATGAATGTAAATTTAACATTCCCAAAGATAAGTATTAAACTACCCAATTCCATGAATTAAACCAAATTCCACATTGTTCCTTTAAATTAATTAAACAAATTAATCTAAACCAAAACCCTAAGGTTTCTTCCAAAATTACCAAACTACCCCCACATACCAAAATACCAACACTTAGGATTAAAGCGTATAAATGGAGTAGGAAATCCCTACCTCGAAGATATAACTCAGAAGGAAGAAGATGAAGATGATGCCCAAACTTCAAAGTGCTCCAAATCAAGAATTTCTCAGATTAAATGGAAGCCCTCACTCCCCTCTATCTTATTTGTAAAGCAACTAGGGCAAAAACCCACCCTAACTAGATCAAACCTAGGAGAGAAGGTGTTTAGAGAAAGAAAGAACTCGAAAATTAGGGTTTTTGGATCAAAAGGGGCTGAAAAACTGTTTTAAAATACGCTGCTGCGTATTTATACCTGATAGGCTCGCTCGAGCGAAGACCTGGTCGCTCGAGCGACCAGACACAGAAAAGCGTCGCTCGAGCGAAGAAATGCTCGCTCGAGCGAATAACAAACCAGCTCGCTCGAGCGAAGAAAGCTCGCTCGAGCCCACAAACACTGCTTTCAGGTCTAAGTACTGGACGCGAAGCTCGCTCGAGCGAAGGGACCCTGGCTCGAGCGAAGGACCAAAATCAAAGACCTCGCTCGAGCGAAGAAGAGCTCGCTCGAGCGACCAACCCAAAAACTGAACATGAACTCTTGGTTTCAAACCCAACCAACCTGTAAACAACCTGCCCAACAAATCCTATAACTCAAAACTGAAGAATTAAAGGACAACACAACAACAATATGATAATATAATCTACGGAACATAAGTCCGGATACAATAATCAAATGGGAAAAGACCGGGGTCGCTATACTAGATATAGCCACAATCACATGCATGCGATATGCTAAAACAATAAGTGCTCACCTAGTACTCCGAGGCAAGCCAGAAGAAAGAAAATGGTTAGAAAAATGCATGATCCTAACGATGCAAATGACTAATGCAACACATGCAAAAATGCAACTAATAGGTTCGGTTGTCTAATATATCATGTAAATCACTTTGATAGCATACGACAACGCACGTATTCAAGAAAGTAATAAATGACAATGCTGTTAGAATGATGAACCGAACCTTATGCATGCAAAACAAATGGATGCAAATCATGGAAAATACTAAAAGAAACACGATGTTATGTGCTATCCATCATAAGCAAGTAAATAAAAGGGAGAAAGAAATGGGGGTGGGAAGACATACACATATTTTCCCTCGCGCAGGAGGGTCCGCATGAATGTCCTAGCTAATTACTACGAATTAACTAACTATTACAAACCAAATGAAATGAATTAACTACACTAGATAATTATAACAAATTCAAATTAACTAATTAATTACAACAAAATATTAATTAACTAAGCTATTACAAAATTCTAGGGAAGTAACTCACTAATTAATTTAACACTGATTAAACCTGAGTAGCGGTTAAAGAACCATGCATGCCAATGCGATTGTCCTCCCCGAAATGCCTCTGTTTTGCTGCCGAGACTATTCTGTATGCAGAAAAAGCCTTTGTTTTGCCACTACTTCTGCTATATTTTGTAGGAAAATGAACACCACCTAGCTGAAAAAGGTAGCTGGCAGGAGATGTCTGTCCACCCTGCCTCTCTTTTTCATTAAACAGATCAAATGAGGGGTAGGCTTGATGCGCAAGCCATCAATCGACGCAAACTCATTGCATGATGACTTATGGACCAAGGGATACAATCTCAATAAATATGATGAAGACACACGAAAACCTCTCCCTATCATGGCTTTGATCGAGGGAAGTGGTTAACCTTGGAACCTTGGACCATTTTCATCACTAACAAGTATGAAATGACTCAAGACTCCATGGGTTCAATTAACGTCTGATTGAACCTAAGTTGATTTTATTATCTTGCTTCATTTAGCCCCAATTTTATTACTCCATTTAATTACCTTTCCATTCATTAATCGAATGAGTCCAAAAATGAAGATTAAGTCCACTAATGAAGAGAAGTGTCAAACTAAGGGTTGTTTTAGGCATGAGAGAGAGATCATGCAATTGTTAATGAACCTCCAAAGAGATTAAACCATTAAACACAAGGTCACCTCTCAAGCTTAAACAACACTCATTTTGAAACAACTCTCAAAACAAATAAAATGCCAAGAAAAGAGGGGAAGTGCAAAGGTGATTAGAGGTGAACACAAGTATGAAAAGTATAAAATAAATGCTATCAACTCAAATATGTTGGTGTCTAATGCCTAAAACACCAAACCTATGAGGACCATTACACTACAAGCATGCTATACAAAGCATAAATAAAATAAACAACCTAAAACGGTCCTAAAACACCTAAAAAAAGTACTAAAATTAATGTACAAAAAGCTAAAAGAGTAAGCTAAAATAACAGAGAAATTAAGCTAGTAAACAAGCCAAAAGAGGGGTGGCTAACCCCTCCATTTTTTAGACTTCAAAACCACTTTTTAGCCTATGAAAACTTCTGAAAATCAGTGATAAAAAGCTCAAAAAAAGTTAATGAAAAGATAGGAAACACAAGGGTAAAAGCCTAGGAAGCAAGGTTCAAAGAAGGGTGGTCAACCCCTTTACCTTTAATGACCTTAAACCACAAGTTTCAACCCCTAAACACAGGTGAAAAACAGTACAAAAATAGCAATAAATTATGGTAAATAAATAGGAGAAAGAAGCTTGGAGTGGCACCTCTTGAAGATGAGTGATCCTTTGAATTATAAACTACCAATTTCACACCCTCAAGAGCTAAGATGCAAGCTCAAGAACCTCAGCAAAAATACCTCAAAATTTTGTTTAAGAAGTCTAGGTAAGGTATGTATAGGTTGCAAGATAGAGAGAGAGAAATATTTTCTAAGAATTTTCCTTCTCCAAATTTTTCTAACTTAATTTTATGAGAGGCGGTCAAGTATATATAGAAAAACATGTTAGGCTCTCAGAAATATCCATACAGAAATAGCTGGTGTAGTACATGCATCTGTGAAAACAACGGGCACAGCTAGCAAAAAGATTTGGTTTTTGACACAAGTGGCTAGCCAGCCACTTAAGGGGACAACCCTACACTAATTTTTGGCCGGCTGGCCACTAGTGGGTCTATGGGCCTCTGGGTGGCCAGGCTTGAAAAAAAGCTGTCGTGGTCCAAAAATGATGTAAGACTTGTAGGTTTCTGGGGCTCAAATCCGAGGCTTTCTACTGAGGAAATCAAGCATTTGACAAGCGTGTGCATTCATCATTGGGTGATCAATAGGTGGCACCCAAGTCTTTAAGGGCAGTCAAAAATGGAGTACCTACACTATAGAAGAAAATGGTATAATTAGGGATGAATATGGTGCACCTTTTCAAGATGTGTGTATAGTAAAATTTCTCCAAAAAAATGGCCAAATTGTCAAGTACATCAATCCAAACTAACCCAAACCAACTCATATGGTTTGAGAAAGTAAGCAAGTTAGGTTGAAGTGGGTTAGATAATAAAAATTCACGAGTTGGTTGGATTCTGAATTAAAATTTATTAACCTGCCTACAAATTGACCCATTTGCCTATATCTATAAGTAAAATTTTACATATACCGTAACCCTAATACCTATAAACCATGGGTGCAGGTACAGATACTAGTACGAGTACATTACATATATGTTGATACAGCAAGATCTAAGAAAAATAGAATATGAGTTTAGTTGGGGTACGTCAATAAATTTTTTATTTTTTATAATTATATTTTGATATTCAACCTACAAATTAAAATTCAATACCAAAACTAAAAGGAGAAATTACAACATCAAAAGAGAAATTATAGTTCAACAATCCCAATGCCAAAGCAAAGTCCATAAATTATTTTAAGATGAGAAATTACAAAACAAATTTCATTCTAAAAGCAAGCTAAGCAAAATTTTGAAATTTGAAATTTCAATTTTCACTTACATCAACTTCATCATTCCCATCTTAAAGAAAAAAAATTCATCATTGAATAATACATCTTTCATCTTTGGCACATCAAATAAAGTATTTGCAATTTCAAGTAAATTAGAACTATTTAATAAATTAAACGTATCTCCACCAATGTCTCATTGTACCCCCAATGTACCCAGTGGCGGAGCCAGAAAATTAATTTAGAGGGAGCACTTACTAATTATAATAATTTTTACAAAAAATATTTCACGTAAATTTTTTACGATTGATTTCAGGAAACATAAAAATATATATATATTATTTGTAATCAGTGTATCATGGACAATACAAAAAAAAATATGGATATAAGCCTTAAAATAAATTATATAATGATAAATTATTTTTTGATATAAAATTTGATTAAAAATTCAATATAATGGTAATACCACGTCATCATTGGTATGTAATATCACCCACTAATGGTAAATAAACGCATAAAGAGAGAACCTCACATGTCAAATATAACTAACAATCTAATAAATTTCATATCTTTATAGTGAGATTTCTTATACTTGCATATCACTAATAATGACATCGTCGTTACATTCAAAAAATTTCATAGCTAATATGGTTTATTTATAATAGTCTCTTCATTTTCAATCAAAACAACCATTATTATTTTCATAATTTTTAAAATGTCATTGACATTTCACTCTAATAATATTTTTATAATTTTTTATTTAAATTTTTTTTTATGTTGGCAAAAAAAAAAGATTCCCAAAATCCAAGGGGGGCACGTGACCCCCCTGGTCACATGCTCCCTCCACCCCTGAATGTACCCATATTGTACTGTCAGTAAAAATTTGGTTTAAACCTAGTTGACAGTGATTAATTGACAAACTTAAATTAATTTTCACACAAACACAAAAAGATCATATTTGTGATTGAGTTCTATACTTTAAACAAACTAAGTACTTTGTTGGAGGTACTTAAATAAAGAAGAAACAGAACAGAACAATATGTATTATTCAAACAAGTTGTCACTTGCTACAAGTTGCGTAAACTTAAACAAGAACAGAAAACTGAAAAATACAACAATCGATTTAAGAAAAGAAATGCGGGTTGGGAAAACCATCACTGATCTACTCCTAGAATTTCTAATTTAACTACTCCTAAATAGAAATTAATATCACAATTTGTGAGTAATTTGATTGATGATCTACTCCTAGAATTGCTAATTTAACTACTCTTAACTAGAAACTAATATCACGATTTGTGAGTGGTTTGATTGATGATCATTCTCATTTCTCAAGTTCTCCTTTTATACTTGCTTGATCATCCTTCAATGCAGCCGTCCACCATGGTCTTTCTTGATCTTCTACTTCTTTGCATCTTTATCCCTTTATTTTAGGAACCGTTTGACAGATTTCCTATTGACTTGGTTTTCCATCCCTTGATTCTTGGCAACAACCAACTTCCTCTCAGTTTGACTTCCTCTTGTGGCTTCTGTCTTTCTCCAAGAAGCCATGTCACCATGCCACTTCATTATGCTACGTCAATAACCTGTCACTGGAAAAAAATCAAAAGTTTTGTGCCAACACGTACCCACGAAATATCTACAGAGTACCTAATTGTCAAAGAATGTATAAAATGTACTTGGTACGTATTTCGAGTACACAATATGCATGCAGCTATCGATACACATACTAGTACCCGTACGAGTGCAATAACATTTTCGGAATACCCCTGCTTCATAGCCTAATACCATTAATCGGATGACAATCACACTTCATTTTCATTGCATATTTTTTTCCTTGATTGTTCATGTTGTGTATTAGTTTCTAAAATTTGATTTTGAATAACATCATACATTCAATTAATTTGTGAATTTGTGTGAAGATTTGAGATAAATGATAATTTTTTTGTTTGAAATTATAAAAAATTAATAAATAATGTTGAATGTTAATTATTTTTTTCCATTATATATTCCTAACCTGCCTTACTCCATCGGTTTAAAACCGTCCAAATATTCAACCGACTTGCCTATTTTGAGAATGGATAGATTGGCATAAAGTTGAAAATTTCTCAATCAAACATAGTTTTGTTAATGATTTTTCCTCAAAATTAACCCAAACCAACCTGCGTGTTTGGAATGCTATTAGACTTCAACGTAACTCATTTTTATTTTGATAATTCTAAAACACTAATGCTTCATATCTCGAGAGTTTCAAACTCGAATGGCACGAATTTGTGGTCACCGGATGACCACCCGGAGACTAGGTGAAGCACTTGTCTATCGCGGTTATCACCCTCTTTGCTCGACAACCGGCCGGATGACCGGCCGGACGACTGGCCGGACGACAGATTCAACAAATTCGAAGCAAATTCTCGCCTCAATATTTGAGGCCTGTAGCACGACTCATTCTAAAATTGTTCTTCAGTTGATTAAGCTCACATTTGATCAGTGAACATTTAAAGTAGATGCATTTTTTATTATTATTTATGCCTCTCAAGTGTTTTTGTGTTTCACATTTTACATTAAATAGAATACAACTATATCTGAAATATAAAATCATTTATGAATAAGACACCAATAAACTCAAAAAGATTGCAGAATTATTAAATTGATTCAAGAAATAGAACAAAATTCAAACTGAGAAATATAAGGATTGTTAAATCAACAGTGAACAG
This sequence comes from Camellia japonica, assembly GCA_030407325.1. NCBI lineage: Eukaryota > Viridiplantae > Streptophyta > Magnoliopsida > Ericales > Theaceae > Camellia > Camellia japonica. The sequence continues at coordinate 104,867,151 of JAPPVO010000031.1, forward strand.
TGAACAAATAGGCAAAACAACATTAAAACAGAAATAACAATTAATCAAAGAGTTAAGGATGGTAATGCAATCATGGGTGATAGGTAGGAGTGCAGTTAGCTGGATGGAACGCCAAGGGACCTGCAGCGAAAACTAGGGCCTTGTAATTCTTTCCAAACAATCTCTTGGTCTCATAGCGAAGTGGAGAGCCATTCAGTCCGTAGTTCACATTAGAAAGTAGGTTGCAGCTTTCTAGAGGTGATGAAACGAGCTTAACGTGGCACGAAGTAAGGGGATGGTCTAATAAGTAGTGGCTCATTGTGAAGCCCTCAAGTTGTGCGTAGAAGTAGCCATGTGCATCTGTTTCGAATGCCTTGTAATAGCTTACTCGTTCTCTGTGGTCTTTGCAGATAACGCTAACTTTAGCTGCAGGGATAGGGTGAGCCCCGGACAAAGACCATGTTCCATAGTGTTGGCAGCTCTGGCAGTAGACCTTGCCTTCAACCACGACATCTACTTTCTTCTCCACTGTTTTGGCCGGCACATAATCGTAGGCTGCTGTGGAGGGGAAGGCCAATGGGAGGAGAATCAATGAGATGAGGATCATGATCTGGCCGCTTGCCATCTTGTTGAATGGTTAACTTAGAGGTTTAGAGACTTTTGAGTTAATGGCTTTGTGTGATGAAGAGAATACTTGGATTGGGGTGGTATATATAAGCCTTGTTTGGTACAGCTTAATTTCAACTTTCAGCTTAATTTAAGCTATTTTGATGTTTTTGGTTTAGCTTAACAATACAGCTTATAACTTTTTGTAAGTCAGAAATCAACTTATTCTTTGAGTGAGGCAGAAGAAACTTAATTTGTAAGTCAGAAATCAGCTTATGTTCATAGTTATAAGCTATAAGCTGTTAAGGTATAAGCTATAAGCATTTTCCCACAGCTCTACCAAACAGGGCCATAGTGTTTCGGTTATGAGAATTATTGGTGTTTTTTTTTTGGGATTTTGGCATTGACGTGGGAGCTACTAAGTTGTATTTCAAATGCTGTGTTATTCAAAATTGTTTTGTACAGGTGAAGGCCACCTTCAATCTTGTAATGTGTATTATCATATTCTGGTTTGATTATTAATTCATGAGATAGTGGTTGGCTGGCTTGGGACTTCTTGTCTGTGCATATAATACCCCGATAATCTCTCTCTTCTATCATTTTTTATCATCATTTATGTTAATATCCACAGCTGATGGAGACGATGTTCAGAATGGAATTGTAAGATTGTGCAACACACTTCTACTGGAGGCGTCTTTTGGGATTGGAGATCAAAGAGACAAACAAGGGAGGCCAACTATTGAGTTAGATCACAACAAACAATACTTGCAGGTGGCTGTTGGTTTGGGGTGGGTGGGTCCTTATACTATCTCTGAGATTCCTCTCAACGTAGAAGGTAATGTCTAATGCAATGGTGGATTCAGTTGATATAAAAGCCCCTTTCAACTTCCTAACATGAAAGGATTGACCCGGCGGTTGAAGCACTTAACCAACATAACATCCAACATCAAGTCTCACCCAGTTGTGTGACCTGCAGTTTCCCCTCCCCTATTCCCCTTTCCTTCAACTGTTGCCAAAAAAAAAAAAAAAGAAACTACAGAAAATTCAACACATTTTCATTGCAGCTGACAAAAATGTGATTTTAGGGCAAACTGTCTAAGAATATGACTACCAACTGGAAAAACATGAACATAAAGACAGCAATGAAGTGATAAGCATTAAAAATAAATAATAAATAAATAAAATTTGAAAAACTTGAACATGTATATACTTTACCATTCTTCGGCATTAACAGCAAACTGAGAAAAGCAAAACCAAAACAAAAAAGGTTGCAGCGTTTTCCTTTTATCTATATTTATGTACATGTAAAACCACCATGTCCTACACAAGATACTTTGTACAAATGGTATTAAAAAACCCCCTATGGACAATTCTTTGTGTCCAAAATTGCAGGCTCAACTTCATCTGTATTACCTTGCTTCTGTAGAAATAATCTCAAGCTCTGCCCACCAAAAAGGGGAGAGTTTAGGACCGCTGCATCAGGTCCTATCATTGTTATCTCTCTCAATCTCGCAGTGACTTCTCTCATTTGAGGTCTTTCTTTTGGGTTAGGGGTGACACAAGATTTAATCACTTCACCGATTTGTTCAAGCTGCTCCACTTGGAAAGATTTTAGAGTTGGATCCAGCATTTCTACAAGGGGCTGCTCTCCTCTCAAGTAGTCCGATGCCCAATTCTTGAGTGAGCAACTGTCCGATGAGTAAGGGAGCCTACCGTTACCATTTCGAATAATATGACACCAAAGCTGTAGACATTACATTCTGGATAAGATACCATCTCAGCTTCGGGCTGATTCGATCCAGAAACCAAAATCTGAGATCTTTACTGCATAGTCTTCGGTGAGATTGATGGATGTGGAATTCAGGTTTTTGTGGGCTATGGGCGGTGTCAGTTGGTGCATGTGCTCAAGGCAGTATGCCATGCCATTGTAATCCTCATCCGCGTTCCCCAGTCCAAGTGTTCTGCTTTCTTTTACTGCAGGCAAAAAAAAAAAAAATTTCGTGAGTCAGAAACTATTAATATCTCCACTGTTTGTTCTTCAAATTTCTCTCTCTAGTTATTAATTTTTTTTTGTTTTTGAAAGTATTTCCCCTATTGTCATTGCCAATGGCCATGAATAGAGCAGAGAACAGAATATTCTTATGCGCAGGTTCCTGGTAAGTTCTTTTGTCTCTTGTTTGTTTGCATGACCTCATCAGCAATAAGAAAATTCTTATTTGCTAGTTGACAGCAAATAAGAAAAAATCTACTGTGAGATAATTATACGGGGCAAAGTCTAATGTAATCCATTTGTTTATTTGTATTACTATTAGAAAAGAGATCACAGCCACCTGGGTTGCCAAACCAGAACGAGTCATTTTAGACGTGATATGAATTAGTCAAACGTCAACTTCAATATAGTAGCCTCTTCAGTACCAAAATAGTTGACATAAAATTTTAAAGTATCAATCTCAAAAAAAAAAAAAAAAAAAGAAAAAAACAAATAAATGAATAAGTAATTTAATGTAAAAAAGAGTTTGATTAAGACTTTGATGGGTCATCAAGGTAATAAAAATTTCATTACCCCCAAAAAAAGGTTAATAAAAATCAACATTTTAATACGAGGTCTTCTTAGAAGCATTAAATATTATCGGTAAGTCATGAAACCTGGTTGTACACCACATGTACAGCACCAAAGAATGTCAACTCACTTTTGGCGATCCATTATTCATTTTCAAATTATTATGGTCTGCTCTGCAGCTAGGAAATCTTAAAATAACAGCCGAGAGAAACAAAATTATTTTTCTACATAAAAATGAAGACAAAAGTTAGATACTCACTGTGTAATGCTCAAAGAGTGTCCCATTTGGAGGCATATTCAAAAACCAAACATCAGTAAAAAGGCTCCTTTTCCACGCAATACCAAGAAGATTCACAAAATTCTTGTGGTTTACATTTGATAACGAGTCAATCTGAGACAGTGAGGAATGACACATTCAGGGACTGTGGAACTGAATATAAA